>JAAVKF010000025.1:180000-515000 GCA_012070555.1 Brugia pahangi | reverse complement strand
ATTATGATAATAATAATAAATAATAATCATGAATGAGCAATTATCCTCACAATGATAATTATAATTATGATAAGAATGATAAATAATAATCACGAATGAGCAATTACCATGACAATGATAATTATAATTATGATAATAATAATAAATAATAATCATGAATGAGCAATTATCCTCACAATGATAATTATAATTATGATAAGAATGATAAATAATAATCACGAATGAGCAATTACCATGACAATGACAATTATAATTATGATAATAATAATAAATAATAATCATGAATGAGCAATTACCCTCACAATGATAATTATAATTATGATAAGATGACCATGATAATGATGATCATAATTATGATAAGTGAGCAGTTATCCTCACAATGATAATTATAATTATGATAATAATAATAAATAATAATCATGAATGAGCAATTACCCTCACAATGATAATTATAATTATGATAAGAATGATAACTGCAGTAATAAATATTAGTGGTAATAATAATGATAGTTGACATCGAAAACAATGATAATATTAAGTACTGATAAGTAGTTGACACTAACAAATTTGGCTAACTTCTTTTGTCACATATATATTTTATTTTACTTTTAACACAAATCATACTTTTCAACTGAATGAAAATATCTTGAAATGATAATTGAAAAAAATGATTAGTAATATTTTATGATAAACATTTTATTTCTTTGTAGGTTTATATTTGTACTCTAAGATTTTTGAAATTATCTGATCACATATCTGATGCATCGTTTCTTTCTTTTTTGTAAACAATCATCGAAGAACGGAATGTTAATTTAACATAGTTTAATTTTTTTCTTTTTTGTTTTGCTTTTAATATAAAAAAGTTTAAAAGAGAAGAGAAACATTTAAAAGAATTTTAATTAAAATGTTTTGGAAATCTCGACATAATTCTTGAATTACTCTTTTTTTGTAAACTTTTTTTTTTTTTTTGTTCTTTATTAAAATTTGATGAAATTTAGGTTTTAATGAAAGAAATAATTGACTAAAGGATTAACAGATGAAAGAAAAGGTAACAAAGGTAACAAAGGTAACAAATTCAATGAATAATTAAAAATGGTTTTGTACCTTCTTGTACCTTGCAAAAAAAAAAAAAAAAAAAGAAAAAGATTCATTTCTAAAGTTTTACATTCTGTCATCATATTTCATCGAATTTAAAATGAACTTATGCTAATTAGCTCATTGTTTATTTTAGTTTTTTTAACTTTAAAATTTATAAAATATTTCATAAAGTTTTTTTATCATTTTAATTTCTGATCAAAAATGATCATAGAGGGAGAGTGAAATATTCTAGTGATAGCTTCTTTATATTTTATGTTTAATTTGATTAGATTTGATTTTATGGATTTTGACCTAAATATTATAGATCAAAAATTGGATCAGAAATTGAAAATGACTGGGAAGAACAATTATATATTTAACTACCACACAAATTTGAAGTTAAAATAATCAAAATGATTTATCATCATTTATCACTGAACAATGAATTCCATCTCGAATGTTATAAACAATGTAAAATCTCGAATTATCAAATTTAAGCTTCATTTTTAAAAAAAAAAAAGGAATATTTTAAAATTAAATTTTTCAACTGTTAAATAAGTTTCTTTCTTTCCTTTTATGTATATATTTTTTTTATCTTCAAAAAATGTTGAATGAAAAATTTAGAAAAATTTCATCTCCAATAATCCCCTTCCCCCTTCCCCCCCTCCCCCATTGGTCACTAATCCTTCTTTTTTCATTTTTAATTCCATTCGTATTCAAATCAAATAAAAAAAAATTTTTTTTATATTTAATTTTTTACTTTAATATTTTTAATAGTAAAATATATCACCGAGGGGGTGGGGGGGGGGAGCGGGGAGTGAAAAATGACATTTGCAAATTAAAGTAAAAAATTTTTAAATTAATCCTAAAATTTGAATTTTTTTTTCAATCTATAAAAAGGAATAAAAAATTAAAATTTTCTGAATTTTTACTAATTACCTTATAATATAATATTTTTCTTTTTCTTTTTTTTTTTTTAACTTTTTTACTTGAAAAAAAATTATTGATAAAATATTTAGTATAAACTAATAACAAAAAATATGCCAAAAAAGAAAAATGCAAAAAAATTGAGAGAGTAAATCTCTCTCTCTCTCTTAATACAGTACAAATATGAAAGTAATCAAAAGTTTACTCAAATTCATTTCATCAATGCAAATTACTAATGTTCCAAAAAAATATATAAGTATAAAATAACTTAATATTTATCTTTTATCAAAAATAAATTAATTAATTTAATAATTAAATAAATATATTAAATTTATACTAAGTTAATCGGACAAGTAGAATTAGCAGTAGTAAAAAGATTTCATTAACGATTAGAAAATTAATTATATTCAAATGTCAAACTTTACTACTTATCAGTAACTTGCATAATTACTAGTGATAATAATATATTACTAGTAGTGATGAAGTGATTTTGTCAAGTAAAGGACAATTGCGCTTATTGACATCATTAACGATTAGAAAATTAATTATATTCAAATGTCAAACTTTACTACTTTTCAGTACTTGCATAATTACTACTAGTAGTGATGAAGTGATTATGTCAAGTAAAGGACAATTGCGCTTATTGACATCATTAACGATTAGAAAATTAATTATATTCAAATGTCAAACTTTACTACTTATCAGTACTTGCATAATTACTACTAGTAGTGATGAAGTGATTATGTCAAGTAAAGGACAATTGCGCTTATTGACATCATTAACGATTAGAAAATTAATTATATTCAAATGTCAAACTTTACTACTCATCAGTACTTGCATAATTACTACTAGTAGTGATGAAGTGATTATGTCAAGTAAAGGACAATTGCGCTAATTAACAATTACCATCAAAAAAAAAATTTATTAAGTAAGAATCATTCCCTCTTTGTTTCGAGAGATATCCAATATTATTAACTCGATATTACTACTAATTACTTTACTCTCTCTCTCTCCCTCCCTCTCTCTCTCTCTCTCTGTCACCATATCATTAAAATGCTAACATAAAAAGGGAATTATTAAACAATCAATAGAGATTTTCCAATTGTATTTAATAAATACTAAACAAATAAAAAGCGATGCATATTACTCTTTCTTACTTTTCTAATAAGTAATACTTAATTTTTATTATGAATTGAATTGATCAATTTTCTGCTTTATAATATTCCATTCATTTCCTCAACTATCCCAATGGATGATCAGTAATAATCGATATTTAGTGATCTGATGATATTACAATGATCAAAATCAATTGATCAAAAATGATCAAAAAATCAATCATAATGGATCGCTCTTTTTTTTTAGATTAATTATTGATTTCTGTGAAATTTAATGAAGCAAGCAAATAGCTATCTACAAAAAGCTTTTAAGGCTATTATTATTACTAATATGCATATGATCAAAGATCAATTTTTTGTTTTTAAAATGCAAAATGAAACAAAAAAAAAAAAAAAGAAATCGATGTATTGAAGAATGAAAAATATTAATGAATGTAATTTCTTTAAAATAATCATTAGTTTACTTTTTTTTTTTCTAATGATAAACAAATTTGAGTATATGAATCATTTATTAATTAAATAATAATATAAAAATTTTATTAATTAAATAAATATATATGTAAAAATTAAATATAATATAAAAAAATTTAAATAAAAAAAAAAATTTCTTAATTAAATATAATATAAAAATGTTTGTTAATTAAATATATAACATAAAAATTCTAATAACATTGTAAAAATTCAAATTATTATTGCTTTTTAAGCAAAATAGAAAAGTAAATTGAATGAGAGGGAGAAAGAGAGAGAGAGAGAGAGAGAGAGAGAGAGAGAGAGAAAAGAGATAAATGTCTCCGTCTTGTCTAAGTTATAAAAAAAATCAATATCTAATATCTGATACCAAAATCACTAATCAATACCTAATATCTGATACCAAAATCACTAATCAATACCTAATATCTGATACCAAAATCACTAATCAATATCTAATATCTGATACCAAAATCACTAATCAATATCTAATATCTGATACCAAAATCACTAATCAATACCTAATATCTGATACCAAAATCACTAATCAATATCTAATATCTGATACCAAAATCACTAATCAATATCTAATATCTGATACCAAAATCACTAATCAATACCTAATATCTGATACCAAAATCACTAATCAATATCTAATATCTGATACCAAAATCACTAATCAATACCTAATATCTGATACCAAAATCACTAATCAATATCTAATATCTGATACCAAAATCACTAATCAATACCTAATATCTGATACCAAAATCACTAATCAATACCTAATATCTGATACCAAAATCACTAATCAATATCTAATATCTGATACCAAAATCACTAATCAATACCTAATATCTGATACCAAAATCACTAATCAATATCTAATATCTGATACCAAAATCACTAATCAATACCTAATATCTGATACCAAAATCACTAATCAATATCTAATATCTGATACCAAAATCACTAATCAATACCTAATATCTGATACCAAAATCACTAATCAATATCTAATATCTGATACCAAAATCACTAATCAATATCTAATATCTGATACCAAAATCACTAATCAATATCTAATATCTGATACCAAAATCACTAATCAATATCTAATATCTGATACCAAAATCACTAATCAATATCTAATATCTGATACCAAAATCACTAATCAATATCTAATATCTGATACCAAAATCACTAATCAATATCTAATATCTGATACCAAAATCACTAATCAATATCTAATATCTGATACCAAAATCACTAATCAATACCTAATATCTGATACCAAAATCACTAATCAATATCTAATATCTGATACCAAAATCACTAATCAATATCTAATATCTGATACCAAAATCACTAATCAATATCTAATATCTGATACCAAAATCACTAATCAATATCTAATATCTGATACCAAAATCACTAATCAATACCTAATATCTGATACCAAAATCACTAATCAATATCTAATATCTGATACCAAAATCACTAATCAATATCTAATATCTGATACCAAAATCACTAATCAATATCTAATATCTGATACCAAAATCACTAATCAATATCTAATATCTGATACCAAAATCACTAATCAATACCTAATATCTGATACCAAAATCACTAATCAATATCTAATATCTGATACCAAAATCACTAATCAATATCTAATATCTGATACCAAAATCACTAATCAATATCTAATATCTGATACCAAAATCACTAATCAATATCTAATATCTGATACCAAAATCACTAATCAATATCTGATTAAAAAAAAAACAAATACCCAACCCTATATAAGCACTAAGAATGAAAAATTCAAAACTTATTCTAAAAGTATGAATTTAAATCGATGTTTTCATCGACTTTAAAATTTTCCATTTTAAAATTTCAAAATATTCTTCACAAAATATTTGAAAAATTTCATATCATTATAATTCAGACAAAAAAAAAAAAAAAGATTCTCGATGAAACCGGAAAATAAATTGTTTCTAGTAAAATCCAAAAGTGTAAAAATTTATATTATCGATTCAAGCTAAGATTACACTAATCAAATTATCAATGCTTTTACAATGATACTAACAGAAGGTTTCCATCCGGAAAATTTTTCAAATTTTGAAATTTGATTAACTGAAATCAATTTCAGCAAAAAAAAAAAAGAAATATATTTCAGCAGGACAAAAGAGCTCAAATCTCGAGATTGGCGGTAACGGTACAATGCTCACAAAGCCTATCATTTCAAATGATACTAGCAGAAGGTTTCCATCCGGAAAATTTTTCAAATTTTGAAATTTGATTAACTGAAATCAATTTCAGCAAAAAAAAAAAAAAAATATATTTCAGCAGGACAAAAGAGCTCAAATCTCGAGATTGGCGGTAACGGTACAATGCTCACAAAGCCTATCATTTCAAATGATACTAACAGAAGGTTTCCATCCGGAAAATTTTTCAAATTTTGAAATTTGATTAACTGAAATCAATTTCAGCAAAAAAAAAATATATATATATTTCAGCAGGACAAAAGAGCACAAATCTCGAGATTGGCGGTAACGGTACAATGCTCACAAAGCCTATCATTTTATTAATATAATATGCATATAGAAAAAAAATGGATATGAACGAGGAGGTTGCATACATTTATTGCTGAATTTATTATCGAGTATAATAATAATATAAATCCGAGATTGGACAAGAGGCAGAAGAAGTATGTGGGCGGAGATGTCTAGACATACATTTTTCATTTGCCTTCCTTGGGCGGTTCTGTCCTCTTCCTTTCTCCAATACTTTCATTTCATTTCATTTTTTTTTTTAAACCGATAGCAATAAGCAAATACATATATTATTGTTCTGTCTCAGAGGAAAAATTCTCGAAGTATAGTGAAATTAGCATGTCACATCTCAATTCTCGACTATGCTATACGAATTAGTCATCTGATGATTACATCCTGTCACAGAATATCAAAAAAAAAAGAAAGGACAAATGAATAAATGTCTTTCTTTTCATACCATATTTCATGGCTTTACAACTTTTTACAAAGATATATGTATATGTATGTAGCTGGTTGATGGTCAAGAGAATGACATAAATGACCAAACCGTTCGTTTGTCATTTATGTCACATTGATGTCAACTGACTATATAAAAATCATTCATCCAAAATAAATAAAACCAAAAAGAGATAAACAAAAAAAAAAAAAAAAAAAGTGAAGAAAGTATTTCTAGCAAAATGATTCAAATATTTAGACTATTTTCATTTCATTGGTATCAGATAGTAAGAATGAATGTTCCCTGAAGAAATGACACTAAAATAATGTGACACAATTGTGTCAACCACTTTTTGCAATACTCCATTTTGCTCTTTTTTTTTTCGAAATGGAAAAAAAAATTAAAATGACACATTTTAATTTTTTTCTCATTTAGCTAATTGTCTATTTTTTGTAAATTCACTGCTAATATGACATTTACTAATGTTACATTAAAGAGTTTTTGCATTTGAAAAAATTTTGCACAATAAAAATTTCAAACAAAAATTGATGCAAATATTTGCGATAACATATAAAGATTTATAAAAAAAAAAGTGAGTGAAATTTATGGCAGATGTCATCATAAGTTGTCATTTAAGAGTATTTTTTTTTTTCAAATTCAACAATTAGTTAAAAGAAACGAAATGAAAAAATTAAGGATGAAAAAAAAAAAGGTTCGCCACTGCTAACAGTAACTAATTATTAATTAAATTTCAACTGTCTCTTACAAAAATGAAACGAAAGTATTAAAAGCATTTTCCTAAAGTTATTTTTTACTGCTCCCTAATGTTCTCAAATTTATTGTCACATTATAGTGTCACATCCTTTCTTCATATATTTGTATAAAATTATTGATGCAATAAATTTTTTTGAGTAAAAGCTCTAAATTTTTTACATCATGGATGGTTAAAAGTGAACGAACAAGCGAACGAACAAGAAATGAAATAAGAAAAATAAAAAGATGGCAAATACAAATTGCATTTTTTTTTTTTTTTAATTTTTAATTTTAAATTTGAAATTTATAAGTGATGGTACTAGTTAATTTGACATATTAACATTTAATTGGAGTGTATCATGTGACAAATTAGCCAATAAAATGGGAATGTGCAATTGTCACAGCTGTGAAGTAACAATGAAATTGAGAATGAAACATTTTCTATTCTTTAAATTTTAATTTAAAATTAAACCTAATATCATTTATCATTTTTATCTGTCTCTCTTGAATTCAATCAAAAAAAAAAAAATTAGAGCAAAATTTTGAAAAAGAAAATTGAAAAATGTCAATCAAAAAAGAAAAAAAAGTGAAATTGAACAGTTTGCTTGAACGAATGAGCGGGAAAAGAGAAGAGAGGAAGGTGACAGAGCTAACCATAAGCCATAATGATGTGACATTCATTCATTCGTTTTCAGAAGAGACTTAAAAAAAGAGATTCTCGATCTTCGGTCATCTACTCTACCACTTGTCACAGTGAGTGTAACGTTTTGATTTTCAAGCAAGAAAAGATGCTAGACAAACACAGGAGACAATGTAGTGTCATTGTAGACATGTGACATGGACGGGACAGGCGACAACTGGGACAGGTGACAACTGGGACAGGCGACAACTGGGACAGGCGATAAGTTCAGCAAAGGACAGCCAGGACTGGCTGGCTTGGGCTGTGGTTGTGAAATACGAAAAAAGCAATCATTCTCCTTCATAACTGCACATTGGTCACATCCTACTCCTAAAGTGACCACAGATAAAATTGTGGACAAGCATGACACATACATACACACACACACACACACACACACACACACACACACACACACACACACATACACACACACACACATACACACACACACACATACACATACACACACACACATACACACACACACATACACACACACACACATACACACACACACACATACATACACATACACACATACATGTACATATTTATGCAGAGGTTGACAGATGATTGAGTAAGTTTAGATTTGACGTAGAAGCAGAAGCAGCAAAATTGACAGACAGTTTATAAGGAAGGGACAATGTCTAACGAAGTGTGCTTGGTTAGTTTGGCTAATGAAGGGAAGCAGAACTCGGGGTGAGTGACTGGTGGTGGTGACTCGTTGTCACAGTGGTAGCAGAGAGACACTACTAGTCGAGAGATTGGATTCGGGATGAGAGGGTTAATTGAAATTAGTGGTGTGCTGCTGGTGGACTGACTGGAGCGGAAGTGTTTGGTGCAAAGGTTGGTTGTTTGGTGCAAAAGTGGTTTGGTTCTGGAGGGAGGTGCTGCCGAGTAAATCTATAGAATTATCAGTTAACGACGACTCAAACAGCTAATTAATTTAGCTATAAAATATTCAAAGCTTCTACACGATTAATTCAGTTAAGCTAAAGTAATGCTTTAAAATTCAAAATAGTACTTTTAAAATTTAAAAATAAAAAAAAAAAAAATTGCTTTAAAATTCAAAATTTTTATGTTAAACATATACTTTCAATTAAAAATTTTCTATTTATACTTTATACACACATTACTTTATTACTTTTACTCACTTCTTTACGTCCGCTTACGCTTACGTTAATCATTTAGATTACACTTTTGAGTTATACTTGTTTAATATATAATTATTTCCGTTTACGTGTCCCTCTAATGAGAATTCATATATGTAAAGCATCACACGTAAATACTATAAATTGTACACGCATACATAGATATGCATACGTAAACTTTTGCAATGCGTCATTTACGTCATTTAAATTTTTGTTTTATTCATTCGATAAGTATAAATATTTCCTACCAATTTGGCATTTTTCTCAAAATTTTAGTGGTGACACTATTAGAAATCAATCGGTGTAAGCGATGATAAAACGCTAATTCGAGAAATTAAAATATGAAATGATCAAAGTGTCACTAATTAATAAGATAATTAAATGTACTAAAATTTATTCAATATCAGAGACAAGTTGTGGTATTGATACAAAACGGAAAACTCTATGATATCTGTGATAAGACACAATCCTTATTGGATGATAATTTGTAATCAATGATAATGGCTCACTGATAATTTTAGTAAAAATTGTTAAGGAAAGGGAATGTCACTAATTAATGAGATAATTAAATGTACTAAAATATATTCAATATCAGAGACAAGTTGTGGTATTGATACAAAATGGAAAACTCTATGATATCTGTGATAAGAGACAATCCTTATTGGATGATAATTTATGATCAATGATAATGGCTCACTGATAATTTTAGTAAAAATTGTTAAGGAAAGGGAATGTCACTAATTAATGAGATAATTAAATGTACTAAAATATATTCAATATCAGAGACAAGTTGTGGTATTGATACAAAACGGAAAACTCTATGATATCTGTGATAAGACACAATCCTTATTGGATGATAATTTATGATCAATGATAATGGCTCACTGATAATTTTAGTAAAAATTGTTAAGGAAAGGGAATGTCACTAATTAATGAGATAATTAAATGTACTAAAATATATTCAATATCAGAGACAAGTTGTGGTATTGATACAACATGGAAAACTCTATGATATCTGTGATAAGAGACAATCCTTATTGGATGATAATTTATGATCAATGATAATGGCTCACTGATAATTTTAGTAAAAATTGTTAAGGAAAGGGAATGTCACTTAATTAATAAGATAATTAAATGTACTAAAATATATTCAATATCAGAGACAAGTTGTGGTATTGATACAAAACGGAAAACTCTATGATATCTGTGATAAGAGACAATCCTTATTGGATGATAATTTATGATCAATGATAATGGCTCACTGATAAGGAAAAGGAAAGAAGATATGATTAATTATATTATTAACGGATAGTATTTCTACTATTCGACAAATTTTATTGGATAATTATTTATTTGTCAAACTATCGATTCTAAAATATTTTCTAAATATCGTTTATCTGCCAGTCCATCCCTACTTGCAAGCATTTATAATTACATTTTCTTCTCCTTATTTTCGATTGATTGACAAGTTAAAAGCAAAGTAAAATAATCTCTCCTTAATAAAAAAAGAGAGAGAGAGAGAGAGAGAAGAAGAAGAAAAAAAACATATCATTTCATTCTTGATATGAAAGTAAAAAATATGAAATCGAGAAAGAAGGAAGGAGAGAGAGAGAGAGAGAGAGAGATTGTTTGTTTTAAAAATTTTTTAAATTTAATACAGTTTATATAAATAAATGCTTCTCTTCTTATACATTCAAAAGTACTTATAAAATGAAGAAAAATGAGCAAAGGACAGGAATAGGTAAGTAAATAAAATAGAATAAAGTAAGTTTTCTTCTCGAGAAACTGATAGTCTTTCTCGAGAACGAGAAATTCTGTTATCAATCTACGCTTAATTACTTCAATATCAGAAATCATTTCTCCACTACTGATAATTTTGATAGCAAAAATCAATGAAACAATTAAACCTAATCATCGATTGAAATAATCTTGTTTACAAAATTAACTTTATGGTATTTGTCAACTTATCAGTAAGTAGTATAAATGAATACCTAAATATCAGAGAGTTCCTAAGCTTAATTACTTCAATATCAGAAATCATTTGTCCACTACTGATAATTTTGATAGCAAAAATCAATGAAACAATTAAACCTAATCATCGATTGAAATAATCTTGTTTACAAAATTAACTTTATGGTATTTGTCAACTTATCAGTAAGTAGTATAAATGAATACCTAAATATCAGGGAGTTACTAAGCTTAATTACTTCAGTATCAGAAGCCATTTCTCCATTACTGATAATTTTGATAACAAAAATCAATGAAACAATTAAACCTAATCATCGATTATTACTGTCACTGAAATAATCTTGTTTACAAGATTAACTTTATGATATTATCAATTTATCAATAAATATTAGGGAGTTCCAAATTTACAAAAATTTATGCTACATAGCATAATATTTTTGATTTTACTAAAATTAAAAAAAATAGAAATAAATGAATTAAGTTCTTAAGTTCAACAAAAAAAAAAAAATAAATAAAAACAAAATAAAAAAAAAAGGAAAAACAGAGCAAAATAAATTGATAAATTAATCTTTTCGTTCAGAAAAATGAATCTTTCAATGATGAAAAGTGTATGTATGAAAGAAAAATCAAAAAAGATCAAAAAGAAATTGCTAGAATAAACAATTCCTAATAATAATTTAGAGATTAGATATATATTTTAGCAGTTATGTAAATGAAGACAAAAAATTTAATAGTTATAAATTTTAATTTAAAAAAAAAGAAATTGAAAAAAAAGAAATTTTAAATAGAAATTTTTTAATTCTTTTTTCTCATCAAAATGTTATAAAATAGAAAGCGAAATAATATTGTTTGATAGTTATTTATTATAATTTGCACTAATTTTTTTTTTCTTTTTGATCTTTTTTGATTTTTCTTTCATACATACATTTTTTATCATTGAAAGATTCATAAAAAAATTGATCAGGAAAATGATCATGATTGTAAAAATTGATCAGGAAGATGATCATGATTGTAAAAATTGATCAGGAAGATGATCATGATTGTAAAAATTGATCAGGAAGATGATGGATGATGACCAAAACTTTGCTCAACAAAAAATTTAATTTTTAAGGTAGAACAATTGAGATAGTTTGCATTACAAATATTATCAATTTATCAAAATTATCCAAAAAAATTATCAAAAATATTTTTTAACCTAAAATTTACCCATTTAAAATTTTTGCTAAAAATTTTTTCAATCATTTGTGAAATTTTCTTTAATTTAATTATTCAATTGTTGAATTTACTCTAAAGCATTCTCTCTCTCTCTCTCTCTCTCTCTCCATTTGTGGCATTGACAACGTTAATTATTGTCATAAAAAAATTTCAATTTTACATTTTTTTTTTTTTTGCATTTGAAAGAATAAAATTAATTTCAATTACAAAATTTTATTATTACTATTCTAAAATTTTCATTTAAAAAAAAAAAAAATGATAGAAATATATTTTTATTCCGGTGGAAAGGTAATTAAAAAGAAAAGGAAAAAAAAAAACCATATAAAGACATCAGAAAAGAAAGTAATTTTCAATTTATTGAACAAGAATTGCTGTTATCAACGGAATAACCGGTTTTCCGTTTAATCTATTCGTTTCGTTTCAAAAAATTGATAACAAAATTTAGATTATAGTTCAATCAGTTATATAGGTACAGCAGTTCTATTTCTTATCAATGTCTTTTTTTTTTTTTTTTTAAATTTAAAATTTAATTTTTTTCTTTTAATGAAAATTTTTTCATGCAAATTTCAATTTTAATTTTTATTCAATTCTACAAAGTAACATTAAAGAAAAAAAAAAGATTTATTATTTCGAAAAAGGCAAAAAATGAATTTTTTTTTTTTTTGAACAAAATAAATTGTTCATTCATTTATTAAAAGAACAACAAAAAAAAATTTAAAAAAAAAGAAAAGTAAAAACGTTTATAATTGAAATTTAAAAGAGAATGAAAAAAAAGAAAAAATATTAGAATTAAAAAAGAAAAAAAAAAATTTTTTTTTTTTTCCGTTTTATAATTTTCCAAAAACTGGAAAAGATTGTCATGCAATTTCTATATGTCCTTGACGGTCAGTTTATTTTAAATCAAAAAAAAAAAAAAAACGAATAAAATTTCTTTCACTTCCATTTTTCTCTTTTTTTTTTTTTTTGATAACTACAAAAGAAATAGAAAAAATTTTTTATTTTTTAATTTAAAAATTTGAATGAAACAGAAAAATTTACTTTTTGCTATGAAATTGTTTAACAAATAAAATTGATTGTCAACGTACTTATCATTTTGTCACAAAAATTTATATGAAACATATATAAAAAAATAAATATTTTATAATAAATATATGGTTGGGTAAAATAATTGGGTGGGTAAAATGTCAAAGATAGATGAATGGATGGATGGATCAGTTGAAAAGAGACCAATGATTATTATTATTATTGCTATTGTTGTTGTTGTTGTTGTTATTGTTAATATCATGGTGTTTGGGTAAGAATAGAGAAAATGCTGATGAGGCCAAGGTTATTGGGAATCACAGTTGTTGACATGGAGACGAGAAGGGGGAAGGGGTGGGGGGGGGGGGTTGACAAAATTGTACCGTAACCTAATTACATAGAGTGATGCTCAAAGGAGCAAACAAATAAACAAACAAAAAAGAAAAAAAAAATTTTAAATTAAAATGCAAAAAGGACAATTTTAAATTCATTACAATAACAATAAATGAGAATATATTTTGTTATATGATAGGCATACAGAGATGAAAATTTATTAAAAAAATTTTTACCGGAAATAATCTAAGCAATCAATAAATGACACAAATTTGACTTGTCAACTATCAATTTTACATTTCCTAACTGAGAAAAATGAATCAGTGAAAAAAGTTGCATTTCAATCTAAATATGTTATCATCATGATTATCATTATCATTATTATTAGCATTCGTTATCATTATAATTATCATTATCATCATGATTATCATTATCATTATTATTAGCATTCGTTATCATTATAATTATCATTATCATCATGATTATCATTATCATTATTATCAGCATTCGTTATCATTATAATTATCATTATCATCATGATTATCATTATCATTATTATCAGTATTCTTTATCATCATGATTATCATTATCATTATTATCAGCATTCGTTATCATTATGATTATCATACTATCATGTATGTAAAATTATTGGCCAAGTTGCTTATGAGAAATGCTTTTCGTTGACAGTAAAGCCTAGTTTCGAAAGCCTAGAATTCATCAAGAGCCTAGAAAGTCTGTTTTTTTGCAGAAATTTATCATTTCTGTCCTATTTTTGTTTGATTTTGATTTTTTTTTTTGCAAAAACTATCCTGTTGCTACTTTTCATCTAATTCACATTTCTAAAATAAACTTAAACATTTTTTTGAATCTGAAATTTGGTTTGGTCATTTTGCTGAAATGAGTCGATCAAAATTCATTTAACAAAGGATGATTAATTAGAAAAAGGATAGACTGCAAAAATGGAATTGAATGGAAGGGTCGAGAAGGGGACGGATGGGAAGGGGATGGGAAGGGGACGGGTAGGAGACGGGAAGGCCACAGACAGAAAGAATTACCACTACGATAATATAAGTAACAATGCATCCACCATAGCGATGACAATAAATCTTTTTCCTCTTCTTCGGTCAGCAATTTCATCTTCAAAGAAAAAGGACGAAAGGATAGGATAGGATAGGACAGGACAGGACAGGACAGGACAGGCATATGTTTTATGAAAAATGAAAGAGAAGAAAAAAAAGTGACAGCTCTTAATTGTGCCGACAAAAAAGTTTCGAGAGTTAAAGTTTAGTTTAGCTTAGTTTAGTTTAGCTTTATCGGTCGAAGATTGATAATTTAAGTCAGACAAACCACAAAGGAAATTAGCTTTGTAAAATGTTTATTATTTACATTTTTTACTATTCAGTAAAAATGTTGAGCTTTTGCATCATCATAAACCTCTTAATTAACCTTTTTAATTTTGCTACTAAATAAATTAAAATAACAAAAAAAAGAGAAAAAAAATGAATGGAAAAGTAAATTTAATTATTTTGTATTAATTTAATTAAAATAATTAAACAAATTGTGTTATTTTCTATCTTAATTAAATTCTTAATTATTATTTATTATCCTTCATTTTCTCATTAACAAATATCGAAAAGACATTCGTTCTGATCGATGCGCTAAAGCTAAATTAATTAGTTGGCGCAACTGAGCGCTTAAAATTAACAGTTTACTGCGCTAATTACGAATTGCTTTCCATCTAATATATATTAGCAGCAGCATATTGTGCAAAATTTTTCTCGACTTAACGGATCATCATCACGACATTTACGCCTCTGTTGCGAACATAACAATTTGTGGTTGTTGATGACCTTTTTGACCAAGGTCATCATCATCATCATCATCATCATTTGCTCATCTTTCCATTTTGTTTAATGCTATCAGCAGCTTGGTTAACTTTGTTGTCGATTCTGGCTAGTAAATCATCATCATCATCATCATCATCATCATCATCATCATCATCATCATCATCATCATCATCATCATCATCATTATCATCACATCATCATCATCATCACATCATCACATCATCACATCATTATCATCATCACATCATCATCATCATCATCATCATCATCATCATCATCATCATCATCATCATTTGCTCATCTTTCCATTTTGTTTAATCCTATCAGCAGCTTGGTTAACTTTGTTGTCGATTCTGGCTAGTAAATCATCATCATCATCATCATCATCATCATCATCATTATCATCACATCATCACATCATTATCATCATCACATCATCATCATCACATCATCATCATCATCATCATCATCATTTGCTCATCTTTCCATTTTGTTTAATCCTATCAGCAGCTTGGTTAACTTTGTTGTCGATTCTGGCTAGTAAATCATCATCATCATCATCATCATCATCATCATTATCATCACATCATTATCATCATCATCATCATCATCACATCATCATCATCATCATCATCATCATCATTATCATCATCATCATCATCATCATTATCATCACATCATCACATCATTATCATCATCATCATCATCATCACATCATCATCATCATCATCATCATCATCATCATCATCATCATCATCATCATCATCATCATCATTATCATCACATCATCACATCATTATCATCATCATCATCATCATCACATCATCATCATCATCATCATCATCATCATCATCATCATCATTATCATCATCATCATCATCATCATCATCACATCATCATCATCATCATCATCATCCTGTTTCATCATTATTTAATCATTGTCACCAACTGTCTCCAATCCAATCGATTTTTTCTTTTCAACCAAATTTTGGTATCGAATAGATAATAATAATTAAAAGTTAATAACAAAAATACAACAATTGATCTGGAGATAGAAGAAGCAAAATTATGATATAATTTTTTCTATGAAGCTTAAAATGACAGGCGCTAATTGTCACTAAAAGAAAACTTAAAATATACTTTTTGTTGTTTTTATTGATACATCGTGAAAATTTTTCTTTTCTTCTTTTTTTTTTTTTTGTTAGCTAAAAAGAAAGAAATATTATATGTATGGCATTTGGTTTCATTTCAATCAAACTTACTTATATTTTAGTATGCTAATAAAAGATTAAACGACAATTGACAAAAAAAAAAAAGTTTATGAACAAAAAGGAAGAGAAAAAAAATGAGAAAAAAAATATCAGAAATGTTTATTATTATTTGAAACTTAAATTTAAGTTTTATTAAAATTATTTCATTTGTTAAGCTGTGTTGATAATTTTTTCCAGGCATTTAATTTTTTCTAAACGACAATTTTTGGATTTATTTCTCAAAAACTTTTTATAATTGTTGATATTTGGCGACTTCTTCACTGATGCTGCTATTATTTGATTATTAAGTAAAACTTCAAACTTTAAGTAAGTAAAACTTTAGGTAGAACATAAAACTTTAAGTAAGTAAAACTTTAGGTAAAGCATAAAACTTTAAGTGAGTAAAACTTTAGGTAAAGCGTAAAACTTTAAGTAAGTAAAACTTTAGGTAAAGCATAAAACTTTAAGTAAGTAAAACTTTAGGTAAAAATATAAAACTTTAAGTGAGTAAAACTTTAGGTAAAGCATAAAACTTTAAGTAAAACTTAAATTTTGTGATTTCATTGAAAATATTGATTCATTCATACAATTGGTTATTAATTTTCAAATGACCTACAAATTCTTCCATTTTCTATTGTCACAAAGAGTAGGTGACATCCTTGAGTAGTCATTATCATCGTACAAAAAGAAATGCCTCAGCTTTTACTTGAATTCACGCACTTTACGTCACGCATTTTACGATTGTTTGACGTAATCTTCGTCCAACTAACGGAAAAACATTTATTTCAACAAAAAATTAAACCTTATTAGGCATAGGGCGGAAAGAAAAAAAGAATTGAAAGTATGAAATTAAAATCACATAATTTCATTTTTTTTTTTTTAAAAAAAAAAACAAACTCTTCGTCTTATCTATAAAGTTTAAAATTTTCAAAAATTTAAAATTTGTCATATAGGTCTTTGTGTGAATTTGATCTATTCTTATCATCCAATAATTTAAAATTTTTAATAAATCCACAAATTCTTAGTTTTAATTTTACCAATGATCTTCAATAATTGATCGATTGATTGATTGATTGATTGATTGATTGATTGGTTTACTTTTCAATTTACCCAGAAAAATAATAATTTTTCAATTTATTAGCAATACTTTTTCCCACTTTTTCTTTTTTTGATTCTCAATTTGATTTTCAATCGATTTTTCAACAATTTTGAATTTCTCGAAGAGACTTTCATTCTCGTTTCTCAGCAAGAATTCTCGCAAAGAATTCTCGATTGTCCTATATTTGCATATAATTCGTTCATTTGAACTGTCTAACATTATTTCATTATCTCTTCTACTCTTATCATCCAATAATTTAAAATTTTTAATAAATCCACAAATTCTTAGTTTTAATTTTACCAATGATCTTCAATAATTGATCGATTGATTGATTGATTGATTTACTTTCTATCAATGGCTTTTTTTTTCAAGAAAATTATATAGAAAATTTTGCAATTACACTTTTTTTTTTGTTGCATTTTTTTATGTTTTTTTTTTTTTTTTAAATGCTAAATTGATCAATCACAATTTTTACCCAACTAGGTAAATTTAACAGGTATTTATATATAGTTGGGTAATAACAGATCATCGATCTACCCGCAACTTCTAGAATTATCAATTAACTTAAACTCCTTACTTCTCTCTATGCTATTTGAAATTAGTAAATAAAAAGTAGCAAAGATTTGCTCAAATAATTATTCAAACATTCCGTGACGATTGATAATTAAATTTAAAAAAGGAGAAAAAATGACGGAAGTGAATAAGTTAACATTTGGATACGGTGTTGGAGGCGTAAACTTGTCGCAAAGTTTTGCGTGAAAAATACTTTTACCACCTGCTGAGAGTTTGTGAAGCAAAGAGTAAAAATTCACCGGGGGGTAAACTGCAAAAAGTTTGTCTATGCGTAAACCTTCAATTACGGTAATTCCGGAAATACATTCATTTTAGGAAAAAAAAAATGCAAACACTTTCCTGTTCAAATTAAAAATGAGCAAAAAGAAACATTCTCGTCCCTTTTTTCCGCCCATCATCATGTCCTACAGTCGAGAGTCTTGATCAAAATCCTACGGTCGAGAGTCGTATCAAAAGAAATTGCTTAATAAGATATTTTACCATAGTCAAATAAACCATAAATGCTATCTCAGTGGATATTCGACATTTATATCTTTTGCAATAGTGCATTAATCCGAAAAGTATTCCGGATACTTTTTGCATTGAAAACTTCAGAAATCATTCTAATTCCGGAAAACCTTCAATGTAAGTGTTATATCATGAAATATAATATCAGTTTAAATTTGTCAAATCTAAATCTATCATATTGATCATCGATAAAGCATTATAAAATAAACTTAAGTATTACTACTAAATGCATAATTGTCGCCAAAAAAAAAAGTAAAACTGAAAAATTACTTCTAAAGATGAAATTTTGGTAGAAATTATGATGAAAACAAGGTGAAAAAAGAATGAAAGATAAATTAATTATCACTTATAGTAACTTTTGACAACTAAATGATTCATTGATAATACTTTGGATATCACTGATATGATAACACTACCAATACTGCTGATATCACTGATATGATAATACTACCAATACTGCTGATATCACTGATATGATAATACTTGCAATACTATGGATATCACTGATATGATAATACTACCAATACTGTGGATATCACCGACATGATAATACTACCAATACTGCTGATATCACTGATATGATAATACTACCAATACTGCTGATATCACTGATATGATAATACTTGCAATACTATGGATATCACTGATATGATAATACTACCAATACTGTGGATATCACCGACATGATAATACTACCAATACTGCTGATATCACTGATATGATAATACTACCAATACTGCTGATATCACTGATATGATAATACTTGCAATACTATGGATATCACTGATATGATAATACTTGCAATACTATGGATATCACTGATATGATAATACTTGCAATACTATGGATATCACTGATATGATAATACTTGCAATACTATGGATATCACTGATATGATAATACTACCAATACTGCTGATATCACTGGTATGATAATACTACCAATACTGCTGATATCACTGATATGATAATACTTGCAATACTATGGATATCACTGATATGATAATACTACCAATACTGTGGATATCACCGACATGATAATACTACCAATACTGCTGATATCACTGATATGATAATACTACCAATACTGTGGATATCACTGATATGATAATTAAGTTGTGTGATCTATTACTATCTATTATTGATTGCTCGCTTATCGAGAAAAACCAAATTACTGACTTACAAATTTCTAAAAATTATGAATTTAAAAGATGCTGAAATTTTTATTAATACTTATCATACAAAATTATACTCAACGAAAATGACTGTATTGCAGTAAATACTATATTCATAAACATTTGATAGAATGATAGAAACTCTCCCAGATAGATAGACCATTTGGAGACAACAGAAAACAGCGTTGACAACTGTCAACTCTTATCAGCAATTTTAAATACCTGTCGTAAACTTTGCTGATTTTTTTTTTTTTTTTTTGAAGCTATAAAATTTAGAAAAGTTTTATCAGTGCTTTTATTTGCTAGAATGAATGAATAATCATTTTGTAATGAATGAATATCACTGTATTATATTGTTTTCATCGATCTCGAAGAAAATTCAATATGTCAACAAACAACAAAAAGCATAGCATTCAAAAAATGAATTTTGAAGAAGATAACCGGAAATAACCGGATAAATCCGGTTTCAGCAGATAATTCTGCTAAAAATCTAATTATAATTACTTCATTAACATTACAATTTCATGTGATTAATACAATTTGCAAATACAATCTCTGTCATTTTTATTCTAATTTGTAAGATAAAAAAAAGAAAGTAAAAGTAAAAGATTGATTACTTCAGGGAAAATGATAGGATAAATAGTGAAATGTTTAGTTTTTTTTAAAAAAATAATTTATTGTATAATCAGTTATGTGCTTATTTACTATGCAAATATGATAATGATAATGATAATGATATGATAATATACAACTAGCAATCTTTCAACAGTTTATATATCACATAAAAATCTCAAAATTATTCTTTTATTAAATTCAATTTTAAAATTTTAAAATCATTTTAATTGCAATGCAAAGATGACAATACCAATGATTATTGTACTGATAATATTTTAGCTGATAATACCTAACTGATAATACCTTAGCTGATAATACCTAACTGATAATACCTTAGCTTATAATACCTAACTGATAATACCTTAGCTGATAATACCTAACTGATAATACCTTAGCTGATAATACCTAACTGATAATACCTAACCGATAATAGCTTAGCTGATAATACCTTAGCTGATAATACCTAACCGATAATAGCTTAGCTGATAATACCTAACTGATAATACCTTAGCTGATAATACCTAACTGATAATACCTTAGCTGATAATACCTAACTGATAATACCTTAGCTGATAATACCTAACCGATAATAGCTTAGCTGATAATACCTAACTGATAATACCTTAGCTGATAATACCTAACTGATAATACCTTAGCTGATAATACCTAACTGATAATACCTGAAATAAATTTCTTTTTTCATTTCTAAAAGATGAGAGGAGACAAATGAGAAATATACTATTAAATTAGATAAAACTAGGTTATTTTAATTATCTATCTTTTTAATTTAGGAGAGGAAAAGAGAGAGAGAGAGGGAGGGAGGGAGAGAGAGAGGGAGAGAGAGAGAAAGTTGACGCAACAACTGAAGCAAGCAATCATTTCGATGAGTCATTTTGCTAGACGACAATAAACTGTCTAAGTAGACACATAGTCTCTCTTTCTCTCTCTCTGTTAGTGAACCACTCCAAATGCTATTTTGTTGAAACAAAAATGGCACCCAAGAGAACGGCTCTCCCTCTTGCCATTGTATTTTATGGATATGTTATATTGGCTACACAGGTGTGTCATTCGTCCTGTCTAGACAGGTATGTCTTTCCGCAGCTATTATTAACCCAAATACAACCTATCTGTTCGTAGCGCACACATTCATTGAGCTGAAAAGAAAAAATAATTTCGATAGTTATTTTATTTTATATTATGTCTCACTGCCTCTGCCATGACTCCGCCATCTTTTAATGTTCAAAAAGAAAATAAATTTATTCTCAATTTTTTCCCTGTTTGCTTCATTTCAAAATTCATTTTTTTCTTTCAGCAATTTTTTGATAAAAATTCCAAAAGAAAAAAAGGAAAAATCTTTTTTTTTTTCCAAGTAAATTTTGTTGTTAAAAATAAATGAAACTGAAGATTATATGAATATGAAAACATTTATCGAAATATATATGTATTTGAATTTTCAAAAAAAAAAAAAAGAACAATAAATGAAATAGAAGTTGTTTAAAACAATAACTTGAAAATTGTTCCTATAAACACATACACACACACATACATACAATTAAATGATATTAGCAACTTCGATAATGTTATCACTTGATTGATTTAAAAAATAATTCTTCTACTGATAAGTAAGTAAGAAAAGAAAAAAAAGAGATGGCAGAATGTAGTTAAGTTGTGTTTGCATAATTTTAATACTAGAAATTAATTTTATTTCATTTAAATTTAATTTTTTCTTTGTAATGGAAGAAGACAATAGGTAAATTGGTAGTAAGCAATACATTTATTCATTTCTTTCATTACTCTTTCATTATTTAAATGGTTTTCGTCTAATAGCCTAGCGGTGCAGCAATGGCGCTAAATGGCATAGTTAGCTAGTTACTATGACATTTGAATAAATGACCGTTAACAATTTGAAATGACAGAATGGAAAGAGAAAAGAGAGAAGGAATGAAATATTTGCATTGCATTGTGATTAATATTTATGAAGACATATAAAATTTCAACATTAAAATTTAAATAATATAGCCAAGAAAAGAAAATAAGAATAAAGATGAGATGGTCTAAGCATATGGTTGGTAGAATTAACGCGCTGATAATTACGAAAATGTTAAATTGCACATTTTGGAATACAATTATGATAATGAATGTTGATGACAGTGAAATAAAAGGGAGAGAGAGAGAGAGAGAGAGAGAGAGAGAGAGAGAGGAGAGGAGAGACAAGTGTATACATTTCTATCCTTCAATTGTAATACAACGAATGAGTAGTGATGGTAAAAAGGAAAGAAAGAAAAAGAAGATTTTTTTTTTTTAAATTTCTAAAAAAAAAAAATTAGAGATATTTATGAGAAAATTACAAACAAAAGAAAAAAAAACTTCAATGAAAATATTTATTTTACATAAATCTAAAGCAAATTGTACGAGTGAAAGCATTACTTGTAAATGGATTAAATTTAAAAATCGGAAAATGAAATTTGGTTATTTTATAAAAATATGATTATTATCTTAATGAGAGAATTATATTTTTACTAGTTTTAACTTAATTCAAACTAAGAGTAGTTTTAATTACAAAGTTAAAACAATAAAGAGTAGTCTTAACATAATTCAAATACTTGTGAATTGTTATTTCATAGACATACTTTAGTATTAATTATCATTTCCTCACAATAAAATTTAAACCTGTTTTGAAAGTAAAATAAGAAAAAAAAAATAGTCTAAATGATGATTGATGGAAAGGTAAGTTATATCGTTTTTGAATGAATAGAATAGACTTTACTCGATGGTTAGTACATTCGCGAAATGTTTTTTTTTTTTATCAAATGACAGTAGCAATTAGAAAAGGAACGAAAAGGAAAACGAAGTCTCAAAAGGAAGTGTCACTTTTACTTTTTTAACCTTTTTTTTTTTTTGGTATATCAATCCATCAATTAAGAATGAATGAATTGTCTTCGTGTTGGTTTCACTTTTCAATATTAATTGTAATTTTTAAACATACATTTTACTAATTTTAAATAGATTTTATAACAGTAGAAATATTATTTTAGAAGCTTTACTGAAATTGTTCATTTCAAGTAAAGGAAAAAAAAATTACTTTATTTTGCATAGGTGTAATAATTTTTTTTTTTTTTGGGGGGGGGGTGAAATAATTAAAATACCTGTGCTCAGGTGTTTTCTATGCATTATCATTTGCCCAAGATGTAGTATAAAATATAAAAGTTAACAAATATAGTGTGATATTTTAAGAATTGAAGCATTCGCTTCATTAAGCTTCTAAATATTGCTAGACTATTCGTCATCCTTTCCGTGCTGCTAAAATTTAAAAATGCTTTGTAGACAAATTGTCACTAAAAAAAAGAGAAGAAAAAAAGAAGAAAAAAAAAAACTTTTTTTTCAAATCAATTATAAATTATCCAACAAAAAAAAAAAATGTATAAGGAAAATTATTATTTTTCACAGTGAAATTATTCTGTTAAGAATGTTTTTAAAAAAAAAAAATGTATTCTTTTCTATAGCACAAAATTCTTCAGCAAAATTTTTCGTAAAAAATTTTTAATATATATTAAAATCTTATCAAATTTGATTAATGATAAATAATCACTTTGATAAGAAATGTAATTTTATGATGGAAAAAACAAAGAGAATGCAATGAAAATGATTATTATTAATATTATTGTTATCAGTTAACTTTATATAAGAATCTTATCAAGTATTATCATTGATCAGATGCTTAAAAGACGTACTCAGCTATTTACTTTTATTATTATTAATTATTATTGTCATTATTATTATTATTATTATTATTATTATTATTATTATTATTATTATTATTATTATTATTATTATTATTATTATTATTATTATTATTATTATTATTATTATTATTATTATTATTATTATTATTATTATTATTATCATTATTCTCTACCATCTGAAAATGTCCTACCTATTAGTCGTCATCAAAACTTTCAAAAAAAAAAAGAAAAAATTTTGTAAAATTAGAGCAAAAAACGAAAGAAACAATTTTGCTTAGTAAGAGAATAAAAATTATTAAATTTTTTTTTTTGAAAATTTAATAATCTAATAAAATAATTGTACATAAATTTCGAAAAGAAAAAAAAAAAGAAAACTAACTGATACGAAGACAATTTGATGCTTTTTCTTTCGCCTTTCATTGCATTTAATATCTTTTTTAAAAAATATATTAAAATAATTTTTTTTTTTAAAATAGCAATTTCTAATGAATCGGTCTGATATGATAAAAAATTTTTTTCCCCTTTCTATCATAAAAAACGAAATAGGTAATAATAGATAAAAAATAATTTATTGTTGTTTATTCAAAAGTTTAAGGTAAAGATTGGATCATTTAACAAAAAAAGTTATACAGTGGACAGTTCCAGGTCATTTAAATTTTCAAATAATTTTAGGAAAGTTGAGAAAATTTTAAGAAAAATTAAATTATAAAATTAAATTGTTAAATTGATAAGCAAATTTATTTCAGCACTGACAACTTCTGTATTTGATTCTTTGTAAAAAGCGGCAATATAAAGTTTGAGATAGTGGCGCATTTATCATTTGCAAAATGAATAGTGGCGCATTTGTCATCTGCAAAATGAACAATGGTTACGAGATGAAACAGTTATTTTTAACTTTTACTAACTTTCTGCTACATTGAGCTTTAATTACAGTTAAAAAAAAAAAAAAAAAACAGCGGCATCGTTCACTTTTTTTTTCTTTTCATCTTTTCGTTGTAATTTTATTTTTTTTTTTTAAAAAAAAAAATTATATTTTTCTTTTTTTCTATTTTGCACAAAAGTTTTCCTTTTTTTTTTTGAGTTCCACTTTTGAAATTCATGAAAAAAGCAAACTTTTTTTTTCTGTTTAATTCAAAAAGTATTCCTTTTTATGATTTGAAAAATGCTTAAACTATTAAAAAAAATTGTTTGAAATAAATTTTCATTTCAATTAGGAAATTTTAGCATAATTTTATTTTCACTAATAGATCAAAATTATGTTAAAAAGCTTTTGTGTTTGATTTTTATTGAATGTATGAATATGACAAACTAGAATTTTCTGGAATTTTTTGAAAGCTAACTGACACATATCATTTCATTTGCGTCATTTTTTTTCAAACATAAAATTTTTTTTTTTTTTTTTCAAATCAATTTTTAAAATTTCAAATATAAAAATTTGTTTTTGCTTTGCATTCATTCATTTCATGATAATGACAAATGATGACACAATTTATATTTTTGTATTGTTATATTTTAAATTTAAAATTTTCATAGTGTTATGAAAATAGTAAAAAATAAACTATTAGGATTGAATTTTATTTGTTTCAAAAATAAAAAAAAAGCAAATAAAAGAAAAAAATATTTATTGAAAATTTCATCTTAATTTTTTCCTTTTTTATTATTTCTTTTTCAAATCAAAAAAAAAACGGAAAAATATTACTTTATTAACAAATCAAAAAATGGAGTTTTTTTTTTCTTCTTCTTTTTCTTTAATAATAAAAATTAATTATTTAATAATAAAAAAATATTTTCATTTTTTTTTTCAAATTGAAAAAAATAAAAAAAATTATCAAAAAAAAATGTATCAGTGATTTCTTTCCTTTTCCATCTTTTGCAATATTAAACATACAAAAAAAAACAAACAAACAAACAAAAACTTAGTTTATAGTCTGTCGTTGCTTCAGAAAATTTTAATTTTTATTTTATGATAAAAATTTTTATTCATTTTTCCTTTTTTTTTTTATAATCTAAAAAAAAAAAAGAGAAACTCATTTGTTGAAAGATTTTGGTAAACAAAATGATTCAATTTTTATTTTTATTTTTTTTTTTTTTGCATATATGACTGAAAACATACATATTGAAATACCAAAGTATTTTTTATCTATGAATCAGGAAATAAAACTAAAAAATTGAAGAAAAGAAATTTTGTTTACTTAAATGATAATGTTGAATTTATCATTGCATCAATTGATTGAGTACTGATAAGATTGAAATAATGATACTAATATCAGTGAAATTAAGGACAGAGCATCTTTTTACAAACAAAAAAAAAAAAAAAGAGAAAAAGCTAAGCTACATGTAAACAAAATTTAACTTCTTTCATTTCAAAACTTTTTTATTTTAAATATCTCTTTCTAAGGGCAAAATTAAATTAAATGCAATTTTATATTTTAAAAAATTCAGTTATTCGAAAAATATTAAAAAAAAAAAAATATGAATATTTAATTTTTACTTACACTTAAAGTAATATAAAAAAAGTAGACAAAATTTTTATTTGTTTTATTAATTGATATGAAAATTTTTTTTTTTTTGATAAAACATTTTGAAATGAAAATTAACAAAGCTATTTTTTCTAGAAAAATATTTACTTTACTTTATATTAACTGAATGAAAAGTTAATATTCAATGAATAACTGATATCTTTTAAAAATTTTAAATTTAAATTTAAAAAAAAAAAGTTTCTAAATATTTACTGGAAAAATTTACTTTAAATTTACTTTTTATTTACTTTACTTTATATTAACTAAATGAAAAGTTAATATTCAATGAATAGTTGATATCTTTTAAAAGTTTTAAATTTAAATTTAAAAAAAAAAAAGTTTGTAAAAGAGGAAAGAAAGAAAATAATGAATTTTTGAAGTAACAAAATTGTACCATCAAAGATTGTCAACAACTGGAAATCAAATATGATAGTATGGCAAATGTCACAAAGCAAAAGGAATAGTAGTGACTAGTGAATAAATTATTTTTAAACAATTTTTTATTCAATTTTCAAAATGAATAAACTTGTCTACCATGCTACCTCTCTCTCTCTTTTTCTTTTTTCATAATTTTAAATAAAATTTAAATAATTAAATAATTTTAAATAAAATTTAAATAATTAAATAATTTTAAATAATGAATGAAATTTAGTACTCATTTCATTTCAGAATTGTTTTAAAAAAAAAAAAAAACAACGCACGCACACACACGTACGTTTCGTTACTGATAAACGTATGAAGATAAAATTATAATTATTTAATTTAATTATAAATTATAAGTGAAATAAAATTATTTAAAAAAAAAAATTAATTATAAATGAAATAAAATTATTCAATTTTCAAAATGAATAAAGTCGTCTATCATTTTTTTTTCACTTAAATAATTTTAAATAATAAATGAAATTTAATTGTTTAAAAAAAATAACGCACGCACACACACGTACGTTTTGCTATTGATAAGCGTAAGAAGATAAAATTATAATTGAAATAAAATTATTTAAAGTAATGTTTTTAAAAAAAAAAAAAAAAAAAAAAAAAAAAAATGATGAAAAATAGGAAAGAGACAACATTAAATTCGCCAAACAAATTATTAAGACGAATGAGAAACGTCGTGAAAATAATTAGTAAAAGATTGCTGATTGACGACGAATAATAATAATAATAATAATAATAATAATAATAATAATAATAATAATAATAATAATAATAATAATAATAATGGTAATAATAATAATAATAATAATAATGATAATAATGATAATAATAACAATAATAATAATAATAATGGTAATAATAATAATAGTAATAATAATAATAATAATAATAATAATAATAATAATAATAATAATAATAATAATAATAATAATAATAATAATAATAATAATAATAATAATAATAATAATAATAATAATAATAATAATAATAATAATAATAATAATAATAATAATAATAATAATAATGGTAATAATAATAATAATAATAATAATAATGATAATAATGATAATAGTAACAATAATAATAATAATAATGGTAATAATAATAATAGTAATAATAATAATAATAATAATAATAATAATGGTAATAATAATAATAATAATAATAATAATAATAATAATAATAATAATAATAATAATAATAATAATATATTGGTGCCATCATAACTGCCTAATTTCAAAAGCTTTTATAGTTTAATGCAAAAAAAAAAAGTAATTGCTGCTCGTAAACATTTTTCACATAAAGAAATTCTTTTTTAAAAAAAAAAAATTAAAGAAAAAAGAATAGACAATTTTTTTTTTTTTTGTTCATAAGTCTCAGTGAAATAAATTTTAAATGAAAAAAAAACCATTTCAAAATTGCTTCTTTCATTTTTAAAATCATTTTGAAGAAGTGTAAAATGATGATTGAATTCTTCAAATTTTACACATACCATTATTTACAATGATATTTTGAATTGGTTATAATTAATTTTTTTTTTTTTTTTTGAGAAATAAATACTCTTTCATCTATTATTTTAGTCTTTTTTAAAAAAAAGTAACAAAAAAAGATAGTTAGTATATAAATATATTTGGTGACAGTCAATCATATTGTTAATTTTAAGTGAATTATAATGAAAAATGTATTTTAAGAGATTGAACTACGATATTCTCGAGATGAAAAATGTATCTTATAAGATTGAAGTACGATATTCTCGAGATGAAAAGAAAAATTTATCTTACAAGATTGAACTACAATATTCTCGAGATGAAAAATTTATCTTACAAGATTGAACTACAATATTCTCGAGATGAAAAGAAAAATTTATTTTACAAGATTGAACTACAATATTCTCGAGATGAAAAATTTATCTTACAAGATTGAACTACAATATTCTCGAGATGAAAAGAAAAATTTATTTTACAAGATTGAACTACAATATTCTCGAGATGAAAAATTTATCTTACAAGATTGAAGTACGATATTCTCGAGATGAAAAATCTGTCTTACAAGATTGAACTACGATATTCTCGAGATGAAAAATATATCTTACAAGATTGAAGTACGATATTCTCGAGATGAAAAGAAAAATTTATCTTACAAGATTGAACTACAATATTCTCGAGATGAAAAATTTATCTTACAAGATTGAACTACAATATTCTCGAGATGAAAAGAAAAATTTATTTTACAAGATTGAACTACAATATTCTCGAGATGAAAAATTTATCTTACAAGATTGAAGTACGATATTCTCGAGATGAAAAATGTATCTTACAAGATTGAACTACAATATTCTCGAGATGAAAAATTTATCTTACGAGATTGAAGTACGATATTCCCGAGATGAAAAATGCATCTTACAAGATTGAACTACGATATTCTCGAGATGAAATTTCTTCAAACTTTTCTTTTATATATAAAATGAAATAAATGTTTTAAGCACATGAAGAAGTATTGAATAAAAACATATATTAATTTACTTGTTTATTTATTTATTTATTTTTTTTTTTTTTGCCATATGTTTTTTGATTATTAAAAAATGTTAGCCAGCTGGTGGTTTTTTAAAACAAATGGTTGAATAAAGCAGGTGCTGGTACTTCTTCTTCTTCATTTGATTAATATTTACTTAGCCATACAATACCATTTTCAAGAGTAGCACATATCAATATTTATCATTGTTATCACTAAATAACAGGTGGTTTAGGTGTATTTTAATAGAGCTAATTAAATTTTAAAATTATCAAAAGAAAATTTTTTATTTATTTATTTTTTTTTTAAAATTATTCTCATTTTTTCTTTGTTTTTTTATGACAAAATAAACAAATGCATCAAAAATTTGCATAAGAAAAAAAACAGTTAAATAAAGTATAAAATAAAATTTAAAAAAAAAAATTTAAAAGAAAAAAAAAAAACAAAAATTTATAAAATGGTAAAAAAATGAAAACAATTGGATTCTTATTTCAATACATCATTAAAGATTTTGCAAATATTTGTTATTTATAAATATTTTAAAATTTTCAAAAAAAAAAAAAAGAAGAAAGAGAGGAAAATTAATATTTGAGAGAGAGAAAAAAAGAAATAAATAAAAAATGAAATGGAAGAAAAAAAAAAAAGTTATATTAAATAACAAATCATAAATGTGACAGAAAGTAATTTTTTAATTTCGAAAAGAAAAAAAAAAAAAAGCTAAAAAATTTTTTGCTCAATTTTTTTTTTTTTCTTTTTGTCATTTTTATTAAACTTTAATATTAATAGTTTTAATGTTAAATTTAAAATTTGATATATAAAAATAAAATTAGCAAATAAAAAGGTTTTTTTTTTTTTTAATTTTGTCATATGATTTTTTCTTTTTTGTGTTCAGGAAGGAAATTTTTTTTTTTTTTTGTTGACAAAAAAACCGGAATAATTTGTTGAAGTAAAATGATCGAATCCGTTTTCCTCCCTTCCTCCCTTCCTCCCCTCCTTCCTTCCTTCCTTCCTTCCTTCCTTCCTTTACATTTAACAATACCCAACATCCGGGTTATTATCATCACTTTCCCCATCCCATCCCATCCTATCCCCTGTAATCATCTATCTCTCAAGAATACAATAAAAATATCTCGACAAATGTTCCTATGAATTTTATGGCATTTTATAAATATTAAATAAAATTATAACTTCTCCATCTAGCATTATTCCTTCTCAAATCCTCACAAAAGCTTTCCTTCCTATTTTTTTTTATTTAATTAAAGATTTTACATATTTTCAACTGCCATAAAATTCATAAGAACATTCGAAATTTAAATTGTAGCATTAAAGTTTGATTGGAATAATTTGAAGAACTATAAGTCTTTTTTTTTTCTTTTCAACTATTCGTCTTTATTCAATGCATGCGAACTAACTAAATACTTTATTTGGCTAATGATAAGTGTATTCGAATTATTTTTAGCCTTATCAATATTTTTCTGACAATATGGCTTAGCCTAAAGTATTATTCAGGCCATTATGATAGCCTTTTTTTCTTTTCAACTATTCGTCTTTATTCAATACATGCGAACTAACTAAATACTTTATTTGGCTAATGATAAGTGTATTCGAATTATTTTTAGCCTTATCAATATTTTTCTGACAATATGGCCTAGCCTAAAGAATTATTCAGGCCATTATGATAGCCTTTTTTTCTTTTCAACTATTCGTCTTTATTCAATGCATGCGAACTAACTAACTACTTCATTTGGCTAATCTAATTATTTTTAGCCTTATCAATATTTTTCTGACAATATGGCTTAGCCTAAAGTATTATTCAGGCCATTATGATAGCCTTTTTTTCTTTTCAACTATTCGTCTTAATCCAATGCATGCGAACTAACTAAATACTTTATTTGGCTAATGATAAGTGTATTCGAATTATTTTCAGCCTTATCAATATTTTTCTGATAATATGGCTTAGCCTAAAGTATTATTCAGGCCATTATGATAGCCTTTTTTTCTTTTCAACTATTCGTCTTAATCCAATGCATGCGAACTAACTACTTCATTTGGCTAATCTAATTATTTTTAGCCTTACCAATATTTTTCTGATAATATGACTTAGCCTAAAGTATTATTCAGGCCATTATGATAGCTTTTTTTTCTTTTCAACTATTCGTCTTTATTCAATGCATACAACTAACTAAATACTTTATTTGGCTAATGATAAGTGTATTCGAATTATTTTCAGCCTTACCAATATTTTTCTAATAATATGGCTTAGTCTAAAGTATTATTCAGGCTATGGCTTAGTCTAAAGTATTATTCAGGCTATTTTGATAATTCAGCCAAGAAAAGCTGTCAAAAGTGAAAAAAAAAAAACATTTTTGGGAAGAATTAAAATATGTTTGAGAGCAAATAAATGTAAATAATCAATGTTTTTTTTTTATTCAGAAATTACAATAAAATTTGTATATTTGTTTAATTTTTATTCTTTTAAACATTTGCGAAATGCTTAACATTTTGATATGATAATCTAATGTTAATTTTACTGATAACATCAAATCATTAGCATCTTCATCAAAAAAAAAAAAATTTCAAAAAGCAGAATTGTGATTAAAAAGCTTAGGGGTCAGAGTTCAGAATATTGTGATCACCATTAGGTTACATTCTACATTTAAGTTGAATCTAATTATCTTATTGATGAAAAATGTTAAAATATTTCAAATCAGGTGAAATAATTCAAACGAGTGATAACTGTTCTTAGCTATTATCATTGCTGATAAGAGTTAATGCATGCATGAGCAGCAAATCAAACACAAAAAAAAGAGTATAATAGTGTAAAAGACACCTAAGTTAAGTTAAGGTAAGTAAAGTAAAGTTAAGTTAATTGAAGATAAAAAGGTTATTTCCAACAAACAAAAGTCAAAAAAAAAGTATAATACTATAAAAGACACCTAAGTTAAATTAAGTTAACTTAATTGAAGATAAAAAGGTTATTTCCAACAAACAAAAAAAGAGAGTATAATAGTGTAAAAGACACCTAACTTAAGTTAAGGTAAGTAAAGTAAAGTTAATTGAAGGTAAAAAGGTTATTTTCAACAACAACAAAAAAAAGAGTATAATAGTGTAAAAGACACCTAACTTAAGGTAAGTAAAGTAAAGTAAAGTTAAGTTAATTGAAGGTAAAAAGGTTATTTCCAACAAATCAAACACAAAAAAAAGAGTATAATAGTGTAAAAGACACCTAACTTAAGTTAAGTTAAGGTAAGTAAAGTTAAGTTAATTGTAGGTAATAAGGTTATTTCCAACAAATCAAACACAAAAAAAAGAGTATAATAGTGTAAAAGACACCTAACTTAAGTTAAGTTAAGGTAAGTAAAGTAAAGTTAAGTTAATTGTAGGTAGAAAGGTTATTATTTCCAACAAACAAAAGTCAAAAAAAAAAAGGAACACAAATGTCGCATCACAGTGATAAACTGGTTTGATAAAAGTGTCAAACAATAAAACAGGTACCATAAGAAAGTCTTTTTGAGAAGTGTTCTTTACCTTTTTAAATATGAAATCAAAAATTTAAACAATCTTAGCATCTCATAATTACCAACTGATAAGCAAACTGATAAGCTCAGTAATGCTCAATATTTTCAAATATTTTGAAATAAAAATATATATATATTGCATGCATAGATTTACCTTATCACTAATTTAATCAAATTAAATTTGTGATAAATGAAAGAAAGTAATTTATATGTGTATTAAATGAAAACGAATAAAAATATTTAATTAAAAAAAAAAAAAATGGAAATTTATTTAGAAATTATTCATTTACAATTAATGATATCATTTTTATCAATAAATATTTCATATAAAAAAAAAAAAATAATTAAAAAAATAAGAAGCAAATAAAATGGAATGAAGGAGAAGGAGGAGAAGGGAGAAGGAGAAGAAAAATTAAACCTTTAAAAACTATTCGATAACTAAATGTTATGTGTTTGTAATGCTTCTCTCTTTTGCTTTTCTTCTTTTCATCTTTTTTTTTTTTTTTTTTTAAATTATCAAATTGATTGATGATTTGTGACAAAAGTAGCAAGTAGCAAGTAGCAAGTAGAAGTAGTAGCAACCAATCCACTAATCAACTATTTTTCTTCATTACAAAATATTAAATATATGTATCAATTTCTTATGTATGTAAAGAAACAAACAAATAAATAAACAAACAAATAAACAATAAACAAACATGAAAGCAATGATTTGGACAAATTTTTTATTTTTTTGTCAAAATTTGTCAAAGCATTCAAATTCTCGTCTATGTAAAAACAAGAAAATAAACAAACAAACAAACAAATAAACAAACAAACAAATAAACAAACAAACAAGTAAACAAATATGTAAGCAATGATTTGGACAAATTTTTTATTTTTTTGTCAAAATTTGTCAAAGCATTCAAATTCTCATCTATGTAAAAACAAACAAATAAATAAACAAACAAACAAACAAATAAACAAATATATGAAAGCAATGATTTGGACAAATTTTTTATTTTTTTGTCAAAATTTGCCAAAGCATTCAATTTCTCATCTATGTAAAAACAAACAAATAAATAAATAAACAAACAAACAAATAAACAAACATGAAAGCAATGATTTGGACAAAATTTTTTATTTTTTTGCCAAAATTTGCCAAAGCATTCAAATTCTCATCTATGTAAAAACAAACAAATAAACAAACAAACAAATAAACAAACATGAAAGCAATGATTTGGACAAAATTTTTTATTTTTTTGCCAAAATTTGCCAAAGCATTCAATTTCTCATCTATGTAAAAACAAACAAATAAACAAACAAACAAACAAACAAACAAATAAACAAACACAAAAGCAATGATTCGGACAAATTTTCAATATTTTTCTAATTTTTTGTCAAAATTTGTCAAAATATTAAAATTAGTTTGCTGTGAAAGAGTGTCATTCAATATAAGAATAGAGTAGAGAATATTTTTACGTGAAAAAAAAAAAAAAAAAAAACACAGACTAAAAAAAATTAAAGCAAAAAAAAGAAACGTTCAAAAAAGTTTTCTATTTTTTTTAGAAATAAAAAAAGAGAGAGAGAAAGAGGGAGAAAAAAAAGAAGGTAAAACATATGTTTATAAATTATTAGATATTTCATATCAAAAAATCAATGTAATAAAATTTAAAGTTACGTGAAATATCACGTAACTTTAGAATTTGAAATGATCTAATTGCAATAATAACCAAAGTAAATATCATTGCGTCAATTATTAAAAAATTAAAACTGAAAATTAGGCAGTATACGTCCAAAATTAAGATAATCAATACTGATATGAATTAATCAATACTGATATGATACTGATTGTCACATTCACCTGAGATAATCAATACTGATATGAATTAATCAATACTGATATGATACTGATTGTCACATTCACCTGAGATAATCAATACTGATATGAATTAATCAATACTGATATGATACTGATTGTCACATTCACCTGAGATAATCAATACTGATATGAATTAATCAATACTGATATGATACTGATTGTCACATTCACCTGAGATAATCAATACTGATATGAATTAATCAGTATTGATATGATTTATTTATTGAAATGTATTGGTAATCACGAAAAGATGAGATGAATATTTTATTGAAAAAAAACTTAAATTATACTTCATTTTAAAAAGAAAAGAGAATCAAATTTTACACCTGAAATAAAATTTAAAAATTAAAAAAAATTTTTTTTTTGGACATTTTTAAAAAAAAATTTCACAAACAAATAAATAATGCAATGAAATTTGTTTTTGGAAATATTTAGAATTTGTTACTATTGTCTTCAACAAATTTCTTCTACCTTCTAGCATCTGTAATTATAAATATTTCAAACAATAACGCTTCAATGAACAGAACACATTTCATTTAATTTAATTTCATTTCATTCCGTTTCATTTTATTTCATTTCTTTATTTGATTTCATTTCATTTTATTTCATTTCATTTCATTTCATTTTATTTCATTTCTTTATTTGATTTGATTTGATTTCATTTCATTTCATTTTGTTTTATTTCATTTCATTTCATTTCATTTCCAGTTTTTATCATTTGCTGCTAATTTTAATGTCTTTTACTGATAAAAGAAACAACCACAAAAAGCTCTCAAATTTAAAAAATTGCCTTTTCTGCAAGTTTTTTTTTTTTTTTCACTTTGGTAATTTTCCATTCCATGAAGACATATATACTTTTTTCTTCAGTAATATTTTCTTATCAACCAATTTTGTTTGGAAAAAAAAAAAATTTTTTTTTCTCAGAACGAAATATATATAATTTGAATTTTAATTTTATCCAAAGCAATTAAAAATACTTTAATTGAAAAATTACCAATTTCCATTATATTATTTTCGTTAGTAATTTTTTCATCTTTTTTCAAGTATCTACTTTTTTTTTTTTTGGTTACAGAATTAAATTAAATTGCAGAAGAATGATTTAACAACAAATAAAAAAGTTTAAATTTGCAAATGAAAATTGCCCGATAAAAAAAAAAAACAAGGAAAAAAAAAGATTTTTAAAATTGATATATGAGTAAGAAAGTAATTAAAATCATATTTATGCTAATAAAAATTAATCAGCTTCTTCACATAACTAATTAATTTACAATTCTCATACAAAAAAATTATTAAACTATTTGAAATTTATGAACAAAAAAACAAAAAAATAAAAAAAAAAAACAAATAAACTTGGAAATCATTGATTTTACTAGTAAACTTAAGTTTGATAAATTTGTTCAATCATTTGACAGATGGATTAATATCAATTTAATTATCAATTTTCAGTTTTATCTATTAAAATCATTCATACCACTTTTATTCTAATAATATTTATTTCAATATATAAAATTAAAAAAAAAAAATTACTTAAATTATCACAAAATTTTTAAAACAGAAAACAAAACTCTCCAAGCAAATGCATATGAATGATAGGTAAATATCAAACATACCTGATCCCTGGGTAAATTTTGCATTTTGAAGGGTAAACAAACATGCAATCAATTTCTACAATTTATATTTGGTTAAAATAATTTTTCAACATTTTTCTTGAATTTCTATGCTTCATCCAAAATTACTCCTAGTTTATTACTCTAACATCTATTACTTACTTACGATCATATTTCCGTATTATGATCATTCCGCTTAACTGAAAAGTTTCCGTATAATTATGCTAGATCATTCGACTACCACAATCAATTAAAGTTAACTGTTCAATCTAATCAATGTTCAGTGATTTGAACTAAGAATGCTTAGAGCTTAGATTTGTTATTGTATAAGCAAAATTTGTTATTGTATAAGCAAAAATTTCATTTAACCTAATTTATATCATCTCAGGATTCCGCCATTTTGTGGAAATTAATTAATTAAATCAAGATTCCGCCATTTTGTGGAAATTAATTAATTAAATATTCTAAGTGTTAGATGAAAAAAAAGTTATAAGAATGTTGTCTATGCTATAGATAAATTATGAGATTTATAACTTACTGCATCAAATTCTAACAAATACTAATAACTTTTATCGAATACCATATTAAAAAAAAATAAAAAACTGTACATATTTCTCATATTCATACGACATAAAAGGAATTTTCTAGAAGTAAAAAAATAAAAATTTGTGAATAATTTTGTTAAATACAATTCTAATATTTTTTTAGTACAAAAAAAAAAAAAAAAAGTTTGGATCACAATAATTTCTCATAATCACCTTCAACAACAATTAATGAATCCAATAATGCTCGCATGAATCGATGAACATCAGTATAACTATTATACAGATGTACTGGTGTTACACGTATCACATCAGGATATCGCTTATCAACCTAAAAAAATTAAAAATCTTTAAATCAAAAATTATACGAACTTTTTTCTTTTTTTTTAGACTCAATCTTTTCAAATTTGAAAAATTTATGAAAAACTATCTATAAAGAAAAAAGATTCCTTTTTTTTTTTTTTTTTCTTTTTCAACTTTATGTATAATTTTTATTAAAAACATACCACTACACCTCTTTTAACTAATTCTCTGTACACAATTGATATGTCAATATTGAATTTCAACGAAAGTTGGCATCCACGTTGCTCAGGATCAGATGGCGTCATGATTGTACACATTACCTGAAATAATAAAGTAAAAGATAAAGAGAGAAAAAAAGAAATCATTTAATAATTTAAAGATAAAAACATTTCTTACAAGTATAAAATATCAGTATTGCTTTACATATAGCTCATAACAAATAGATGAAATGTGTTATTGATTACTGATTCAAAAATCACAAATGATTTACACAAACAAAAAAAAAAATATTCGACATGCAAAATATCAATTATTTCAGAAAATGAAGCAAAAAAAAAAGTTAACCTTTTTAGTCCTTCGATTTAAGGAAGATGGACTGAGGAAATGATTGATGAGGTATTCTAAATAACCGGTAAGTAATAAAGATTTTGTTCGTAAATCTTGCATTGTTGTTTTCGAAAGCACCTACAAAAAATGGTCAACGGTCAAACTCTTTTTTTTTGCATATTCAAATCAAATAGTATTAAATTATTATAAGATTATCTAAATTTTATTATCAACTTTTAAGTTATTATATTGGTAACAAATCGAGCTAATATCAAATATAGAATTTTTTATATATGTAAAGTAATAGTTTACGTAAAACATCATATCTAATCAATATTAATAGCTTATCAAACATGAATTTTCTTCTAATTTGAAAAGAAAAAGAAAATATATTGCACTGTGAAATCAATAAAAGCGCTATTACATCTAAAAAAGCAATTAATGGAACCATAAGCATCATTGGTGGATTACTGATACGATAACCTGCTGCACCATTTTCCAATTCCAATTCTGAAAACAAAATATTTCTTGCTTAATTTTAACATCAATCTATTTCAACAATTTTACTTCAATGCTGTGAGGTACAAATTTAGTTGGAATTTTGATGGAAAGAATTTTCACCTTTATTTAACCATGTTATATGACAGCAAACAGTCCATCAAGCCCAGGTAGTTTTGATAATTGGTAATATTTTGGTAAGTAATATCTAATTTACTATTTGATTTGGTAAGTAATATCTAATTTACTATTTGATTTGGTAAGTAATATCGGGTGTTAATAACTAGAAATGCTAAATATTATGCATTTTGTAAGTTTCATTTTCTGAGAAAAATACCTAAACTATGAAAATAAAATCCGAACCAAAAAAGGTCAAATGTTTGCAAATAGTGAAACTAACGATTATTCATGAAGAAACGTGTCTCTTCCTTATGACCCCACCAACCAACCATCCTTTCACGTTTATCCGTTTCAAAACGTTTATGCACAAAAAAGCCACCAATACCTCCAGCACCAGAACAACTATACTTATAAGTACACCAGCACGCAAAATCAACATCCCATTCATGCAATGATAATGGAATATTTGCAAATGCATGCGCTAAATTCCAACCAACAAGACATCCCTTAAAATAGAAAATGAAATTAAATTTAATTAATTTCTAGCTAGCAGTATTGCAATGAATAAGTATGTTAAAATAATTTCACGATAAACATAAAAAAATATTCAAAACTTCATTGATTATTTCATATTCATTGCACTAGAGTTGGTCAATTATGGTGTGGTCATTTTATAGTTTAATTATTAAAATACGCTTTTGTAATTAAGTTTTGCGTAAAAATTCATCAGCAAAATTAATAAAACTTTCAATTAATTATGATTTTAGTTCAATTTAAGAATTAAAATTAAATTTTATTTCAAATTTAAATTTTGAATTTAAGTCAGGAAGGAAAATAAAAATTAGCTATAAAATTCGAAATTAACAAAACATCAGGTAAAATTGAAAAAAAAAAAAAAAGATTGAAATACTTGCCTTATCATGTCCAGATTTAGTTATTTTCCTTATATCAAACAGTTGACCCGTATAATAATGAATAGCACTGAACCAAATTATTGCTATCGTATCACCTTGTTCTTCAATTAACGCTATAATATCTTCGTTTCGAATACAATCATCACCCTACAGAATAGTTATTAAAACTTTTATGAATATTTCAAACTAAAATAAGCAGTAGTAGTCTATTAATCAATCAATCAATCAATTACACTGCAACATTTCATTATTTAAATACTTAAATTAGCAGAGCTACATTTGCTGAGTGAAAATTGAAGCATATTGAAACTATCATTTATAATGTAGATTTTTAAAGTTGAAAAATTGAAAAATTTTTTCATATCAATCCTTCAGTGCTTAAAAGTATAAAGTAAATAAGATATTGAAAAAAATAAAAAACTTACGGTCCGTGGATGCATACAGATTAAACTTTCTTCAACGGCAAATCCTTTTAGACGAATTTGCGACTCAATTGCATAATGGTCCGAAGGAAATGCTTTTGATTCAATAAAGATTTTATGGCGTTTCGGTGTAGGCTTATAAAAAGCTGTCTGCAAATAAAAAGTATATAAATCATTACTTATCAAGAGAAAAAACATAGAGGAAAAAGACTTTGGGTTGCATTCTTAGAGATAGGAATAAGGAAAATAAAGAACTTCAAGCTACAACTGAATTCTCAATTACATTATAACACCATTAGTATCGATGATACCAATTAAAAACAAAATTCATAACAAATTACATTCTTTAAACAAATCTCTAAACAAATGGAAAAATCTTTGGTTTAGTCTAATTTGTCCTTAATTACCAACTTGAAATTACCAACTTACCAACAAAATATGCAAATTAACAGTTAAACTATTCATCAAAGCTACTTCTGTTCGTTGAGCTCCAACCAATTCGGCAATACTATCCAGTATTGATTGATCGCTTTTTGCCCATGCTAATGGTTCTTGCAAATGTCCAAAAACACCCCTAAAATTAATTAGAAAATAAAATGAAAAAACAAAAATTAAATTTCATGTCAATTACTATTTTTTTTTTTTTCGAAAAATTTTATGAGAAAAATTTCTGACTTTGTTAAACTTGAACTCAGACATCTAATTGAGAAAGCAACATAACAACATTGGTAATAAATTGAAATTATAACACAATTGTGCAAATTTTTAAGTTTGTTTATAGACAATATATACTTACATGTTGGCCCATTTCTCAAATTGTTCATCCATAAGATGTTTCGTACCTTTCGGCATTAATCCTAACGAATTACCGCACATATAAATGGCATCATCGTTAGCGTTTACTAATAATAAATCAACTGCAAAAAAAAAAGAAAAACAAATTAGTAAAATCATTATTAGTGTTATGGAAATAATCTGATTTTATGAAAAAAAAAAAAACCGGATAATCTGAATAATCCGAAAAAAAAAAAGTCAGAAAAAGAGTTGGTCTGCCTATTTTCATTTCATAGAAATAGCATAACAGAACAGAATGTTCAATAAAATCGTGACAATAACATTTTTTTTCATTTTTAACTTTTTCAATTTTTGTTTACCATCACATTGCTCAGTCTTTTTTCAGAGAATAACCCTATAATATGACTGTTTTTTTTTTTTTGTGTTTTAATTTTAATCATTAAAATCACTAAAATAGTTAAATCACAAGTTATGCAACTCATTATGATGATTCTAAATTATATAGAGTCTAAAAATTCTCAATGAAATAATTTACTACCATGTGGTAAAGTTCTCATTTTCGGATATGCAAATTCATTACGCAAAAATTTCAATGGATCTGCATCATCTAATGCTTCTGCAAGATCGAATGAAGTAAGATCTGATATGCCAATATCTTGAGCAACACGTTGTAAATGAATTTGAATTTCCATTCGTTTACTTCTCTGAAAATATCATGAATAATTAATTACTCTGATAAAATTTTGATAAAATTTTCTTCTCTCTGATAAAATTTTGATATTAGAAATTTTTTTTTTTCTCATACAAATCTCATGATTATTTGCAAAATTTACACCAAACCAATTCAAACCATTTTGATACAAACTTGTAGAGAGAAAGTAACACAAACCCCTCCCAAAAACACAACGCTTATTCCTTTAACGCAAAACAGGTTTTCAACAGCACAAATTTTATGAAAAAATAATGACATCTTACCATAAAGTTGATATATTAAGTAACTTCATCTTTTGTTACTCAAGTTAAAATACTCTGGTATAGTTTTAATTGAATTAAGTTCTAACTCATTAAATTTAGTCAAGAAGTATGTACTGAAGTTTAAAAAGAATTGTACAAATTCAGAAATAAGTGTAATAAATTTAACTCGAAGTAAAAGTAGTAACAAAAAAAAGGTATAATAGCTTTGATATAAGAATCTAACCAAATTTATTTATCCATAAAAAAAGTTTGAAAAAAAAAAAGTTTAAAAGAAAAGAAAAAAAAAAAATCATTAACCGAAGGCTTAAAAGAACATTCCGTTTTTTCGTCGGATATGCTTGCATCAGTAAAAAATGACTGCAACGGCAACAGCTCAACTTTCCTATCATCCATATTTGCTTTCGATTTTTTCATATTACTACATTCATCGGTACAATATTCAGCACTCGTATCTCTAATTCTTTCAGGTTCAATTTCTTTAAATCCTTAAAAAAAAAAAAAAAAAAAACATCAACTCTGAGCTCTTTGATAGAAATATTAATTTAATAAGAAATCAAATGTCATAAATATTTGTGCAGAATTCCGCTCCGATATTTTAAGCATATTAAGGAGACAAATGCCAAGTTGCTAATCAATGCTAAATGATCATTGACAGTTAAATCAAATAGTCTGCACCATCAAGAATTCATTCCCATACCAATCATACAATATTCCATTGCACAATAAACAATGATAAGATTGTTTATCGATGATAACGAATTGATAAAAAATCATAAGTGTTACCTCCTGAGGGAGTGAAAAGAAACTGCAATCGTTCAGCAGTCTGCAAAAGATCACTAATAGAGCAATTTCCATCGTTTGAGGTTGATGTCGAGGTAATACTACTCGAATCATAACTTGATGAAGTAGGATTTAAACTTTCTTCCAATAATTTTTGCGTGTGACGACGTTTACGACTGATCACCCGTTGCATTGAACCAAGTTTTGGTAGACCTATAAAATTTAACATATCAAGGAGATCAATAAAATGGTTAACTGATAAACAAAGTAGCTTAGTATAAGTGTAGTTTATGTAAGTTTTGGTAGACCTATAAAAGTTGACATATCAAGGAGATCAATAAAATGGTTAACTGATAAACAAAGTAACTTAGTATAAGTGTAGTTTATGTTAGCTGAAGATTACAGGAATGTTTGACAAGTAAAATAATATCTTCAAAGAGTATATACCAAAAATTTTATTTACGTCGAAAAATTTATTTACGTCAAATCTTACGTCCAAGTATCAGTCTAATGTTCTCGTCAAAGAAACGAATAATTTCAAAAAATATTCTTATATATATGTTGGACAAACGATGACAGTAATTTCAAAAACTTCCCAAACTATAAGTGTTTTCAGGAAATTACTATGCTACTGCAGAAAATAAACAAATCAGGAAATGATGCTATATACTTATTCTTTAACTCTCATTGCTTAAACTAAAAAAAATAAATCCAGAAAGTTAATTTATTTTTTTTTTTTTTCGATAATATTCAGATATGAAAGGATATTATCACTCCGATAGTGCTAATATAGCTTTACGATTAACCAATGAAAAATAATAATAAAGCTACGATTAACTAATAATTTAATAATAATAATAATAATAATAATACTTTACGATTAACTAATAATTTAATAATAATAATAATACTTTACGATTAACTAATAATTTAATAATAATAATAATACTTTACGATTAACTAATAATTTAATAATAATAATAATAATACTTTACGATTAACTAATAATTTAATAATAATAATAATACTTTACGATTAACCAATGAAAAATAATAATGAAGCTACGATTAACTAATAATTTAATAATAATAATAATAATACTTTACGATTAACTAATAATTTAGTAAATTTGAATATTTGAACAAAAAAAGAAAAATGAAAAATTTAAACTTGAAATTTAAATATATTTTCGTAAGTTTTTTTCTTGATCGAATTTTCTTTTTTTTTTTTACCTGAAGATCCAGCAAATGAAGCCAAATGAACAGCTTCATGATATAAAAATTTTGAACTATTGGTTGGATCTTCAGCAGCAGCATAGAGTCGTGCCTTTAGTATATCTGCGACAACTTTCAATGGATTTGGTGGATGTGAATGTGAACTATACATCTGAAATCATTCATTCATATGGCGCTAATAAACAGGCGCTATTTGTTACTTTTGCATAACCCATAATCAAACCCTGTTTTTAAAAAAAAAAAAAAATGACCTAAAAAACCATAAAGCATAAAGAGATGATCTGGCTGATTTTACCTGATCAAATGTTATAGGATAGAATGACTAAGTGATTTACTTTTAAATTTCTTAGAGGTTCTCATTACAATGTCATTGATGGTATATTAAGATGTACAATACTGGAAGCATATAACTGGTTAGCTGGATATCTGCTTGCTCTCAGGTTGGTCAGCCGGATATCTACCTGCTTTCAGGTTGATCAACTGGATATCTACTGCTTTCAGATTAGTTAGATGGATACCTAACTGTTCTTAGGTTGGTCAACTGGACACCTATCTGTTCTCAAGTTGATTAGCAGGTTGGTCAGCTGGACGCCTACCTACTCTCAGGTTGGTCAGCTGAACATCTGACTGCTCTCAGTTGGTCAGCTGGAACCTACCTGCTCTCAAGTTGATTAGCAGGTTGGTCAGCTGGATACCTACCTGTTCTCAAGTTGGTCAGCTGGACACCTACCTGCTCTTAGGTTGATCAACTGGATATCTACTGCTTTCAGGTTGGTTATTGGATACCTACCTGTTCTCAGGTTGGTCAGCCGGACACCTACCTGCTCTCAAGTTGATTAGCAGGTTGGTCAGCTGAACATCTGACTGCTCTCAGGTTGGTCAGCCGGACACCTACCTGCTCTCAAGTTGATTAGCAGGTTGGTCAGCTGAACATCTGATTGCTCTCAGGTTGGTCAGCCGGACACTTACCTGCTCTCAAGTTGATTAGCAGGTTGGTCAGCTGAACATCTGACTGCTCTCAGGTTGGTCAGTCGGACACTTACCTGCTCTCAAGTTGATTAGCAGGTTGGTCAGCTGGTCACCTGCCTGCTTTCAGGTTTGTGAGATCATTAAGCTCTTATAGAGAGATTATATACTGAGATGAGATCATATATTAAACTCTTATAATTCAAAGACAGAAAAGAAGAAAACTAAAGGATGGTAGCAGCTTAAGCATATAATTCCCATTTTTGAAATTGCTAAAAAAAAAAAAAAGTAATAATCAACAATATGTTTACATTGTTGAATTATAGCTGTTCGATAAGAGTGAGAGAGAGAGAGAGAGAGGGAGAGAGGGAGAGAGAGAGAGAAGAACATCTTATTCTACAACATAAATGGTTTCAAACCCAGCAAGAATGTTCAGGAGAACATTGAACTTTACATCGAGAGAATCTTCGGTCATTCGAACTCGACCACTGCATTTATATCCTGGTTTTTTGCTCATTTCACATCGCCATAAGACATATTTCTGATGACGTTTATCCAAATTATACAGAAATCCATCGTATGCCAATTTTTCGAAACCTTTTTTTGAACGAAAAATTTGAACACCTGAATCTGGTGCCATCTGAAGTTATAGTAATATCTTTTGAAGAGTAAATCTAAAGTTATAGTAATATCTTTTGAAGAGTAAATCTAAAGTTATAGTAATATCTTTTGAAGAGTAAATCTAAAGTTATAGTAATATCTTTTGAAGAGTAAATCTAATTTATTTTCATTTTTATTTCAAATATTTATTTTTTAATTTTTTTATTTTTTTTCATTATATTTTTTAGAGCTTTCAGAACTTATTCAGTAATCTTTTCGAATTTTATTTTATCAATTTATGAATGCAATTTTAACTTTTCAAAAGATAAAAAATGAAAAAACCTTCAACATAAAACTTTCTACAATTCCAAATTTAGGTGAATCATTGCTCTCCAAATTTGCTTCTTCCATTTTACAAATTACATTTGATTTCATTGTGTTTTTGTTAACATCTGATTCCATCATTTTTAATCCTTCATTTCTATTTAAGCTAATAATATTAGTAGCAATAGCAGTAGTAGTAGTAGTAGTAGTACTAGCAGTAGTAGTAGTAGTAGTAGTACTGAAATTGATCTCTTCTTGATCAGTTTCATTTGATGATTGTTTGTAGGCAACCAATTGTGACAATAAATCCATGTCGTGACACTTTTCCCTCTCTCTCTCCCTCTCCCTCTCTCTCTCTCTTTCTAAATAAAACTGAAAAATGAAACATAAAAAAAAAATCCAAGGCTAGAAAAACGAAACAATTATTCAGTAATTTCTCCATTTATTATGCTTGCAATTGTTAAGCGCTTTTCTCTTCTTTTACAGAAATAAACAAAAACAAAAAAAAAGATAAACAAACAAACAAACAAACAAACAAACAAAATGGCAATATCTAAAATGTAACAACAAAGTAAGCAAAAGATGATGATAAAAGAAGAGGGAAACAAATGATTGGTAATGAAAAAAGATATAACATTTTTTAACAAAAAAAAAAAGAAACAGAAAAGAAATTTACCATTTTATTAATTTGTAAAAAATTAGAACAAAAATTTTTTTTTTGCAAATAATAATAATAATTTAAATTTAAACATATTTTTGTTTCTTTAATAGCTTATAAAATTTGAATAATGAATTTCTTAAAAAAAAAAAAAGAGAAACGACAAAAAATGAAAAATAATTATAAAACAAATTAATTTTGTTTTAAGAAATTATTATTATTCTTTTTGTTATCAAATTAATTAAAATGAGCAAAAAAAAAAAAATTTTTTTTTTTCCTTTTTTGATAATTTCATTCATTGAAAACTAAATGAAATATCACTGATAAATATATGAATGAGTCATCATCATAGTATTTCATTAAAACCTTAGCATAAGTCAAATAAACTTCTCTTACCTTACCTTAGTTTACCTTAGTCTAACTTATATGTCATAGATAATACAAATTTAATTAATTTAATCAAATTTGCTTATCAATACAATTAACTTGATCAAATTAGCTTATCAATATAATTAACTTAATCAAATTTGCTTATCAATATAATTAACTTAATCAAATTTGCTTATCAATACAATTAACTTAATCAAATTAGCTTATCAATATAATTAACTTAATCAAATTTGCTTATCAATACAATTAACTTAATCAAATTTGCTTATCAATATAATTAACTTAATCAAATTTGCTTATCAATATAATTAACTTAATCAAATTTGCTTATCAATACAATTAACTTAATCAAATTTGCTTATCAATACAATTAACTTAATCAAATTTGCTTATCAATACAATTAACTTATTAATCAAATTAGCTTATCAATATAATTAACTTAATCAAATTTGCTTATCAATACAATTAACTTAATCAAATTTGCTTATCAATATAATTAACTTAATCAAATTTGCTTATCAATATAATTAACTTAATCAAATTTGCTTATCAATACAATTAACTTAATCAAATTTGCTTATCAATACAATTAACTTAATCAAACTTGCTTATCAATATAATTAACTTAATCAGATTCGCTTATCAATATAATTAACTTAATCAAATTTGCTTATCAATACAATTAACTTATTAATCAAATTAGCTTATCAATATTTTCAGTACTTTTTTATATTCATTCAAGAACAACATCAAACATTCCGGCAAACTTTATAAAACTGTGCAACATAGAGCCAAATAATCCAACAAACAATTCCACAAACAGTATATGTATGTATGTGTGTATGTATGTGTGTATGTGTGTATGTATGTATGTGTATGTATGTACATTTTACGTCCGGAACAAATCCGGACAGAATTGATGATTAAAGGTAAGAATTGTAAAATAAATCAAAGAGAAAAAGCAAAAAAGGAAAGAAAGAATATTACTACCACAAAATGAAATTCAAAAACTGAAAAACTGTTTGTTTGGTTGTTGGAAGAAAGAAAGTATGGCAGTGCCATAAAGTTGAAAGTATTAGAGAATGTGAAAATATTTCTCGTTGAAGGTTACCGACAGACAATGATTTGCTTTTTGAAAAATGTAAACACAGGCAAGTTAAGCCATTTAGACAAACAGACAACGACACACAATTCAAATTCTTCTTCTTTTGCTCTTCAAAGAGAGAGAGAGAGAAATGGCCGTCAGTTGCCGTCGTCTGCCGTCAGTTGGCGTCTAACTGTCATTCTATCGACTACGATCTTAATGGAGTGCCGTATTGTCCCCCTTTCATGAATCTCTCTCTCTCTCTCTCTTTCTCTCTCTCTCTCTCTCTCTCTCTTCTTCCTCTCTTACCAGTAATACTTTTGATAAAATTTCAATAGTTTTCTTCTACTTTCCACCCCCATTTCTCCCCGTTCCTCTTCCTAGATGATCGATTTGTCAATATTGTGGACGAATGGTCGGTCGGTCGGTCGGTCATTCTTCTCTTCTCTTCTCTACTTCTCTCTGTTTCACATCTTCACTCGTTTACCCGTTGTGCCCAATAGTCATCGATATCTTCTCTTCTCTACTTCTCTCTGTTTCACGTCTTCATTCGTTTACCGTTGTGCCCAATAGTCATCGATATCTTCTCTTCTCTTACTTCTCTCTGTTTCACATCTTCACTCGTTTACCCGTTGTGCCCAATAGTCATCGATATCTTCTCTTCTCTACTTCTCTCTGTTTCACGTCTTCACTCATTTACCGTTGTGCCCAATAGTCATCGATATCTTCTCTTCTCTACTTCTCTCTGTTTCATGTCTTCACTCATTTACCGTTGTGCCCAATAGTCATCGATATCTTCTTGCTTGTGTCATAAAATCTTCACGCAAAAATATCACACACTGCTCGCATTTTTTTGCAAAAAATATTCCCTCACATGATAATAATAACCAGTTATGGTTATTTGTCACGTATCACGTGTAATTATTCGTGTATTTTTTGTCTTATTGATTAATGAAGCATTTCATAATACAAACGTGATCAATCAATCAATCAATCAATCAATAAATCAATCAATCAATCAATCAATCAATCAATATTTACATATTTTGATGAATTAATAATTTTAAGAAATTTCAATTTGAAACGAATTTTTTTTTTCTTTTTTTCACTCTCCATATCTCAATTAACTCAATTATATTTGTCTAACTTTATTGTTCCAATTTTTTTTTTTTTTTTTTTTTTTGTCACATCAATTTGTCATTCAAAAATGTCTTTGCATAAAGCTTTTAAGCAAATTCACGTCATTCACTTAGCATTAGCATTATCAATCGATAAGACCCGGAACAATGACATTTTGTAATAAATTGAATGCGCGCAATTTGTAAAAGCTATAGTTAAGCATGCATATTGCACATTGCGCATTGCAACGTATTACTGCATGCATATTGCACATTGCGCATTGCAACGTATTACTGCATGCATAATGCAGATTGCGCATTGCGGCGTATTACTGCATGCATCTTTTCATTTATGAAATATTTCAATCATTTAAATATAAAATGACATTTACAATGAAAGTTAACATGTTTCACTGAACTGAAATGAACCAATCTAAAATTTAAATTATTTTGACAAATCAATTTTTTTTTTTTCATTTTTCATAGATCAAAAAGTAAACAAAAAAAAAAAGGAAAAAAAAACACTTTTTTTACTTTAGAAATTATTACAAATATTTATGCTATATGTTTTTTTTTTTTTGTTTTTTCCCACACTAAAATTAGATTATAGAAACTTAATTGTTTGGGATGGGTAAATTTTAGGTAAATTTATGCATATATAAATTTGGATCTATGCATGACCTGTCACATGTGGTACTATCCTTACCCTATCATTAAAATGACTCTCTTAATTAATTCTGACAATGTCACTCAAAAAAAAATATACTGCTTCTTCAAGCAAAATACAGTCAAATCAGGTCTTTCATCCAGTCGAAGTGTGAAAATTGAAATTAAATTAATATCATATTGATGGGTTCCAAATTAATATTACTAAAATTATCAATAATTCCAAATTAATATCACTAAAAATTATCAATAATTCCAAATTAATATCACTAAAATTATCAATAATTCCAAATTAATATCACTAAAATTATCAATAATTCCAAATTAATATCACTAAAATTATCAATAATTCCAAATTAATATTACTAAAATTATCAATAATTCCAAATTAATATCACTAAAAATTATCAATAATTCCAAATTAATATCACTAAAATTATCAATAATTCCAAATTAATATCACTAAAATTATCAATAATTCCAAATTAATATCACTAAAATTATCAATAATTCCAAATTAATATCACTAAAATTATCAATAATTCCAAATTAATATCACTAAAATTATCAATAATTCCAAAATTAATATCACTAAAATTATCAATAATTCCAAATTAATATCACTAAAAATTATCAATAACATTTCTTTTCTTATTTTCAAAAAAAAAAAAGAAAAGGCAGAAAAGAAGGAAAAATTAAAGAACATTTTTTGTTTGTGTACAACAAAAAAAAAAAGAAAAAGTTTGCGATCTTTGATACACTACCACAGGTATTTTGAATTATGTATGATAGTTATAAAAACTGTAAACAAAAAAATTGCCATTCTTTTGCATTTCAATTTTATTTATTATAAATTCTTTTTTTTTTTTTTTTTTTTTGTGTCAAATATTTTTCGCGGAAATTTGTCATATTAATTTTACATGAAATGGTTTTGAAGTAATATCATAAATAAATTATAATTAATGATAGTTTATATGATGTGACAATAAGCAACCGAAACAATAAATAATAACTGGTTGGTTCAATAAATAAACAAAAAAAAAATTCAATAAAAATAAATAAATAAATAAACAATAAATAATAAATAAATTCAAATAAATAAATAAATTAAATAAATAAAAAATAAATAAATAAATTCAATAAATAAACAAAAAAAAAAATGGCAAACAAATAGGAAATATCTTCTATAAAGAATAATTTTCATTAATAATTGCATTTTAATTTTTTAAAAGTTTAAAAGTTATATGCAAATTTTGCTACCAAAATGTTTTAGATATTATTTAAGTATTATTTTAATTATATACTTATTAATTTTAGTTCAAAAAGAGAAAAAAAAAACAGATTGTTAATTCATTTTTTTTTTTTTTTTAGCTAATCAAAAAAACTCAGTAATAGCAGAGATAAAAGTAAAAATTATTATTGAAAAATTGAAAAGTTATTTTTCTCAAAAATTTTTTGGAAAAATAGGAAGAAGGTTGTTTTGTGCATAAATATATTGAATAGCTTAGTTTAAGTTTAAATAAAGTTTTTTCCTTTTTTTTTTTTCCCTCTGATTTTAATACAATTTACATTCTCTCTTCAATGTTATATTTCATATCTTTTATATTTTTTCATTTACAAACATTCCATTTGGACTATAAAAACATAACTTTTTATTATTTAAATATAACATTGTTTACATATATTTATATTTTATTGCAGTAACTTCGTCTACATTTTTAAGTTAGTGTTAAAACATTTCATTTACTTAGAGTAATATTACACGACAGAGAGTTGAAATTTTTTTTTTTTGAAAAAAATAATCAAAAATGATAGATACTAATAGAAACTGGTAGTTATGCCTTTTTATTATGAGTTTGAGACAATCTCAAATTATCTAACAATGTTTGAAATCGATAAGTTACATACTTCGATCACAAAAATAAAAAAAAAAAAAAGATTCATTATGATTATATTCAAAGTATTTTCCGTTTAATTCATTAACAGAAAGCTACAAAGCTAATTCATGTTTTTTCCTTTTTTTTTAATTTTTTTTTTTCAGTTCTTTTGAAAAATGCTCAAAATATACTCTACCATCTGACTTCATCTAATTTGAATAAATCAATTAGCATAGCATTCAGAATTTGCATCAAAGTAACTAACCATTAATTAAGCTATCAATTACCATAAACCAAAATCTAGTTAGAGAAAAAAAACAGTAGCATTTAATCGATTTGTAAAAATAAATATGCAGTAAACAAAATCATTCAATAGTTTTGCTAATTATCATAATATTTAAATTGGAAAAGAAAATACTGTTTGGAATCAAAATTGAAAATTGCGATATTAAAATATTTTAATCATATGCAGTAAATACACAATCAGATGAATACAGAGATGGAAAAAGCTGAATATCAGATTCCTGAAATGGGAAAAGCTCTTTCCGCAATAATTTAATCCAATTTTATAAGATAATTAACAATTTTTGAACTAATTCGAAAGCATTGATCGGCAAGTTATAATAAAATTTGAGATGTATTAGAATGACATGAAAATACTGTTATTTTGCCAATCGATTAACAATAAGAAATTACTTTACAAAATTTAATCTGCAAAGCTCATCGAGTAAGTCAGTATGATATCTGGTAGAAAGGATGGACAATTAGGAGACATTTTTCCAAGGCATCAATAAACTTTAAAAAAAAAAAAAAGCCAAGTGAAAACTTTTAAGCCAGAGATAGATTAGTTATCCATCCATAACAAGCAAAATGACTGTAATATGTCTCATTTTAAATGTCATCCGTTGAAACTTCATCATCTTCATTGTTGACATCCAGTCTATCTTGGGATAAAAATATATTATAATGTTGAGGCCATGAAAAAGCATTCGATTTGAAAGTATCACCAAAGCTTTCGTGACTTTTTCCAACGAATACGGAAGTGATAAGTCGAAGACCAATCTGAACGTAAAAAAAAAAAAAACAGTCAATAATCAATGTTTATCATTTATATTTGATTTTCATCACAAATCTCTAGTTGAAATATTCAAATGTTCAATCATTATTTATCAGCTTGTCTTTTCCGTGAACTTTAAATGAAGAACCACTACGAATCTCAAATATAGCGCCAAAAAATCATAAAATAATGTTTACATGTTGATGACTAATATGCATTCAATTTTTTTTTTTTACTAGTAACTGCTATGCCACTAGTAAAACTATTCATATAAAAGAAAAAAATCTTAATAAATTTAAACATAGCATGGTAGAGATAGCTTAGCATTATATCAAAATGTATCATTTCCTATAAAAAGTATCAAATGATTGGAAAAGCACTTCAAATTTGCTTTGAAAATTATAAAAAAAATTATTATTTGTCTCACTGAAAGAAAAGCAAAGCAATGTAAAAATGAAAAGCTAATTTGATTATTATAACTAAAACTCACGCATAAACCAAAAATATTTAAACACAAACAAAATTATACTGAATTACATGTTCGAAGAGTATGATTAGAAGAACCAAGAAATGAAAGATCGTATTAACAATGAAATCTGATAACTGAACAGCAAAATTTAATAATTACAAAAACTTCTCAGTCTCTATCTTTTTGTAGAATTAGTCTCGGTTATTCCTATCTAGTTGTCAATTCCATATTGTTAGAATTATCTAGTCATTCTGTATCATCAATCACCCTATAATTGCAGTCTTGACAATTTATACATATATGACTTCCAGAAGAAAATTTAAAGTATTAGCTATCACATCAAAGAGTTAAGGATTATATCAGAAACTTTGCTCTAAGTTTATTCACTGATTAAAGTAAGTATGTCAACAATAACTAAATAAGCTATTAGTAAATGCAAAGCTTACAAGAGCTGTGATCAACATCGCAGCAATTCTAACATATTTTGTGCCATCATTAATCGAATCGCGCTTAGATGAAGTATCCTGGAAATGTACTAATTCATTTTATGGGAGAAGATGAAACTAACTGAAAGTGAGAGTAAACAAAATAAATTTTAGCACATTTAAAATTTAAAAATAAAAAATATAATTTACATTTTTGTTGGCTTCATATGTGGAATTCATAGCAACGAGACGATAAGTGGGAAAAGAGCGAACATTTGCTAATTTTACGACCTTCGAATAATTTGATAAGCACCGAAACATCCTACAAAACAACTAAGAAATTACGAATTTGTAGAAATTTTAGAAATTAGAAAATGTTTACCAATTATTTCGTCCAACCGCTAAGTACCAAATCGCCGCTGGAAGTTAATTGCACGTTCGGTGATTCGCTGCGGAATTACGGATTGAGTTTTGTGTTCCGCCGGAATTGAAGCAGTCTTAATTTTGCAATTTTTGAGAATGAACTGCAAGTTTTCTTCTTATCATATCATACAAATTCTACTTTCGATTCAGTGAGAAAAAAAAAGAAGTAAGCTAATTTAAGTTTTTTTAATTGAATTCAATCAGTATAAGAATTCCAAAAAATTAAATTTAATTTTTAAAATTCCAAAAAAAAAGTTAAATTTTAGTTAAGTATAAGAATTCCAAAAAGCCAATAAATAGTATCAACGAATCCAGAAAATTAATTATTGAATTTCAAAAAGGGATTGGATAAGAAAAAGAAAAAAATGATAGAATGAAGGCAAAATAATGTCTTTTCGTGCTTTTCCCTTAAATTAATAATTATACATAGATGCAATATGATAATAATTGCAAGCTAATATTTTATTAACCAATGTACATTGTAAAATTAATGCAATTTAAAGAAATAATAGCTATGTGTATAAATTGGTTAATTAGTGCAAAATTAGCAAATCCTCAAAATGCAATATTAAGAAGACAGTTTTTTTCTTTTTTCTTTTTATATGATCAATTTGATAATTTTACACTTTTTTTTTTTGAAAGTTCTTTCAAACTATCTTAAATTTGTTATACAAAAACGGAAAATAAAAAATGTAATCTTAAACAATTCTACAAATTTAACTTTTTAAGTACGACTAACTGATAAGTATTTTTAAATGTTTTAGTTCAAGCAATAGTTCCATTTCAGAACTGAGAAGAAACATCCGATATTAGCGATTCTCGTCGTGAAATTATTACGCCATCGAAAGCTATCGAATATCAAATGTTATCAAATTTCGCAGTTGAAAAATGCTTTCAGATCAGTTTTTTTTCCGCTGAAAAAGAGATAACAATAAATTGAAGTAGTAACTTGGAAAATTTTTAATCTTAAAACAAAAAAAAATTTTTTTTTTTTTTAAAAAAAAAAAGATGTTTGACATTTCCAGAACATGTAATGCAACAAGCGACGATGTGTTTAAAGAATAGAAAGATCATAAAACCGGCAAATCGAATTGGAAAAAAAGAAAGAACCGGAATTGATGAGAAAAGAATCAAAGGAACAGTAAAAGAAAAGATAAACAAATGAACTAATCAACCAAAGAAAGGAAATTAATTTATCCATATAGCAAATATCATTTTCAGTTTCCTTATCAATATTTCATCCATTGTGATAATTTCAAAATTATAATATCATTTTTGAACCTTTTTTTTTAACTTAAAAAGTTTGCATTTCTCAATAGATCGATTAATTTCTGATAATTAAATAAATAATAAAAAATTTCTGATAATAAAAAAATTAATATTTGTCCATTTCATTGATAAAGCATTCAATTTATTACCACTGAGCAAAAAAAAAAAAAAAGAGAAAAACGAGAAGAAAATTAAATTAGCCAAACACAAATCAATAAATCCGTAAAAGAGCAATTTTTGAGAGAAACTTTGTGATAAATTTAACGTATAACTATGATTAGCCAATAAAATTCTTGTCTAATCTGATAGTTAAATAGCTATTCTTTTTATTGGTTTCATTTTTATAATCTAAAAATTTTCAAAAGACATTTTTTCTCTAATCAAACTTTTCAGGAACTCCAAAGAATGTATCATAGTTTTAGTAGTAATTTTTTTCTTTCTTGGTAAGATTATTTTATAAAAGTTTTTTCTACATTTTCAAATCAATGCTATATGTTATCTGTTCAATTAGAATTTCAGACATTTGACAATATCTGAGAATTATGTTCTATTAAAATGTAACTTTTAGAAAAATCTTAATAATTAAAGTTTAATTTTAATTTTTTTTTTTTGATAATTGCTATTAATTTCGACCATAATTAAAGTTTAATTTTAATTTTTTTTTGATAATTCTAATTAATTTTAATCATAATTAAATCACCTAAATTAAAGGTTAATTTTTAAGATTTTTCTAAAAGTTACATTTTAATCTTGCTACAACCATCTCAAATATTTTATAATTATAGTCAGAAAATTTCAAAAATTATGCATTAGTAATACTAACTTTTGCTACTTATACTTTTACATGTTGAATATTAAAATTACAAATTGTTCCAATTGAACAGATTTAAATTACCAAATGAAATTTCTCATATTTGAAATGAGCTTAGTTGATTTTAACTTTATGGATGAATATTTCAATAATTTAAAAAGTCAAATTGCTTTTGCAATACTTCCTTGCAAAATTAGATTTTTCTAAGCCATATGGACTTCTCGCAGATAACAATTATTGGAAGAGGATTTTTGCTAAAGATTTTAGATAAGTATAAAGCAACAACATTCTTTATCATCTTTTTTCACAAACACATATATATCATAATGAAAATGAAAACAAATAAATTGCTTTCATATCATTTTCTTCTATAATTTTGAAAAAAAATTTTTCCCTTAAATCAAATATATCATTCAATTTTTTAAAAAATTAAATTACATATTTGCATCAAACTTTCTTCCACCATATGAAAGTAATTATTTTTGATTTTTATTTTGTATCTTTTTTTTTTTTTTTTGCAAAATTATTTCTTTTTCAGTTCACTCAAAATTATAATTTATCAATTCAAAAGAGAATGTTATTATTAATTCTCATACCAAAAATAAAATAAATTGAATGAAAAAAGAGTATATAGGTTAGATGATAAGCTGAAGATAAAAAGATTAAATAAGACTGATAACGATCAGTTTGTTAAGTTAAGTGATAATGATTACCAGATGCTATGATATAATTATTTTCCAAAATTTTTGATTTAAATTTTAACATATTCCAATATAATTTCGTTAATAATTGAAGCAGATGATAAAAAAAAAAGTGCTAATGATATTTATATCAGTGTAATCAGTTTTGTTTTCATTAATTTAATAAATAAAATTACTTTAAATTCCTTCGTTATCATCACAAATTCTCGCATTCTCAAGCATTTCGAGAAGTGATTCATTCATTTTTCAGGTAAGAATATTTACCAAAAATATAATTTTTTTTTTTTAAAGATTTCTTTTTTAATTAAAAAATTTAAAAATTAAATTTACAATCTTTTCTGAAATTTGTGAGATTTTTGAGAGTATATGAAAAGCAATTTAGTATTAACATTGAACATAATTTGTTGACATAATAAATTTTAAATGAAAACTTTCAAAATTTTACACCAACCCTAACTTTACTTATTATTAACGAATCAATGAATGTAAAAATATAAACAGCAAAAATGATTTAAAATATATTTTTCATTTTCAAAATTTTCAGTTAAAGAAACATTAAGTAATTCATTTCTTTCTTTCTTTCTTTTTTTTTTTTCATTTGATCAAATGTATAATAATAAAAATTATAAAAATTTAATTTTAATTTTCTGCTTATAATAATTATCAAAAAAGAAAGGAATAAAATTTTAAAAAATTTGTAAATTAAAAATATGAAAATAAAAATTTTTTTGTTTAAATAAAAACTTCATTAAATCATTCATTGTAATACGAGCATATAAATTTATCATTTAACTTTTAAAAAAAAGTAAGTACAAAGTAATCACTCATTTCAGAAGGATAACTTTTTCCACTTTTGCTAATCACATCCGTTTGTCATTTATTAAGTAAATCTTTTCAAAACTAAAAATCAAAATTTATTTAACTATTCAAATTTATTTATGCTTTTTTTTTTTTTAAAACTAATCCCAAATATCTTTTTTAACCATCACTTTTGTTAATTTATTGAATATTTTTACTCGTTGGAAATTTTCGTAAAATTTTACTTAACTTTATAAATCTTTTTTTTTTCTTTTGAATTATATATTTTAATTAAATTTACAATTTTCTTTTCATAAAATTATTTTTTAGTAAAAAAAAAAAAAATTTGCTAATTTCTTCTCTTTTTTTTTTCTTTTTTTTTTTTTAAAAAAAAAAGTTTCTAAATGTTAGCATTTAGCAATTTTAATTTACCAATATTTTGTGAGCTAATTCTTGAGATTGCATTTTATTCTTATATTAATAATTTCTCTCTATTAAATTGAGCAATTTTTTTTTTGAAAATAAATTAAAATACGAAAATGAAATATATTTTAATTTTAATTTTAATTTTAGATAATAAATTTCGATCATAGGGAAAAAAAGAAAAAACTTTTGCATCATATCCGAGTATATTTTTGTTTAATTTAGATTGAATTTTTATTAAGAAATTTTTTGGGGAAAAAAATTTAAATGAAAAAAAAAAAATGAAAAAGAAGGAGGAATTTTTTTTTGAAGATTAAATAAAATTAAATGCCATGCCATTCCATGTAAGATGACATTAAAATTTTTTGAAATTACTTTTTGAATTCCTTTTTTTTTTTTTTTACTTTAATTCCTTAATCTTTTTTAAAATAATCACACTATTATCAATTATCAATGATAAGTTGGAAAAAAAAAATTAGAGGAAAAACCAATTGTAGAAATTTAATTGTTTATTTGTTTATCTAATTTTATATTAGAAATTTGTTTATTTGTTTATCTAATTTATATTTGATGATTGTACGAATTGTGAAAATGGTATATAATTGTAGAAATTTAATTGTTTATTTGTTTATCTAATTTTATATTTGATGATTGTACGAATTGTGAAAATGGTATATAAAAGAATTCAAAGAATAATTTTAAATTAAATTATCAGATAAGGAAATATTTTGGCTGAAAAAAAATATTTTTTTTCTTTTTTTTTTTTTGGCCAAAAAAAAAAATTCATAAATTTTTCATTTATTGTCTTCGAGAAAAAAAAAAACAAACAAACAAATAGTTTATCAATTCTTTTGTCTATTTTTCTTCTATCAATTTTAAATTCTTTCTTTTGTTCATTTGCGCCCAAACCTTTTGTTCTATTTATTTTATTTTTTTTTTTCAATTCAATCTATGCATTAATATTCAAATAGCTAACAAATTTTAGAACAATTCTTTTTTTTCTTTCTTTTTTAAAATTCTTTTATCAGTTTGTTATGATTAATGGCGGTAATATCACTTTTATCCTGCACATTTGATCTAACAATTCCGGTTTCTTTTTCCGGTTCATACAAAAACTGACAGCTAAAATTTGTCAGCCGAAAATGGTTTGTTAATTTTAATTATAAATTATTTCAGCTAAAAAATTGAAAATTATTTTTAAAGTTTTTTTAAAAAAAAAAAAGAACAAGTTAACCATTAATTTCAATTCCGGTCTCTTTTTTCCGGTTCTTATAAAAGGTGATGGCTAAATTTGTCAGCCGAAAATGGTTTGTTAATTTTAATTATAAATAATTTCAGCTAAAAAATTGAAATTTATTTTTAAAGTTTTTTTAAAAAAAAGCAAGTTAACAATTTAACCATTAATTTTTTTAATTCGTAATTTATTTCTAACTTAATTAAGTAGTCTAACAATTTAAGAATTATATAAATTATCAAATGATATATGATTGTTAATTTTGAATTTTGCTAATTTAAAATATTATTTTATCAGGCATTTTTTCACTTTATGATTTAATTAATTAAATACAAAAAATAAAAAAAAAATAAAAATAAAAATAAAGTTTCTGAGAGAATTAAATCTCTAAATTTCATTCTCTCTTTTAAAATTTAATCAAATTTAAGCATCTTTAAAAATTTCAATCTTTTCTTTTTTATTTCGTTCAATTTATATAGAAAAGTCAATTATCATTCAAAACAGAGAGAGAGAGAGAGGGAGGGAGGGAGGGAGGGCATTGGTAATATATTATTTTATTTCCTACATTTCCTTATCTTCTCATCATCCGATTTTATTAAAAATACTTATTTCCCCTATTATAGGCACTAAAAAAGGAAAGTTAACTAACACTTCAATATCTCATCATCATTTAACTTTGCAGAAATTAATTTCAATTGCTGTGATTACTTTTTCATCATCATATCATCATTATCATCATCATATCATCATCATTATCATCATCATATCATCATCATCATTATCATCATCATCATTATCATCATCATCATCATCACATCATCATCATCATCACCATCATCATCATCATCACCATCATCATCATCATCATCATCATTATCATCATCACATCATCATTATCATCATCATCATTATCATCATCATATCATCATCATCATCATCACATCATCATCATCATCACATCATCATTATCATCATCATCATTATCATCATCATATCATCATCATCATCATCACATCATCATCATCATCACATCATCATTATCATCATCATCACCATTATCATCATCACATCATTTTAAAATCAAATTTCAAAATGAAACTTTAAAATTTTAATTTTAAAATGAAATCAGCAATCAAATATTAATTATTAAAATGTAATATAAGTGGTGTTAGACTAATGTAGCAAATATTAATTATAAATAAAAAAGTTCAAAAGTTGCAGATTCGCTGATATTGCATGCATGCATGCATACATTTTTATCATATCACAGTGATACCATTTACTCAAATTAGAAAAAAAAAATAATTCTATTCTATTTTCAAGCAAATCTACATTTCCATTATTTATTAAAAAAAAAAAAAAATAAATTTAAAAAAAAAGTTTACCCAAATTTAATTAAGAAATAAGAAAAATTATTGCATCGAATTTTCCTCAATTCTTTAATGACATTTTAAAAATTTTTGTTTACATTTTAATTGCTTAAAAAATCAAAATTTCATAAAATTATTTATGCAACTTTTTTTTTTTTCAAATTATTATATTTAATTATAAACATTTTTTTATTTTTATATCACAGATTCAATGCAGCAATCAATTTATCATGTATACCATATGTATTCATAGTATTTCACTATTATTGATGTATTGGCAGTTGACATTATGTGACAATTTAAATTTCAATGATGAGAAACGATATGATAAGAATAATGATAAGAATGATATGATTAATCTTCAAAATGAATTAGAGGATCTTGAGGTAAGCAAATTAGAATTATTCATTGTAAATTTTATAAATTATTTTGAAGAATTAATTAAAGTTTAATTTTCTTTTTTTTTTTTTTTTACAGAAATATCATTGGGAAATTTATATTCAAAACAACAAATTACTGACAGAACTCAGAAATAATTTTCAAAAGGTTATTGAAAAAAAAAAAAAAAAGTATAACAAAATTAATAACAAATTTACCATTTTTTAATTTCATTTACAAATTTATTTTTTTATTTTTTCATACAATAAAATTATTTCTAACATTGTTTAATTAACCTTTTGCAAAAGGTCATCCAATAACACATTTCATTTCAAAAGAAATTAATTTAAAAAAAAAAAAAAAAGTTTTTATTGCTAATTAATGCTTAATCGATCTAATCATATTTTTTTTTAATCGATTTACTGCTTAAAATAAAATTTATTTGTTGAAATTAGCATAACAAAATTTAATTAACTTTTCAATTTAATTTATAATTTGGAATGAAATTTTAATAATTTAATGCATGAATTAATATTTGTATAATATAAAAAAATTAAATTCCAGTACAATCGATCAATCTGTCAACAATTTTTTTTTTTAAATTTCATTTTTTTACTTTTTAGCTAAAACAAACAATTGTCAAAAATGATGTACCAGAATTACTCGAAATAATTGATGACAGTGTGACAGGTAAGTAAATCAATTATTTATTGTTTTAATTGTAATTTTTAAAATTGATTTGTTTTAAAAATTTTTGATAATATTATCAGTAATCATAATTGAATGCATATTTAGTTCATTTCAGAATTTTCAGGATAAGTTTATCATCAAATAAGCTAATTTAATTTAACTGATATTTATCACTGATAATTTAAATGATCATTTGTTAAAAGTTTTTTTCTGATAATATTATCAATAATCATAATTGAATGCATATTTAGTTCACTTCAAGATAAATTTATTATTAAATGAGCTAAGCTCAGGCTTAATTTAACTGATATTTATCACTGATAATTTAAATGATCATTTGTTAAAAGTTTTTTTCTGATAATATTATCAGTAATCATAATTGAATGCATATTTAGTTCATTTCAGAATTTTCAGGATAAGTTTATCATCAAATAAGCTAATTTAATTTAACTGATATTTATCACTGATAACTTAAATGATCATTTGTTAAAAGTTTTTTTCTGATAATATTATCAGTAATCATAATTGAATGTATATTTAGTTCATACCAAGATAAGTTTATCATGAAATGAGCTAAGTTCAGGCTTACTTTAACTGATATTTATCACTGATAATTTAAATGATCATTTGTTAAAAGTTTTTTTCTGATAATATTATCAGTAATCATAATTGAATGCATATTTAGTTCATTTCAGGATTTTCAGGATAAGTTTATCATCAAATAAGCTAATTTAATTTAACTGATATTTATCACTGATAATTTAAATGATCATTTGACAAAAGTTTTTTTCTGATGATATTATCAGTAATCATAACTGAATGTATATTTAGTTCACTTCAAGATAAGTTTATCATCAAATGAGCTAAGTTCAGGCTTACTTTAACTGATATTTATCACTGATAATTTACATTCTATGATTAAATTGTATGAAAATATTTAACAGTTATGATTATTTATGCCAAATATTAAAATCAATTAAATAAATTATTACTGAACGTATAACGTAATTAGTATTAAGTATAATTATTTAGATATTAGAAAATTATTATTATTATTTATTGAAACAAAAAAGGAAAAAAAATTGATAATAATTTTGATAATTCGAATTAATTTCAATCATAATTAAAGTTTAATTTTAATTTTTTTTGCTAATTCTCATTAATTTCGATCATAATTAACGGTTAATCTTAATTTTTTTGATAATTATAATTAATTTTGATCATAATTAACGGTTAATCTTAATTTTTTTGATAATTCTAATTAATTTTAATCATAATTAAATCATAATTAAAGGTTAATTTCAATTTTTTTGATAATTCTAATTAATTTTAATCATAATTAAATCATAATTAAAGGTTAATTTTTAAGATTTTAATTAATCAATTAATTATTTTAAGTAGAATCACCGATTATTGACATTGAATACAATGAAATTGATGATCACAGTTGTACGTCCGATAAAAAAATAATTGAAATTTTGCTAAAACGATATAAAACGCATAAAACTCCATCAGAGGAAGGTGTCACTGTTTGGATTGAGGTTTTAAATTTAAAATTTAAAAACTTTTGAAATGATTAAAATTTGAAAAGAATTATTTCTAAAGTTTTTTTTTTTTTTTTTTTAAATTTGTATAAATTAATTATAAGCGATGATAAATTTACTAAAAAAAAAAAAAAAAATTGATGAAAATATATTTTCAATAATTTTAATTATTAATTCAAATTATTTAGGTATGGGTGCAAGAAGTAAATTCAGTAAATGAAATGACATCCGATTTTGACATGGATATTTATGTAACTGAATTATGGATTGATAAAGCATTAAGATATGATGATATGAATCCATGCAAATATAATTTATCACTTAATAACGAGGTAAGTTATCATGATAAGTTATCATAAGTTACTGTTAACTTATCACACTATCATATCAATGTGATAAAGAAATTTTTAATATTATAAAGATGAAAAAATTTTTTGAAAATTACATTTATGTGATGTGCAATTAAAATTTAATAATGTTAAGATGATCCTATCAAGATAATTCTGTTAACTTATCATGTTATCATATCAATGTGATAAAGAAATTTTTAATATTAAAAAAGATGAAAAAAATTTTTTGAAATTGCATTTATATGATATACAATTAAAATTTAATAATGTTAAGATGATCCTATCAAGATAATTCTGTTAACTTATCATATTATCATATCAATGTGATAAAGAAATTTTTAATATTATAAAGATGAAAAAATTTTTTGAAATTGCATTTATATGATATGCAATTAAAATTTAATAATACTAAGATGATCCTGTCAATCAATCAATCAATCGATCAATATCGATCAATATTCATATGATTTATTGATTTATTAATATTTTTGCTATAGCAAACTTTTCATATCACTTATTACTTATTATTAAAATTGATATATGATAAATCAATAAAGTTTTAATATTCTTGGAGCACTTCTAATTTTACGAATAGAATTTTAATTAAATTTATATTTTTCTAATTTTAAGAATAGAATTTTAATTAAATTTATATTTTTCTAATTTTACGAATAGAATTTTAATTAAATTTATATTTTTCTAATTTTACAAATAAAATTTCAATTATATTTATTATTATCTATTATTTATAATTTTTTTTTTTTAAACAGTACTATCTATTATTTATTTTCAACAAATTTACAGTTTAGAGAGAGAGAGAGAAAAAAAAAAAAAGAAAGTTTCAGATTTTAGATCAAATTTGGAAACCTAATACAGTATTTATTAATAGTAAATCAGCCAATATACATCGATCACCTTTCACAAATCTTTTTCTTATGATTTATCCAAATGGTACTGTATGGGCTAATTACAGGTTTAAATTTTTTTTTTGAATAATTATTCAAAAAATATTTTATGATTTTCTTAAGAATTGTCCTTATGCAAAAAATGAAAGCTTAAATAAGAATAATTTTAATCTGTTAGGTAATTTAGTATTGTTGACAAAATGGATTTGTTAGTGATAACAATTTTATTTATTGGATTGGTTAGTGATAACAATTTTATTTATTGGATTGGTTAGTGATAACAATTTTATTTGTTGGATTGGTTAGTGATAACAATTTTATTTGTCAAATTGATAAAATGCATTTGTTAGTGATAACAATTTTATTTATTGGATTGGTTAGTGATAACAATTTTATTTGTCAAATTGACAAAGTGGATTTGTTAGTGATAACAATTTTATTTATTGGATTGGTTAGTGATAACAGTTTCATTTGTCAAATTGATAAAATGGATTTGTTAGTGATAACAATTTTATTTATTGGATTGGTTAGTGATAACAGTTTCATTTGTCAAATTGATAAAATGGATTTGTTAGTGATAACAATTTTATTTATTGGATTGGTTAGTGATAACAGTTTCATTTGTCAAATTGATAAAATGGATTTGTTAGTGATAACAATTTTATTTATTGGATTGGTTAGTGATAACAATTTTATTTGTCAAATTGACAAAGTGGATTTGTTAGTGATAACAATTTTATTTATTGGATTGGTTAGTGATAACAGTTTCATTTGTCAAATTGATAAAATGGATTTGTTAGTGATAACAATTTTATTTATTGGATTGGTTAGTGATAACAGTTTCATTTGTCAAATTGATAAAATGGATTTGTTAGTGATAACAATTTTATTTATTGGATTGGTTAGTGATAACAGTTTCATTTGTCAAATTGATAAAATGGATTTGTTAGTGATAACAATTTTATTTATTGGATTGGTTAGTGATAACAGTTTCATTTGTCAAATTGATAAAATGGATTTGTTAGTGATAACAATTTTATTTATTGGATTGGTTAGTGATAACAATTTTATTTGTCAAATTGATAAAATGGATTTGTTAGTGATAACAATTTTGTTTATTGGATTGGTTAGTGATAACAATTTTATTTGTCAAATTGATAAAATGCATTTGTTAGTGATAACTGTTTGTCAAATTATTATAAATTCAAAAATTTTCAGAGTACAGGTAAAAGGTCCATGTCAAATGGATTTTACATCATTTCCAATGGATGAACAGACATGCTTACTAACATTTGAAAGTTTCAGTTACAATAATCAGGTACGATCAACTATCATTTTATCAAATTTCAAATTTTAAAATTTCAAGAAAAAAATAAATTTATCATTTTATTAAATTGCTAAAATCTTTTCTTTTCCACTCTTTTGCACTTAGAAAAAAACAAAAAATCTTGCAAAATACTTAGAAAAAGCTCAGTTTATAAAAATTAATATATGAAATTTAATTTTATTTAAATATATTAATGAAAAGTATTAGAAAGTTCATTTTTAAAAAAAAATATATATATTAAATTTAATCTTTTAATCTATTTAAGCATTAATAAATAAAGTAAAGTATTAGTTGAATAAATATTTTCTCTCATTTTGCTTTCTCTGTATTCAGATTAGTCAAGTAAAAAAAATCTAAAAAGTTCATTAATATTTAATTAAATTTAAAATTAAAATCGACTATTTCAGCGAGAGAGAGAGAGAGAGAGAGAGAGGGAGAGAGATGGCTGATTGTAGAATTGTATCAATGCAAGAAACAATATTATAAAATTAATTATAAACAATGATAAATTGTTAATGGAGTGATTTATCATCTTATCAATAATCAATAATTTTTAAATATCAAATTATCAGCTTTTTTTTTTTTTGCTTGCATTTTTAGTAATTCATTTTTGTTTTCATTTAAATTTCACAAAATATTTCATTTAGGAGGTTGATATGCGATGGATTAATACAAAAGAACCATTAATACTTTTAAAAGATGAAATTGTACTACCTGATTTTGTGCTTAGCAATTACAATACATCCATTGCACTTGTGGTACTTTTTTTTTTTTTTTAATTTCATTTAATTCTAATTTAATTTTAATACTCATTGTAAACACTATATGATTTGATTTCGAATATTTAAATTTATAAATAATTTTTTGATTGTAATTTTTGATCACTGAATAATGTCAATATCAACTAATATCAACTACAATATTATTATACTTAATTTAAATGTACTTAAAATCACAGCATTTTATTTTATTTTTTTTTTTAAAAAAAAAGACTACCATTTCTGATATATGACAAAATAGACAAAAAAGTTTTAATAAACAATGAATTATCATATATATTAATTCAATTATCACATATATCAATTTTAATAAACTTTCACCAAAAATAAAAATAATTTCAAGAATTCCGATTTAAGAATTTCAAACGAAAACAATTTAAATATAAGTAATTAATCTAATCAATTCAAAGCTTTTTTTAATTTTTCAAAAATTTGTTAGTATTACTAAATTCATATTACAGTCTTATCCAGCTGGGATTTGGAATGAATTAACGATGACATTCACATTTACTAGACGTTATGGATGGTACATATTTCAGGCATATGTTCCAACTTATCTTACCATTTTTATCAGGTAAAATATATGGATGATAAGTTTATCACATTTATCAGATAGATAACATAGCATATTAGTTTATCAGGTAGATAACATAGCATATCAGCTTATCAGGTAGATAACATAGCATATCAGTTTATCAGGTAGATAACATAGCATATCAATTTATCAGTAGATAACATAGCATATCAGTTTATCAGGTAGATATATGGCATATCAATTTATCAGGTAGATAACATAGCATATAAGTTTATCAGGTAGATAACATAGCATATCAATTTGTCAGGTAGATATATAGCATATCAATTTATCAGGTAGATAACGTAGCATATCAATTTATCAGTAGATAACATAGCATATCAGTTTATCAGGTAGATATATGGCATATCAATTTATCAGGTAGATAACATAGCATATCAATTTATCACATTTATCAAACATAGTTTCTTAGGTTTATCAGGTGCATAGTCCATCCATCATTCAGACATATAACTTATCAATTTATTACAAAGGAATTTAATTCCACAAGTTTATTACATAAATTAATAATTTACTATAAAAATAGATGAAAAAAAAAAATGAAGTAAGTAAATCAATGTATCTTTACCCATCAAGTATGCATTTTTATCATTCAATTCGTTTTTTTTTTAAAGTTTTCTCCTTATAAATTTTGAAAATTTACGATTAATTTTTGATTCAACAAAAAAATATGTAAGATAAATGTAGCAAAAGAGATTATATATATATTTAGAATTTAAATGAAAAATGTAGAGTTATAAGAATTTGTGTACACACTTCTATTTCTATTTCTTCTTTGAAATTATTCAAATAATTTATATTTCCTGAATTCATTTTTAGTTGGATTAGTTTTTGTCTAAGTGTCAAAATGATCCCAGCACGTACAATGCTTGGTGTTAATTCACTTCTTGCTCTTACATTTCATTTTGGTAATATTATGCGAAATTTACCACGTGTCAGTTATGTTAAAGCATTTGGTTAGTATATTATCATATTAAATTATTAATTTTTATTTGCTCTTTTTTTTTTTTTTTTTCAAAAATTCAATTTTTAAAAAATTTGAAAACAATAATAATAATAATAATATTGCATATTATAATTATTTTAGATGTTTGGATGCTATCGTGCCTTTCATTTGTTTTTTGCTCACTTCTTGAATTGGCTATTATTGGTTCAATTAATGCTCGTAGTGAAGTAAAATTTTAATATTTTAATATTAAAACTTTAAAATTTTTAACCTATTATTTATCAAAAATAAAAACTAACAATTTAAATTTTAACATTATGCATTTGACATTTGGACATACTTCATCACTACTTCATCAGCACTGTACGAATTCAACCATTCCAGAAGTTATACATCTAAAACAAAATACTTTTAATAATTTCATCATTTAATATAAATTAAAAGGATAAATACTATAATATTATTAGAAATAAATAAAATTTATTTCGATCTTCTATCTGAAATAAATCTTAATCTATAAGATAATTATTACATTTATGTAATAAAATTTAGATAACTACTGTGAAAAAACCTCTCAAGAAACGCTATCGATCATCCTCGATACATGGTAGTTGTAAACATTCACCAATTACATGTCATAAAGAAATTGAAAATAATATTACTATAAGAAGTATCAGGTAAATGTATATCAATTTTCTATTTAATCAACTTGAGATGAAATTCTAAATTTCAAAATTTTGAATGCTTATTTCACAATGAAATGAAATATTCGAAGTTATAATAAAATGAATTCTTAAATCAGCCCGATCGATCCATGGATAAATACAAGAGCTCTCATGCCATTTGAGAGTCGCGTAATAAATCGAAGTATAATCGGAGGGGATGCTACAAGGTTGGTAGTTCACAGTAACACAATGCTTACAACATCTCTCTCTCTCTCTCTCTCTCTCTCTCTATCAAAGAAAAATTACATCTGTATAGATCTGAAATTTAGAAATTATCAGCAATAACCTCAAATTAGACAGAGTTAACTTCTCAGATTCATGATAAGACATTCTCGCTAAGGTTACTTGTAAGCTTTATTCATTATGCTAAATTAAATTTGAAATTAGTTACTAAATTTTAGTCTTTCAGTATTTGAATAAAAATATATGAGTTCTAGTGCGATTCGCTCAAATCAGAAAGAAGAAACATTACTTTTGGATTCGAATGATATTCGTACTTCTAGAAATGAACAACTACGAAAAGTACATCTATCGTTCCGGAAATACGCAAGTAGTTGGACAGCTGACCGCATAGATCGTATTTCCATAATATTATTTCCGAGTTTGTTTACGATATTTAATATAGTTTATTGGAGTTATTACCTTTCACGAAGTAGGTGATACTTCTGAATAAATCCATATATTCACTCGTTATTGGATGGATGAACTGTGCTGCTCAACAAATAAAAACATTTTTGCATTTACTGTGATCAGAGTAACACAAATTGAAAATAGTTCAAAACAAATGCTAAAGTGGATGAAACTTTAGCACAAAAAAAAAAACAAATCAAATGTAAATATAATTTAAGACATAACAAATTGAGGTAGAAGTGCTTTTATATTTTCTAAAAAAAAAAAAAAAAAATGAAGTGACAACAAATAAAGGTCAAAAACACACAAAGTACCCGTGGAAATGAAACGAAATAATTTCAAAGTCAGAAAATTTAAAACTTCTAAACATTTGAATTTGCCTAATTAATTTGTAGTATTCATGAATAAAAAAAAATCACATTTGCAGAATATATTAATCAACAGATAAGCCATTTACATTTCACGTTCTTCTAGCAAACCTGGATATACTTGCATCATCAGCTACAGCAATCATATGTTGACCACACGGGCTAAATGCAATTTGCCTTATAGCACATCCAACATCTTTGGGATGCAACACGTGATTACTGAAAATATATTTCAGAAAACCAAAAAAAAAGTAAAAAAAAAAAAAAGGATTTGTAAAATAACTAATTTATAAAACTTTAACCATCTAAGAAAAGAGTAAGGCAGAGATATATTTGACTTACAAGAAATTTTAAGAAAAAATTTTCAAGTAAAATTAACAAGCCTTATTCCCAATACAAACCTTTTTACGGATGGTAGTGAACCATTGTTAATCTCCCATATGTGAATTTCACCTTTTTGATTACCACAGACAAGATACTGAAACTTAATACCAGAAAAATTCAAGACAGAAAAGACAAAAAAAAAAGCGCTTATTTTCATAATTTTTTTCATTTCTTCATCAAAACTATCCAATTTCCAATTCATATTGCTTTCAGAAATAAAACAATGTAAATCTCTACATGTTAAAGTATTACCAGTATTACCTACCCATTTCATCATTTCTCATCAACTTTATCCATTACTAACAATGATAGACAAAAATTAGATTCAAGATTTTACTAACTAGGATTTAGTAAAATAAAGACAAAAACAGCAATTGAAGAAATTACCTTTTCCAACGGATCAATTTCAAATTTGATATACCACATATTAGTTTCCGGTAATTCCATTTGACGAAAATGAATGACGCATGTCTCAGTTTTTACCTTATTACCTTGTCCAGCGACTAAATCATCGAAATCACCAAATTTCCATAAAGCTATTTCGTTTTCAGTTGACTGAAATTAATTTTTGTTCAATTTTCTAACTACATGAATATGCAAAACTTCTTCTATTTCTCCCTCAAGTCATCAGTTTCCGTTCAATTTCCAAATACTTATAATAACTTAGAAGTATTTTTAAACAATATGAAAAATGAAAACAGTTTACTTACTTTGGAAAATATAAGCCTATGAAAAATACGAACACAATCAACATAATTGGTATGTACATCACGAGTGCTACAACGAGGATAATGTATTTCGGCTGGAAAATCAACCAGCTGCAAAATATTCTCGGTAACATCAGAAAGATATTTTTAACTAATTTATAAATTACAAACAATAAACACTTATAAATAAAAGCTAAAACTGCAGTACGAGAATTCTTTTTTTTTTCAAATAATAAATGACATGCAAACATTTGGAGACAAGTTAAGTAATTAAATTAACCATTTAAAAAAAAAAAAAAAAAACATTAATAATACATAATATGCAATAATTTTTTTTTTTTTTTATTAATAATGGCTCCTGGTTACGCCAACTTTTTTTTTTTTTAAATGGATTTTTTAATCGCCTAATAATTCATTCGCTTAGCAATTCTATTCAATGTATTTACAAAAAAATGATGCAAGAAATTACTTACTCTGAGATCAGCTTTAGACTGTTCAACTAGTCGATCAACACCACTTCCCTTTCCTACGTACCACAACTTAACTGTATGATCCATGCTTGCCGATGCCAAATACTCACTCTCAGCATCAAAATCCTAAAAACAAAGATTAAATTAAATTCTCACATTTTATGTGAGAAATAATAAACCATTATAAAGATATGAATTAACAGTTAATGTATAACTCCTACGAAACAAATAACAGTGTCACATTTGCTTTAAAAGAGTACTGAAATTACAAATGATTGTGGTAAACTTTGAGATGAAAAGTGCTAGAAAATTATTTACTCTAAGCTTACTACTGATATAACTTGATCCAAATGGCCCTCAACTCCTCCAAGAATAGCTAAACAAGCACTGTTGTGAATATTCCATATCCTAGCTGTGAAATCTTTGCTAGCTGAAGCAATAATCATGGAGTCATTTGGAAAAACACGAACATCATTTATAGCATCACCATGTCCTATCAAACTCTGAAATGATTTTAAATGTTGTTTATGAAATGTGTAATTAATTCGAAAACAATGACCACATATAACAATGATTTGTTGTTATATTACATGCTAAAATTCTTTAGAAACATAGTTTCAAAAGAAATAAACAGACGAACATTAACAAGATCACCCGTGACGACATCTATTACTCGTATAATACCTCGATTTCCACCAGCAATCACGACATGTACATCATTTTCAGTATCATATGCCCAACAGACGGTGAAAAACCATTCAGTTTTCTGAAAAAAAGAAGCCAAGTTTAACAATGAGAAATTCAAACTTTTTAAATAAAATGTAAGCAAAACACTTACTATCAATACTTAATTAAATGTAAAAGATATTTTTCCTCACCGCTGAATCGTGGAAACTTCTCAATAACTTTACTCCATTTCCATCTTTCATGACTGCATATATCGATATCTATAATTTTAACTAACTTAATTAAATGGGTAGAAGACTAATGAAAAATAATTTTTGATCGCATGCATAATTTACCTGGACCATAACAATTTTTCATCAATGACCAACAGTCGCATATAATATAATAAGCTTTTTAATACGTTTATTTCTGTCCGTAAAGCACTGAGAAGTCAATCAACTGTAAGATCAATTAAGAAAAAGAAATCTACATTAATTTCATATTAAAGAATTACATTTGTTCGTCTATTATTTCTACCAAAATATCCGAAAAACAAATCTGTCAAGTCCAGAACATAAATCACAATCACATGATAAAAAAACGAGGTTTAAAGAAAATCAAAATAATCTGCTGACATATTAAATAACAATGATTTATTTTGAAAAACAAATAAAATTTTAGAAAGTCAATTACTTTTACTGCTTCTCCAAAAAAAAATTGCTTTTTCAACAAAGGAAAACAAAAAAAAAAAAAAAAAAAAACCTCACTCGATTTTCTCCAACAGTCGCAAAATGTGGATTAGAAATAAGATACGGACTAAATGCAACACCATATATTGTCTTCTTATGTCCTTCCTGGAATACCAAATTGCGATTTGAATTCGATCTTTTTTTCTAAGGAATGTAATTTTTCATAAATTATCTGAAAATTATCGCTTACCACAATGAGAAAAAGTGATTTGTGAAAAATAAAAAATTTTTCTTCCTGAAAATTTTTGAACAAATAACTCCTCACGGATATTATTTTAGAATAAATAAAAATGATTAAATGAAAACGATTCTTCAAGACTAAAACATAACTTATTTTTAAAACAGGGAAAAAGATATGAAATATCTTGTTCAGTTTCATATTCAATCAGATGTACAGAGAACAATTACATGTGGCATATGGTTATGTCGAATTGGTTAATTGAATAAAGTACAAAAAGACTTTATCAATAGTCATAATCGAATTGATTAATTGAACAAAGTATAAACAGACTTTATCAATAGTCATATTCGAATTGGTTAATTGAATAAAGTACAAAAAGACTTTATCAATAGTTGTATGTCAAAAATCTAAAATTTAACTAACATAAACAGTAGTGAGATGCTTAAAAGGTATCCTTGGTGGACTTCGAAGTGAAGCTGATAGTTTCATCGATTTCCTACTTCTCTGAAACGATTATTGATAAACAAATCAATGCTCTACTTGAAGCAAGCCAAGAACCAGTAATAAAATAGGACAACGATTAAAGTGTCGTTTTCATGAATGCACCGATCATACTACTGTTAATTATAGCAGACTATTTGCATTTAATGAATTTTCGTTGCTATGACGAATACTAGTTTATCAGAATACTCCAACTTTACTACTTAACTTTGATGAGTCATCCTCAAGGAAGAAAATGAATTTCATTCCAAATTCTTATTAGTAAAAAAGAAGAAACTTGCCTGTTGGTTGGTTGAATATGATGAAGACTGACTTGCTTCACTGACACCACTCGGACTGGATACCCGTCCAAGCGACATCCTTAAATCATCACTACTTCAAAATACTTTAAAATAGAATTAACTTATACGCTTTTCGAAACATATGTCATACATTAAATGCCTTTTTGAAGTAAACAAAACTTTCTTGTTAACGAACAAACAACAAAAAACAAACAAACAACAAAAATAATATCAGTAGAAAAAGAAAAAAAAAATTATTGTCAAAATTCATTTCGTTCAACATTACAAATTATACTCGTTGCAAAAGTTGAACGTACACAGCACGCATCGTATTTCACGTAACTTTCAACGTAAACATAAATATCTTTTAGTGAATTTAAATCAAACCTCATTCAATATTTAAATGCAATATTTGAATAGAAGAAAGTAAATAAATTCATTTCATAGTACTTTTTGTACGATGCTTTAAAGAGTGTAAATGGATTGAAAATATTTAGTATTAACATTTTTTTTTCATTAAAAAACTAACACTTTTCAACAGATGTGTTCACGTAACGGACGTAACAACATTACGTACTCCTTCCCGTCTCTTACGTAAACGAAACTAACCCTTACCTCAATCTCCCAACTAAACTCATTAACTATTCAATCCTTTCCTCGTCACAATCATTGCTTCCCTTATCTCCACATCCTTTCTCTCTCTCTCTCTCTCTCCCTCTCTCTCTTTCCATTTCTATTTCGTCGATTTCTGCAGGTGCAGGTTGTTTGCAGCATTACAATCTTTAATTCTGCTGGTGGTTAATTTTCCTGAAGAATTGCATCGATACGTTTTTGCATTCAAATCAGTAATCAGTGATTAGTAGCTGATAACTGATAATAATGATAACAAAGAAGGACTCTGCTTGATATGGGATGATGAATAGCACCGAATTTGTCAACATTTGTGGACATTTATTATTATTATTATTATTATTATTATTATTATTATTATTATTATTATTATTACTACTATTATTATTTACCATTATTATTAATTACTATTATTATGATTTCATTAGTTCTAATATGAATTTTTATATAGAATTACTGATATTACAGAAGAAAATTGCCATTTCTGCATACACTAATGAAACTAAAATTGTATATGAATTATGTGACTAATTAATATAAGAAGCACGCAGTTAATCAAATTAGGTAAAATTTATGCATGAACAATAAGCAATCATAAAAGTAAGCAACTATAAACAATAAGTAACTATAAGCAATAAGTAACCAGAAACAACAAGCGACAATAAATAATAAGCAACCATAAACAATAAACAACTATAAACAGTAAACAGCAATAAACAATAAGCAACCATAAACAATAGACAACTATAAACAGTAAGCAACTATAAACAGTAAACAGCAATAAACAGTAAGCAACCATAAACAATAAACAACTATAAACAGTAAGCAACTATTCTTTCCAAGAAATATTATTTGTCCGAGCAGAGCTACTGAAATCAAGAAATAAGAGTGAACAGCTGAATTCAAAGTGAAATAAAAAACTTTCCTTCACAAATTGTCAACTTGTGAGCACAATGCTATCAACATGGCAGACATTAGAGTGTAAATAAGTTTTCCAAAGATGCACAAATTCTTCTAATCCTTAGGGCATTTTTAAAATTCAATTATTTTCATTAACAGATATCAATTTAAAAATGCTAAAAATTAAGATTCACTGATTTTAAAAGCTATAAAATCGTCTTTCTGTACATATATCTTATCCTAATTTATTTTCAAATTTCGTTTCATGAATTCGGCAAAAATTACTTCCTTAAAATGAAACTATAAAAATTCTTCAGGCATCAATCAAAAATATAAAATTCCACGGCCTATAAATGTGGATAGCAGCCAGAAGTTATGGTCACTGCAAGCCTACAAGTAAAAGCTTAGAAATGTATTATTAATGAGTCAGCCAATTTATAGGTAAGTTTCATAAAAAATTAATTGAAAATTCCGTGGCGAAGCGCTTATAGTCATTATTGTATTTCTTAGAAGTATGAATGCGCCCATTGTTTTAGCCTTTCAAATTGCTTGTAGCAAATATGGCACAGAAAATAGAAAAATACTGCTTGCGAAGAAGTTTCTTAGTTGATTTCATTGGTTAAAGTGAAAGTAAACTTTGATCGCAACACTACATTTGGTCGCAACACTGCATTTGATCGCAACACTTCATTTGGTCGCAACACTGCATTTAATCGCAACACTGCATTTGATCGCAACACTGCGTTTGGTCGCAACACTGCATTTGAACGTAATATTGCATTTGATCGTAACACTGTATTTGATCGTAATATTGCATTTGGCCCAACACTGCATTTGGTCTTTACACTGCATTTGGTCGTAATATTGCATTTGATCGCGACACTGCATTTGATCTTAATATTGCATTTGGCCCAACACTGCATTCGGTCGCAACACTGCACTTGATCGTGCATTTGGTCGCAACACTGCACTTGATCGTGCATTTGGTCGCAACGCTGCACTTGATCGTGCATTTGGTCGCAACGCTGCATTTGGTCGTAATATTGCATTTGATCACAACGCTGCATTTGATCGTAATAGTCATAATACTGCATTTGATCGCAACGCTGCATTTGATCGTAATATCGCAATTGATCGTAATATTGCATTTGGTCGCAACGCTGCATTTGGTCGTAATATTGCATTTGATCACAACGCTGCATTTGATCGTAATAGTCATAATACTGCATTTGATCGCAACGCTGTATTTGATCGCAATAGTCATAGTACTGCATTTGATCGCAACGCTGTATTTGATCGCAATAGTCATAGTACTGCATTTGATCGCAACGCTGTATTTGATCGCAATAGTCATAGTACTGCATTTGATCGCAACGCTGTATTTGATTGCAATAGTCATAATACTGCATTTGATCGCAACGCTGTATTTGATCGCAATAGTCATAGTACTGCATTTGATCGCAACGCTGTATTTGATCGTAATATCGCAATTGATCGTAATATTGCATTTGATCGCAACGCTGCATTTGATCGTAATATTCCATTTCGTCGTAATATTGCATTTGGTCACAACACTGCACCTGATCGTAATATTGCATTTGATCGCAATACTACATTTGATCGCAACGTTGCATTTGATCGCAACGTTGCATTTGACCGCAATACTACATTTGATCGCAACGTTGCATTTGACCGCAATAATACATTTGATCGCAACGTTGCATTTGACCGCAATAATACATTTGATCGCAACGTTGCATTTGACCGCAATACTACATTTGATCGCAACACTGCAGAAACATGGTCGTTTTCAATATTATAAAGTTTCTCGATACTGATATTTCTCTCGAAATGATGCTGTACGGCTGCTTCCCAACGATACTTCCAACTGTCTTCGCAATTGTCCCCAAGCATTCTCAACGTGAAATACTTCTAGCATCGTTGCAATCATTGTTGCATGAATGGATGGAACAGAGATTCTGATTATCTTTAATATTCCAAAATAAATTTCGATTTATTCAAATTTGTCCATTTCATGCAACGAATAAAATTTGTTACTTGTTTTTAATTTCTTTCTCATGAAATAAGGTAACATTTACAGGACGATTTCTCGGGTTGCATTGAGGTTGGTTGATTTCGGGTTGCGTTGAGGTTGGTTGAATTCTCGGGTTGCATTGAAGTTGGTTGATTTCGGGTTGCGTTGAGGTTGGTTGATTTCTCGGGTTGCATTGAAGTTGGTTGGTTTCTCGCGTTGCACTGAGATTAATCTTGATTTCTCGAGTTGCATTGAGATTAATCTTGATTTCTCGGCTTGCATTGAGGTTGGTTGATTTCGAGTTGCGTTGAGGTTGGTTGATTTCTCAGGTGGCATTGAAGTTGGTTGATTTCTCGCGTTGCACTGAGATTAATCTTGATTTCTCGAGTTGCATTGAGATTAATCTTGATTTCTCGGCTGGTTGATTTCTCGGGTTGCATTGAAGTTGGTTGATTTCTCGCGTTGCACTAAGATTGATCCCTCAACGCTTACCTCTATTGGTGCTACCAGTAGCACCTCAAGTTTTTCTATCATCTTGTAGAGCAGCCGTGTCATTCTTCAGGTAGAACTTCCCACTCTTTTCTTTATTCCGGTTCCTGAAATACCAATTCCTTTTTCCATTTCTTCTTCATTTCATTCTTCTTTCATTTTCTGCTAAATATTTCAGTTTTCGTATGTCATTGACCAAGAAAAAGTGTGCTAGCAGTTTTTTTTTTGTGCTGAAAAAACATACAATTATTATTCTCTTCGTTGTTTAGTTTATCTCTCTAAAACTTCAAAATTTCATTACTAATAAATTTTAAATAAATTTAAAATTTAAAAAAAAATTAAAAAAAACATTTTTTGAATTTTTTCCATACTAAAATTACACAGCAGTAAAGATAATGAAATTAGTTTGTGAGAAATATATTTTTTAAAAAGATCAACTAAAACTAAGTAATATTTCTGCCAAAGTAAATTTTCATTTATTAGTTTGAAATTGAAAAGAGAAATTAGTGACAGAGAGAAGAGGTAAGAAATATTTAAATCTTGCAATAGAAGTTTGCTAGTAATTTAATAGTATCATTTGAAGTTAACAATGAACTTATACTAAATACTAATTAATTAGCTAATGAGAAATCAATAAAATCTTAATTCCTCCACTTTCTCTTTTCCTTCCTTCTCCGTAATACTAAACTCAAACTAACCGTACTGTTTACTGTTTACAATACATTCCTGTTTCAATCATAAATTTTTATAATTGATATCTATAACTAGGGGTATTTTTACCAAAAACCTTTCAGCATAAACCAAAACCTAAAATCTCCTCCAAAAAAGAGTCAGGCAAAGGAGGGACATTAGAAATATAAGAAGGACTATGCCCATTATAAAAAGAAATACCTAAAAAACGAGAAAAAAAAATAGAATCAATCATTAAATAATTAAACAATATAAACCCAATAAAAGTAATAACAGAACCTAATGAAGAAAAAACTTGAAATATAGAATAACAATCTGGATAATCTAGGACCTTACGAGGTATTCCCTGTATACCGGCAAAATGCATAGGAAAAAAAGTCATATTAGTACCAATAAAAAAACAAAAAAAAATAGCAATCATCAATGAACCGTCAAAAGAAATGCCATATATATAAGGTAGCCATAGACAAAATCCACAAAAAATTCCGTAAACAGCCCCTAGGCTCAAAGTATAATGAAAATGAGCTACAACATAATAAGTATCATGTAGTACCACATCTAAATTTTTATAGTCATTGTAAATTAATAAAGTAATTGCGTGTAATAGTGATTCATTCTTAAATTTAAATTATGTTTAAATTTTTTTTAAATCAAATATTCGACAATTATTAGTTTAGTTCATTCGCTTATGGTAAATATTACTCATATCACGCTGGAATAATATCAATATAGAAAACTTAATCTTAATAAAAATTTTAAAGTCGGAATCATGCGAGAAAAAAAAAAAAAAAAGCATATCATCCATTCTAACAAAGAGTACTTTGGAGAAATTTTCCAAGTAGATGCAGAGCTGTTGATCTACCCAAGAACTTATCTTAAATGATATAACTTAAGAGTAGATTGTAATCTACTCTATTTTCCAGGTCTTTTTTTTTCTCTTAAAGAGAGTTTACCTTAAACTTAGTATATCTTCTGTGCTTACTCTTCTTGCCGGGGAATTATGGAAAATCCTACCCAAAAATCCAGGACAAGGGATTTGTCTAGTATAAAATGCTTTCTTCTGTATAAAAAAAATGGTATAAAATAAAATTTCCAGGTAGGTGCAGAATCGTTTACTTTTGGAGAGAATATATACTAAGTTTAGGGTAAACTCTACATATCTCAGTATCTTTTTCCCTCATGTTATCAAAGTTTATTTACTTATTTTCCCTTCTGTAAAAGCTACCTTTACTTTTAGTGGGTTACTTTGTCCCACACTTTTCTAACATGACTTTTGCGCATTATCACTTACATTAGTTATGATGTTCAATTAGGATTGCCTTAGCATCAAAAAATACACCACAGAATATACCTAAAAGCAAAGAGAGTTGGCCAAGGCATGCAGGCAAAGAGAACTGGCCAAGGCATGCAAGCAAAGAGAACTGGCCAAGGCATACAAGCAAAGAGAACTGGCCAAGGCATACAAGCAAAGAGAACTGGCCAAGGCATGCAAGCAAAGAGAACTGGCCAAGGCATTGGCCAAGGCATGCAAGCAAAGAGAACTGGCCAAGGCATACTAGCAAAGAGAGTTGGCCAAGGCATACAAGCAAAGAGAACTGGCCAAAGTATTCTACCAATTATTGCGCAAAAAAATACCTAAAGCAAAGGAAGAGCGAAGTTAGGTACTAGCACTAATGGCAAGCTTTCAACAAATTTATTATACTTTTTTTCAACTTTTTCCAAATTTTTATTTATAAAAGGAAATTGCAATTAGTTACTGTTAATTTGCAATTAAATAATATTAGTTTTAATTTAAAAATTGATTATTTCCGTTCATTTTTTCTATGATTAATTGATTAATATCAATAAGAAAACAATTCCAAGTAAATTTGTTATTTTTTTTTTTACATTTGACTTTTTAATATCTAAAAATTTAAATCTTAATATCGGCAATTCTCTTAATAAACATTGAAATTATTTATATGTGTTGAATACAAGTTTGCTAGTAATTTAATAGTAAAAGTAAAAAAATTGTATTAAAAAAGTTTTTAAAATTAAATCCAAATTCGTTAAATTAAAGAAAAATTTGCTAAGAATTTGAATTATTTCGATTAATTTTTGCATTAGCATTAAATATTTTTTTCATTCAAAGAGATATTACTGCTTTTTTTAATACTTATTTAAGACTTTTTGAGAGATACTTCTTCCCTTTCTTAAATTCTTTTCTTTATTTTATCGTAAATAATTTCTTCAAATTTTAATATTCTTTAAATCAATCTATGATTGTTCAGTATTTTTTTTCAGGAGAACAAAAGAAGTAAACGAATAAATTGCTATCAAATATTTAAAGTTATATCACAAAATGTTCCATTTAATCATAACAATATCAAATATCGATGTTGTTGCTATTCTGTTCATATTAAAGTAAATGCATTTCTATCAAATTTTTTTTTTTAAAAAAAAAGGAATTAAAATCTCTTTTGAACATGAAAAAATGAGATTTAATGCAAAGATGAATACAATAACTTTTGAACATATTATAAATTAGCAACAATTATAGTTTATAACCATAATAATATATGATAATACTAGTAACAATGATAAATAATAATAATAACAATGATAAATAATAATGATAATAATAACAATGATTAATAATAATGACAATAATAATAACAGTGATAAATAATAGTGATAATACCAGTAATTATAAATGACAATGATAATACTGGTAACAATGACAAATAATAATAATAATAATAATAATAATAATAATAATAATAATAATAATAACAATGATGAATAATAATGATAATACTAGCAACAATGATAAATAATAATGACAATAATAATAACAGTGATAAATAATAGTGATAACACTAATAGCAATTATAAATAATAGTGATAATACTAGTAACAATGATAAATAATAATAATAATAATAATAATAATAATAATAATAATAATAATAATAATAATAATGATAAATAATAATGGCAATAAGAATAACAGTGATAAATAATAGTGATAATACTAGTAACAATTATAAATAATAGTGATAATACTAGTAACAATGATAAATAATAATAATAATAATAATAATAATAATAATAATAATAATAATAATAATAATAATAGTAATGATAAATAATAATGACAATAATAATAACAGTGATAAATAATAGTGATAATACTAGTAGCAATTATAAATAATAGTGATAATACTAGTAACAATGATAAATAATAATAATAATAATAATAATAATAATAATAATAATAATAATAATAGTAATGATAAATAATAATGACAATAATAATAACAGTGATAAATAATAGTGATAATACTAGTAGCAATTATAAATAATAATGATAATACTAGTAACAATGATAAATAATAATAATAACAATGATAAATAATAATGATAATGCTAGTAACAATGATAAATATATTGATAATAAACGATGATAAATATTTCTCAGCAGGGTGCATTTGCAATTGCAATAATTTCATCGTTTTTGATCATCAACAATTTGATCCTAAAAGCATTTGCATTGTCAAATATTGGATGGAATTGGGAATAACTGATACTATCTGTTGTTTTATCATTATTTTACGGAATTATTGTCGAGAAAGCAGCACTGTTACAACCATTTATGGTTTTAATGTATTAAAAAAAAAAAGAAAAAAAATGCATTTTTAGAATTAAATGACAAATTTTTTTTAAATAAAACATAAAATTTTATGTTTTATTAAATTAATAATATTTTAATTAAATTAAAATATTAAATTAATAAAAATTATTTTTCTTTTTAGTATAAGAAAAAAATGGAATGAAATTTGTAAAATTAAAAGAAATGTAAAATTTTTTTTTTTAATATTTGAATTTGTAAATTAATAATAAAATGAAGGTATATGAAACAAATATCTTCCAAATGTTTTTTTTTTCTAGATACTGACAATTTCATTTCTTATATTATTATCATTTTTCTTTATCAGTGCTATTTATGATTCACACTCGTACGCTGCAGAATACGTGGAATTAGCGATAAGTGATCGAATGCAACGTATTGCATCAATAATATCTATACCTCAGAAAAATGGTACATATCTTAATTTCAGTTATTTATCATGATATGATATGATTAGTGATAAAGACTAAAGAGTGATCAAAAGTAAGCTTATCTTAATTTCAACTATTTATCATAATATCATATCATGTGATAGTGATAGTGATAAAGACTAAAGAGTGATCAAAAGTAAGTTTATCTTAATTTCAACTATTTATCATAATATCATATCATGTGATAGTGATAGTGATAAAGACTAAAGAGTGATCAAAAGTAAGTTTATCTTAATTTCAACTATTTATCATAATATCATATCATGTGATAGTGATAGTGATAAAGACTAAAGAGTGATCAAAAGTAAGTTTATCTTAATTTCAACTATTTATCATAATATCATATCATGTGATAGTGATAGTGATAAAGAGTAAAGAGTGATCAAAAGTAAGCTTATCTTAATTTCAACTATTTATCATAATATCATATCATGTGATAGTGATAGTGATAAAGACTAAAGAGTGATCAAAAGTAAGTCAAACATAAATTAGTGATAATGCTAATACCTATCTATGAATTAAAGGTTAATCTCGTGAATGATACAAAATATATAGTTTAAATTTTAACTTAAATTAGTTATTAATAACCTTACTAACCTTATCACATATGATTAGTTTCTTATCAGATAATAATAATAATCTTATCACATATGGTTAGTTTCTTATCATATGATAATAATGACCTTATCACATATGGTTAGTTTCTTATCGGATAATAATAATAATCTTATCACATATGGTTAGTTTCTTATCAGATAATAATAATAATCTTATCACATATGATTAGTTTCTTATCAGATAATAATAATAATCTTATCACATATGGTTAGTTTCTTATCAGATAATAATAATAATCTTATCACATATGGTTAGTTTCTTATCAGATAATAATAATAACCTTATGAGATATAATTAATTTCTTATCAGATTTGTTACAAAAATTTTTTCACCTGCGTGTGGCATAAAAAGTAATAATAGTACTGATTATTATATTTAAATTTTTTTTTACATTTAAATTTATATTTTTATTTTTAAATTTATATTTAAATGATCAATCAATGCTAACAGATATTACATTTCTTCATATCATTCATATCATTATATGTATTTTAATAGAAAAAAAGTAAATTTATTCTGCAGAATTCGTTTTTTTTTTTTTTTATTTTTTAAAAATTCCCGATAATATGTAAAAATCTGAAAAAATATTTGTGATAATATAAAAAATTCTCTGTGAAGTAACGTTTAATATTTAAAAATTTTGATGTAGAATGAAAATGCTTCTTTAAAATATAATTTATTATAGAGCATTAAAATTGAAATTTTTTTAAATCAAAAAAAAAAAAATGAAAAATCGGTTTTAAACAATTAATTTAATTAGATTTAATATTCGCAACTTTGATGCAAAAGGAAAATGTTTCTTTAAAATATAATTTATTATAGAACATTTAAATTGAAATTTTTTGAATCAAATTTTTGAATTTTTGTGAATCAAAAAAAAAAAAGAAAATGAAAAATCAATTTTAAATAATTAATTTAATTAGATTTAATGTTTGAAAATTTGATTTAGAAAGAAAATGTTCTTTAAAATATAATTTATTATAGAGCATTTAAATTGAAATTTTTTGAAACAAATTTCTTGGATGAATTTTTTTGAATCAAAAAGTTTTAAACAGTTTTAAACAATTAATTTAATTAAAATGATTTGATAAAAATAAAAAGATTACAGTTTTTATTACTCTGTCAATCTTTACAACAGTAAATGTATCCATCATAGCATTGATCTACTGTTGGTTTATGATTGTTATCGTTCGATGTGCAAAATATTTTCGAGATTTGAAATCTGTTAAAGTATTGTCCTCATCTTTCTTCTTTATCTTTCTTTTTACTTACAAAAAAAAAAAGTTTGTCTAAAATTGAAATTTGATTATTTTTTAAAAAAGTTAGAATTAAAATTTGATTTTTAAAACAATTCGAGTTCGTCTAATAATTTAATAATAAAAATATTAATTTAAATATGTCTAAGAATTTATAAAATTAACAAAAATTAAAATGCATATTTTTTTTAGCAAAGTGTTATGAGAAAATGCAGTACAGAATGATTTATGGATTCAAATTTGTCTGATCAAAATATACAATCAAAATAAAAAATACAATTATTCGTGTATATTTTATTTATACTTTAGTATATATATACCTAGTTAAGTATTATTGGATGTTTTGAAAATTTAAATTAAATTTAAATTAATGTTATTAGTAGAAGAAATAATCATCAAATTAATGTTTGGTGACAAATTGGTGACAGCTTGGTAACTTTAACATTTTTTTTGTTTGCATTAATCTTTTTCAATCAGAATGTTAGCAGTATAGAAATTTGCCTAAAATTAAATTAAATTGTTTAATTAATTTTGTAAATTTCTTTTTTGATTTACATTTGTGTTTTGTTCATTGACTTATTAATATTAATATCATTGTAATTATTATCATTATCATTATTATCATCATAATTATCGTCAGTATCACTCCACAATTCCAATTTCTGCTCATTGATATTCTCGTCACTACTTGAGGAAGATTCTAAAATAAAAATTTCTTTATTTACTTATTGAAAAACATTATTGATTAAAGGTATAATTAAAATAAAAATAAAATTATTTATTTATTTCTTTAATTTAGATTAATTATTTTCTACATGTTTTCTCCAAAAATTTCCATTGTTGTTTTTGCAAAATTTTGAAATGAAATTATTTGTATTTCATAAATAAAATGTCATTTCAATTCATTCTATTATTTATAAAGCAAATTAATTAATTAATTAATTAGTTAATTAACCAGAATGCATTAGAAGTCGTCGCTTATGCATAGCATTAAGTAAGATATTTCCAATATTAATTGCTTTTTCCGTTTCTAATTTTGTTTCTTTTTCATTTATATTATTTTCTTCCTATATAACTCATAAATATATACAAAATATTTTTAAAATAGAAAAAAAATTTTTTTTAAAATAATTTATAAAAGTAATATATAGATAAATAACAATATGAAAAGAGAGAAAACATAAAAAAAAAATACAAATTGAAATTATTTATATTTTTTTGAAAAAAAAAAAATTTAAACAAATTTATCAAAATGATTACTTTTTTCTCGCATGCTTTATCATAAAGCATTTTAGCGCATTGTTTATGATCATTTGGTATTACGTGGCGCAATTGTACTCCATTACGAATCTCCTACAACAGTTAAAGTATTTTATATGATAATTTTTTTAATTTATTTAATTTAAAATGGCTAGTTTTTTTTCTTGTTTTTGTTTTAAAAATTTTTTCTTATTATACAAAAATTTCTCATTCATAGTTTTTTTTTTTTTACGTCAGATTACGTTTTTTTTTACGTCAGATTACGCCATCAACGCTTTAAAAGTATGCTTTTGTTGAAGAGAATAATTCTGCAAAGTTATTTTGAAGAATTATTAACATACTGTAACTATCATATATCACTAATTGCACTGATTATTTTAACAAATGAAGAAATTAAAAGAAAAAAAAAAATTCAACTTATCATTATTATTTCTAATTTAGTTCTGTATGATAAGCTGATAGTTTGCTTATCAGTCATTTTAAAATAGCATATTTAAATTGCTTCCTTATCACTAGTACTTCTCGAAAGTTAACACATTAACACTTACAGCTAACAGTTTATCACTTTGATATTGATCAGTGCAACGAGCAGATGACAACGGTGACAGTGAATCGTTTGTTGGATCTTCCTGTTGTATCACTGATGGAAGTAATTCATCAACGTGTTGTTGCCTTTTGACCTGTTTCTGCATAACCGGAATATTTTAGTCCTGTTATCCGGAAAGGCACGGAATATGAGCAGAAAATATGGTACTATTTTTGAAGTGGTATCAATTCCAATGATTATATTACTGAAAAAATTTTTTCTTTTTTTTCCTTCCTTTTTCTTCTTGTTTTGGTGACAATTTCTCAGTTTTAAATATTATAATAATATTTGGTGACAATTATAAAACTTTAGTGATAATCAATAATCAAATTTCCTATTACAATTTCTTATATAAGTTCCAAATATTATAGTAGTATCTGGTGACAATTATAAAGTTTTAGTGATAATCAATAATCAAATTCCCTGTTATAAGTTCCAAATATTGATAATCAATAATCAAATTTCCTATTATAAGTTCCAAATATAAATAATCAATAATCAAATTTCCTATTATAAGTTCCAAATATAGATAATCCATAATCAAATTTCCTATTATAAGTTCCAAATATTGATAATCAATAATCAAATTTCCTATTATAAGTTCCAAATATAGATAATCCATAATCAAATTTCCTATTATAAGTTCCAAATATTGATAATCAATAATCAAATTTCCTATTATAAGTTCCAAATATAAATAATCAATAATCAAATTTCCTATTATAAGTTCCAAATATAGATAATCCATAATCAAATTTCCTATTATAAGTTCCAAATATTGATAATCAATAATCAAATTTCCTATTATAAGTTCCAAATATAGATAATCCATAATCAAATTTCCTATTATAAGTTCCAAATATTGATAATCAATAATCAAATTTCCTATTATAAGTTCCAAATATAGATAATCAATAATCAAATTTCCTATTATAAGTTCCAAATATAAATAATCAATAATCAAATTTCCTATTATAAGTTCCAAATATAGATAATCAATTATCAAATTTCCTATTATAATTGTAATAGCAATATTATTTCTTCATTTTTTATTCAATTTTTCAAAAATTTTTTGCTAATAACATTTAATTAAACCTTTTGCTTATTTCATATGGTAAAGACACAAATTACCGTCTCCTATTGTAATAGTTAAACAAAATAACCATAAAACTTTTTTTTTAATTTATTTAAATATCAAATTTCAAATTTGCATAAAGTTTTATAATTGTTCAATTTCTTCTTAAAAAAAAATTAAAATTTTGCTTATATGTTCAAAAAACACTTCTAATACTGAAAGGTTTCAAACAAAAATTTTTAAATAATTAATGTATGCTAAGAGAATTTAACTAATAATCAATGCATTATTATTATTATTATTATTATTTATAATCCATTTTATGACAACAATTCTAAGCTCCCATCTAGTCATAGTAAATCTATTAGAAATAAATTAAGAATTAAATGATAAATTTAGGGAAAATGCAAATTTAGATATTTCATTGGAACCAGAATTTGGTTCATACAAGAATTTTTTATAACTTAATTTTTTTAATATTTAATATTTAAATAAATCATTTAAATCATTTTTTTTTTTGATTTTATCTACTATGTTGCAAAATGTAGTGCATCAAATTAAAAAAATTTCAAGCATGATTTATCCTACAGGACCACCAGGAAATAGAGGACAAGAAGGAAAACCAGAATACCTGGTGAACCAGATCATCACGGCATACCTGGAAAACCAGGTAAAGGAGGTAGGATAGGCGATTCCGGACCACCTGGACCCTTCTGATGAGGAAAGTGAGCTTAGTATTAAAGTACATTTCATTCTGCTCTAAAAAAAAATAAAAAGTAACTTGATTGTTATCTGAAAGTACAAAGATTTAGTTTTAATTTTTTTTTTATCTTATACTTAGTTTACTTAACTATAAAATACTGCGATTGGATTATAATCAATTCAGTGATAATGTTGGAATGAAATTAAATAAAATGCAAATTAATAAAAAGTTAGAAAGAAATTTTTGCTGGCACAATTAAACAATAAGAATCACAAAGAAATAAAAATCGTAGTGGAAAATAAATAGTACGAAGAGATCGGTGCACTACCGAACAGTATAATGCATATTTGTAAATTAGAAAAAAAAAAGTAAAGTAAAGTCATTAAGTTATTACTTATATATTATGAATCTACCTGGTGATGATACAATCGTGGAAGAGGAATCAAAGGTCTACCAGGATCACAAGGATCTCGTGGATCCAAAGGTTCACCAGGACCAGATAGGATTCCACCTAGTAATTTCGGGCTACCAAGATCACAAGGGCTTTGTGTACCCAAAGGTTCACTAGGACCAAATAGGATTCCATCTAGTAATTTCGGGCCACCAAGATCACAAGGGCTTTGTGGATCCAAAGGTTCACTAGGACCAGATAGGATTCCATCTAGTAATTTTGGGCCACCAAGATCACAAGGGCTTTGTGGACCCAAAGGTTCACTAGGACCAGATAGGATTCCATCTAGTAATTTTGGGCCACCAAGATCACAAGGGCTTTGTGGATCCAAAGGTTCACTAGGACCAGATAGGATTCCATCTAGTAATTTCGGTCCACCAAGATCACAAGGGCTTTGTGGATCCAAAGGTTCACTAGGACCAGATAGGATTCCATCTAGTAATTTCGGTCCACCAAGATCACAAGGGCTTTGTGGACCCAAAGGTTCACTAGGACCAGATAGGATTCCATCTAGTAATTTCGGTCCACCAAGATCACAAGGGCTTTGTGGATCCAAAGGTTCACTAGGACCAGATAGGATTCCATCTAGTAATTTCGGTCCACCAAGATCACAAGGGCTTTGTGGATCCAAAGGTTCACTAGGACCAGATAGGATTCCATCTAGCAATTTCGGGCCACCAGCACCTCCTGGTGAAATGGTTGCTTGGCACATTTCATTTTTTCCTAAGTATTGTAACTGCATTAAAAATTGTAAAATATTTGAATTAAACCCTTTTATAATACTAAGAAGCCATTTATTCTATACTTCATTTTAGGTTTATAATTAATTTAAATTTAAATGAAAAACATTTTCTTTTCTTACATACCTTTCTGTAATTCAATATTTTCTATGTTTGACTTTCAAGGGACCAACCGGACCACCAGGTAAACGAGATGAACCGGAACCTAATGAACCAGTTGGACCACCTGGTGAACGTGGTGAACCTGGTGGACACTGCAAATCATCATGTGGAATTCAGAGAATTGTAGCTCCATCTATTGTTGAATTGGATATTTATGATCTTAAAAAAGACACAAAAAGAAATTTGAAAAACGGCTAGAGCAAATTAGCAGTAGACCCAATGTCCACAAAATGGTCAAAACGGTCACTCATCCGATATCCTTAAAATAATATTTTCTAATAGTTGGAAAGCATCAAGAATTGTTGCTTATCAAACATTTTGTAAATCTTTTTTTTTTTCCTTTTTTAAATCCATGAATTGATGGATTGAAATTCAAAGTTTTTTGCACCAATAAAATTTGTCTATCCCATATATTCCATAAATATATTATCATATCACAAATGATTGACATCAGATGATAACACAGAGAAAGTATTTGATCATAATCTAAAAGATTAATGAATCTGATTAAACAATCAGACTCATTCAGTATTTCGAGATTAGATTTTTCCACTTCAACATTAAAGTTATTTTAAGGCCAAGCTATACATTTAATCATTCATCTTAAAAGCCTAAGGCCATATAGCACTACTCAAATTAATTGTAATATGAGAAATTCATCTTATTTAATTTAATAAACATTTTTCTGGCTTTCATTAAAAAGAACAACAAAAAGCAAAATTTACAAACAATAAACAATATTTTTTGTTTTATTTCTCATCTTCAGAATCCTCTGATTCCACTTCTTCATCACCATCATCGTCATCATCATCACCAGCACTTGAAATATCACTTGGCTCATTTGTTACTGGGGCAAAAAACTGGGCACCAAATCGTCCAAGCTTAAAAATGAGTTTAAAAATGAAAAAATTAAAAATAAGCTCTGATGCATACTCATCAATTTCAACAAGTCTATGCTTATTAACTCGTTTAAATAACTCTCACTAATATAAATTTATTTAAAATGAAATGAAATGAAACAAAATTATTTTATAAAATTACCAATTCAACGTGATATCTTCGTGATATGATATGATATGATAATCAACAAATTAGCAGAATGACTATCGTATTTAAATCGGCAAGTTAAATTGTCAAATAAATTTTGCATACCCTAAATTTAGCGCCATCTTCTTTCAGCTCTTCTACTCCAACTTTATTTTTCATTTTTGAAATTGCTTCCATTTCATTCTTCATTTTCAACTTTTGCATTTCACCTGGACAAAGCTGATTTATGAGATTTAAAAACTAATTAAAGGTAATCATGACTGTTAACTAGTTAAAAAGAGAAATTCAACTATCAATTAATTAAAATTACTAGCAATTCAATAAGGAACGAAGCCAGAAAAAGAGAAATTTACCAGAGTACGAGGTTAAGAATTTAAATCCCATAAATGATAAAATAAATAAAAAGAAATTTAAATCTCATAAATCATAAATAAATAAAAAAAAAAGTTTAAATCTCATAAATCAAAACATAACAAGCCAACCACTTACTTCCTTCTCACTTTCTCATTTCATAAGTTTTTTTTTTTTTGAAAATAAAAAATTATTAAAATGACTTATATGTAAATTACGATTATTCCATTTCAAATCAAACTACTACTAAAGAAGTAATAATTATATTTTTATTAAATAGAATCTTTTAATTACTGGAAAAAAAACCATTTGTATTTGTGAATTAATAAAAAATTGAGAAAGGAAATCGATCAGTAAATTATTTCAATGAAAATAATATTTGTTCCGAATGATAAATTAATGCCAAATCTTTGCATATTGTAAAATTCATTAGTTAATTTAATAGGAAAAAGATATTTTACAGTACTTTTTTTTCTTAAATTAAATTTTATCAGTTAACCTTCTGATTTTATTGCTTCTCTCGTTTCTCTCTCAAATTTCTGTTCTTTTTCTTTTTCTTTTTTCTCTGACTCTTGCTCTTTTCCTGTCCTCGATTTTTCCTCTCCTTTTCCATTTTCCTTTTCTTTTTTCACTGATTTTTCCTTCTCTTCTTCTTCTTCTCCTTGTTTTTCCTTCTCTTTTTTCTTTTCTTCTCCCTCCAATTTCTCTTTCTTCTCTTTCGTCCTTTTCTTCTCTGTCATTTAAAAATATTATTAGAAAGCAGCTCCGAATTCAATGCAAAGGAATTATAAAACTGACTTTAATTTCTCCCCTCTCTTGTTATTACTTATTTTGCTAAAATGGCACAGCTTTAGCCGAAATATCTGAAAAGCTGGAGTTTCAGTTTTATCAATTATTCAATTTATCATTCAATTTTATCAATTATTCAGTTTATCACCAGTGAATTATAGACAAATTCATTATCTCCAGCTTACCACTCATTCGTTCATTAAGCTTATTTCTCTTCTAGATTTCATTAATTTGTTATTTATAAGTTAATTTATAACTTGAAATCCTTAATTTATACTTAATCAGTATTGATTTTACCTATCCAACACATACTTTACCTATTCTAAATATATATATTTAGCTCCACAATTAATTCAATTGATTAAAAAATGATCATAAATTGATCCAATTCATTCGTCTATTCATCTTACTTTTTTCTGACGATCTTTTCTTCATCCTTTCTTTATTTTTCTTCTGTCTAAATTTACTCTTTCCTTTGATCATTCCTTTTTTCTTCGGTGGTTTCAAAACTTTTCGTTTAACAACTTTATTATGCTTAAATCTCATTCGTCTTTTCCCACCAAATTTTTTCATTGCACCACCACCAGGTCTCATTTTTTAATTTTTACTCAAAAAAAGAGAAATAAACAATGATTAGATCAACTGATAACTGTCTCTTCTCAGTGTTATACTAACCGTCCAAGAAGTGAACATTACCAATAAATGAACTATTTCTTATATTTTTAAGTTTAATTAAAATTGAAAATTCTTAATTTTCATTTATGCGTCGAACACTAATATTAACATTGCAACTAATTTCTGATAGTAACAAAGTTAATAATTTTGAGATATTTTTATTGTGGACAGTTTTAACTTAGTTATTCATAACCAATCTGCAAAATTCAGCACAGAAAATGAATCGATAACTCTAACAAGCACATGTATATATGTCATTCATTTATTTCTTTGCTAACTGTGATGTGATCCACTCAGATTCATAATCAGAGATCCACCATAGTAATATATATGAGCAGATGTATTACTGTATCAACAACATAGCACTATGGTGTATGGGTGTTTGTGCCGGGCGACTGTTTATTGCTTGCAAACTTGTATGTGTTAAGAGTTCCACAGTGGTCTGGTAATTCGGAGGAAAAATTATCGAAAGTAATTGGAAGCAACTCGCAGTGGAAAAGAACGGTTAAATACTGAAGTAAGCATTTCGTTTACTATGTGGTATTGATCAATATAAGTTGAAGTTGTTCCAAAGCTTGTTTACTCATAATCTGTTAATGAGAAAGTCGTTGAAAGTTGATGAGAAAATTAGTACTTTAAAGAAAGCAAAAAAAAATGGGAGACAGAAGTATTTATCCATCATACGGGTGAATTTACAGTAAAAGATTTAGTTTGCATAAAAAGTGAAGAAAAAAGTTGGAAAGGTGAAATCAACATGTGTAATAAAAATATAGTTCAGTTTAATTTAGTGCACGAAATGAGTGAAAAATTTCAATTTTTAATTATTTAAGGATATGCGAAACAACTGTGCAAAGCAGTTCGAGGAGCAAACGATTGAATTTATGACATTCTGTAATCTAATTTCTTTGTTAAGCTAATTTTTTCTTTGTTAATGTTTGTTTTTTTTGGAAATTAATCTAATTTCTTTGTTAATGACAACAAATTATCATTTACATATTTTTTTATTAATTAATTAATTAGTCTAATTTCTTTGTTAATGTTTGGAAAGACAATAAATAAATATTTATCACAACAAATTATCATTTGCATATTTTTTTATTAATTAATTAATTAATTAGTCTAATTTCTTTGTTGATGTTTGAAAAAACAATAAATAAAAAATAAATAAATATTTATCACAACAAATTATCATTTGTATATTTTTTTTTATTAATTAATTAGTTTAATTTCTTTGTTGATGTTTGAAAAAACAATAAATCCTATTTTTGTAATTAATTTATTTGCAATGTAAAACTTTTTTTTTTTACTTTTCTTTTTTTTTTTTAAAGTGAAAGTTCCGAAACAAAAAAAAAAACTTTATTATACAGTTAAAATTTGAAAAAACTTAAAATTTCTCGTTTTTCTTTTTTTTTTTTTCATAAAATAAAAGTAAACAAATTTGAATAAATCATAAACAATTGATGAAAATAAATGAAAAATAAACAATAATAGCAATACTTTCCTTTTTTTAATTGTTTTATTAAAATTTTATAAAAATATATTTATTAAATTTATTAAGATTAAAAAAGAAAATAAGCGATTCGAAAGAAATTAAAAAAATGAAATTATTGTTTATTGTTTATTTTCATTCATCAAATATCCAATTTTGTTGCGAAAAAAATTTCTGCAAAAAAACATTTTTTTATCACAAATTAAAAATTTCTTAGTGATAATAGAAAAAATAATTGATGTAAAAAAATCTTTCAAAAAATGATTTTGATAAATTTAAAATTATCAATTATTATCAGTGCAATGATTAGAGATTTTTTTAAACATTATTAGTTTTTTTTACCAGATTATCAAATTATCTTTTTAGCATTTTATCAAAATTCAAACCTTTGATATTTGCACTAATCTTTTATCATTTCAAATAATATCTAACTTATCAAAAAAAAAATTTTTTTTTTCTTTTTTTCTCTTTTTTTATTCATCGATTACTTTTCTGCTTTCTTTTTAAATAAATTCCATTTTAAAAGATTAAAAATAACTCAACGATTTTAATTTAATTTCAATTTCAATTACGTGGGATACCTGGTGATTGTGTAGTTTAATTTAATTTAATTTAATTTCAATTTCAATTATTTCTAATTTCAATTTAATTTAATTTGAATGGGATACCTGGTAATTGTGCTGAAACTGCTGGTACAACTCATTAAACAATGCAATGTATCGATTAACCGAATAAATTGAATCAAATTGTTTGTCAATTTCAATTATTATAAATTGCATTGCTGCCAATATATTATCCAACATTGCTATGCATTTATTCAGCTAAATAAATTAATTTAAAATGCTAATTTAAAATTAATTTAAAATTTGTCCTTCAAATCACTTAAATTTACGAATTTTAAAAAAAATAAAAATTTTTACTTTTGCACATTTAGTCTAATAAAAATAATGTTTTGAAAAAAAAATTACTGAAAATTATTTAATATAAAGTTTAAAAAAAAAAAATTGCTTTGTAGAATATTTAATTTATTAATTAATCAAAATCTATTAACATTTGTTTAAATTCAAAATGGCTAAATTTAAATTTTAACTAAGGGAAATTTTAACCGATTGTTGTTTTATCAAATTTGAATTTTGAATTTTTTGTTTAATATTTGCAAGTTTTTTTCTTGCATATTTAACATTCAATAATTGTTTTTTAATTTTAACTCTATCATAAATGAGTAAACGTATCGTTGAACAATATTTATTCAATCCCATTTTTCGTTTCTGAAATAAAAGCAAACAAACAAATAAATCAATAAACAAAATATGAAAATTTTTTAAAAATAAATTTTAAAATTTATCAAAATCAAACATATCATTGTTTATTAGTGATATAGGGCAATAAAAAATTAAATAAATTTTTAATTTGTTTACTTGAAATGCATCAATTTTAAGTAAACTATGCTGCATCATATAAATACTTGATAATATATCATTTTCCAATGTTTTTTCTAAAAATTATTTAATCATTCAAAGAAAAAAAAAAGAAAAGAAAGCGTTAAGCAGTAAACAATAAACAATTTTATAATGTTTTAAATGAAACAAATAATTTTTTTTTAAATCACGAATATTTAACTTTTTTGAAATGATTTTTTGAAATTCACAAATATTAATTAAATAATCAATAATCAATGATAATTATACTTTTACTTTACCTCTTAAGGTATTTTCTAAGTTATTACTTTTATTATAAAATGGATAATACTGATTGGATGACAAATAACTGATATTAGAATCAGATTTCAGAGCGGACAATCTCGATTCGATATCATATTTTATATATTTAAAAATTTTTATTAATTTGTTTTCTATATTTATGCATTTTTCTTGTATCTATAAAAAAAAAATATTTAAAAATATAATACATAAATTTATATTCAATTAATTTTATTAGCTAATTTATAATTTAAAAAAATTTATGGGAAAAAGTAATGAAGATATTATTATTATTGTATGGATTGTTTGATTATCAAATTATCTCTTATGTAATTTCGAAAAAATTTAAATTGGCCTAGCTTGGTATACATATAAAAATTAAATTCGTATTTATTAGATTATCAAATTTAATTTTAACTATTTTATCATCATATTCGATAAAATAATATTAAGCTAATAATAAGACTTTAATACTTATCATGATAATATTATTATTATTATTATTACCTAACTAATTGTCTAATTATTAAATTATCACTTATATAATTAGTAGAAATTTAAATTTAACTAACATTAGTAATATCAGTTACATTATCACATAAACATTCCCAAGTGTTATCAGTGAAATTTTGAACTTTCTCTTCCCAATTCATTTTGTTTATTTGAAAATGAGCATTTCCAATTAAATCATTCATCATTTTCATTTCCATTTCCATTTCATTTCCTGAGTGAAATATTTTATAATTCAATGAGTATATTTTGAAAATGAACAAGAAGAAGTAAATTAAAATCAATAAAATAAACTTTGTTATTATTTATCAAAGTTTCTGATTCGTACTTATTTCGAATAGAAATAAATTGTTTAAATTTTTTTTTTTAATTACTATAAAAAAAAGAAGTAAAATATAATAAATAAATAGAGAAATAAAAATTGATAAATTTCATCAAACATTTTGTTGTCAGAATTTCAATAAAATTTCAATTTTAATGGAAACCAGGTATGAATTCTATCGTTTGCCTAAGGTAACACTGCACAACCGTCTTTTGCTTATCTTTAAATTATCAATGACATATCACTGATAATACACATTATTATCTAGCAATGTTAATCATTTCTCAATCGTCATTTCTTTCACTGCTAATGCTATTTCTTTTATTATTATTACTATCACTAATTGTTTCAGAAAAAAACGGTTGCCATCTCTGCATATACTAATGAAATTAAAATTGCAAATGAATTATGACTAAATAATATAAGAAGCATGCAGTTAATCAAAGTAGGAAAAATTTATGCATGAACAATAAGCAATCATAAACAATAAGCAGCAATAAACAATAAGCAACCATAAACAATAAACAATTATAAACAGTAAGCAGCAATAAACAACAAGCAACTATAAAAAATAAACAGTAAGCAACTATTCCTTCCAAGAAATATTATTTGTCCGGGCAGAGCTACTGAAATCAAAAAATAAGAGTGAACAGCTGAATTCAAAGTGAAATAAAAAACTTTTCTTCACAAATTGTCAACTTGTGAGCACAATGCTACCAGCATGGCAGACATTAGAGTGTAAATAAGTCTTCCAAAGATGCACAAATTCTTCTAGTCCTTAGGGCATTTTTAAAATTCAATCACTTTCATTAACAGACATCATTTAAAAATGCTAAAAGTTAAGATTCACTGATTTTAAAAGCTATAAAATCGTCATTCTGTACATATATCTTATCCTAATTTATTTTCAAATTTCGCTTCATGAATTAGGCAAAAATTACTTCCTTAAAATGACACTATAAAAATTCTTCAGGCATCAATCAAAAGTATAAAATTCCACGAACTATAAATGTGGAAAGCAGCCAGAAGTTATGGCCACTGCAAGCCTAGAAGTAAAAGACAAGAATCTATGCTATAAATGAATCAGCCAATTTATAGGTAAGTTTAATAAAAAATTAAATTAAAATTCCGTGGCGAAGCGCTTATAGTCTTTTTTGTATTTCTTAGAAGCATGAATGCGCCCATTGTTTTAGCCTTTAAAATTGCTCGTAGCAAATATGGCACAGAAAATAGAAAATTACTGCTTGCGAAGAAGTTTCTTAGTTGATTTCATTGATTAAAGTGAAAGTAAACTTTGATCGTAACACTACATTTGATCGTAATATTGCATTAGGCACAACACTGCACTTGGTCGCAACGCTGCATTTGATCGTAATACTTCATTTGACCGTAATATTTCATTTCGTCGTAATACTGCATTTGATCGCAACGCTGTAATTGATCGTAATATTCCATTTGGTCGTAATACTGCATTTGATCGCAACGCTGTAATTGATCGTAATATTCCATTTGGTCGTAATACTGCATTTGATCGCAACGCTGTAATTGATCGTAATATTCCATTTCGTCGTAATACTGCATTTGATCGCAACGCTCCATTTGATCGTAATATCGCAACTGATCGTAATATTCCATTTCGTCGTAATACCGCATTTGATCGCAACGCTGTAATTGATCGTAATATTCCATTTCGTCGTAATACCGCATTTGATCGCAACGCTGTAATTGATCGTAATATTCCATTTCGTCGTAATACTGCATTTGATCGCAACGCTCCATTTGATCGTAATATCGCAACTGATCGTAATATTCCATTTCGTCGTAATACCGCATTTGATCGCAACGCTGCATTTGGTCGTAATACTTCATTTGACCGTAATATTTCATTTCGTCGTAATACTGCATTTGATCGCAACGCTGTAATTGATCGTAATATTCCATTTCGTCGTAATACTGCATTTGATCGCAACGCTCCATTTGATCGTAATATCGCAACTGATCGTAATATTCCATTTCGTCGTAATACCGCATTTGATCGCAACGCTGTAATTGATCGTAATATTCCATTTCGTCGTAATACCGCATTTGATCGCAACGATGTAATTGATCGTAATATTCCATTTCGTCGTAATACCGCATTTGATCGCAACACTGTAATTGATCGTAATATTCCATTTCGTCGTAATACCGCATTTGATCGCAACGCTGTAATTGATCGTAATATTCCACTTCGTCGTAATACTGCATTTGATCGCAACGCTGTAATTGATCGCAATATTCCATTTCGTCGTAATACCGCATTTGATCGCAACGATGTAATTGATCGTAATATTCCATTTCGTCGTAATACCGCATTTGATCGCAACGCTGTAATTGATCGTAATATTCCATTTCGTCGTAATACCGCATTTGATCGCAACGCTGTAATTGATCGTAATATTCCACTTCGTCGTAATACCGCATTTGATCGCAACGATGTAATTGATCGTAATATTCCATTTCGTCGTAATACCGCATTTGATCGCAACGCTGTACTTGGTCGTAATATTCCATTTCGTCGTAATACCGCATTTGATCGCAACGATGTAATTGATCGTAATATTCCATTTCGTCGTAATACTGCATTTGATCGCAACGCTGTAATTGATCGTAATATTCCATTTCGTCGTAATACCGCATTTGATCGCAACGCTGTAATTGATCGTAATATTCCACTTCGTCGTAATACTGCATTTGATGGCAACGCTGTAATTGATCGTAATGTTCCATTTCGTCGTAATACTGCATTTGATCGCAACGCTGTAATTGATCGTAATATTCCATTTGGTTGTAATATTGCATTTGATCGCAACGCTGTAATTGATCGTAATATTCCATTTCGTCGTAATACTGCATTTGATCGCAACGCTGTAATTGATCGTAATATTCCATTTCGTCGTAATACCGCATCTGATCGCAACGCTGTAATTGATCGTAATATTCCATTTGGTTGTAATATTGCATTTGATCGCAACGCTGCATCTGGTCGTAATATTGCATTTTATCGCAAAACTGCATTTGATCGTAATATCGCAATTGATCGTAATATTGCATTTGGCAGCAACGCTGCATTTGGTCGTAATACTGCATTTGATCGTAATATCGCAATTGATCGTAATATTGCATTTGGTAGCAACGCTGCATTTGGTCGTAATACTGCATTTGATCGTAATATCGCAATTGATCGTAATATTGCATTTGGTAGCAACGCTGCATTTGGTCGTAATACTGCATTTGATCGTAATATCGCAATTGATCGTAATATTGCATTTGGTAGCAACGCTGCATTTGGTCGTAATACTGCATTTGATCGTAATATCGCAATTGATAGTAACGCTGCATTTGGTCGTAATATTCCATTTCGTCGTAATACCGCATTTGATCGCAACGCAGTACTTGGTCGTAACATTCCATTTCGTCGTAATACCGCATTTGATCGCAACGCTGCATTTGGTCGTAATATTGCATTTGATCGTAATATCGCAATTGATCGTAATATTGCATTTGGTAGCAACGCTGCATTTGGTCGTAATACTGCATTTGATCGTAATACCGCATTTGATCGCAACGCTGTACTTGGTCGTGATATTCCATTTGGTCGTAATACCGCATTTGATCGCAACGCTGTACTTGGTCGTAACATTCCATTTCGTCGTAATACCGCATTTGATCGCAACGCTGTACTTGGTCGTAACATTCCATTTCGTCGTAATACCGCATTTGTTCGCAACGCTGTACTTGGTCGTAATATTGCATTTGATCGCAACGCTGTAATTGATCGTAGTATTCCATTTCGTCGCAACGCTGTGTTTGATCGTAATATTCCATTTGGTCGTAATACCGCATTTGATCGCAACGCTGTACTTGGTCGTAACATTCCATTTCGTCGTAATACCGCATTTGATCGCAGCGCTGTGTTTGGTCGTAATATTCCATTTCGTCGTAATACCGCATTTGATCGCAACGCTGTACTTGGTCGTAACATTCCATTTCGTCGTAATACCGCATTTGATCGCAGCGCTGTGTTTGGTCGTAATATTCCATTTGGTCGTAATACCGCATTTGATCGCAACGCTGTACTTGGTCGTAACATTCCATTTCGTCGTAATACCGCATTTGATCGCAGCGCTGTGTTTGGTCGTAATATTCCATTTCGTCGTAATACCGCATTTGATCGCAACGCTGTACTTGGTCGTAACATTCCATTTCGTCGTAATACCGCATTTGATCGCAGCGCTGTGTTTGGTCGTAATATTCCATTTCGTCGTAATACCGCATTTGATCGCAAGGCTGTACTTGGTCGTAACATTCCATTTCGTCGTAATACCGCATTTGATCGCAACGCTGTACTTGGTCGTAACATTCCATTTCGTCGTAATACCGCATTTGATCGCAACGCTGTACTTGGTCGTAATATTCCATTTCGTCGTAATATTGCATTTGATCGCAACGCTGCATTTGGTCGTAATATTGCATTTGATCGCAACGCTGTAATTGATCGTAATATTCCATTTGGTCGTAATACCGCATTTGATCGCAACGCTGTACTTGGTCGTAACATTCCATTTCGTCGTAATACCGCATTTGATCGCAACGCTGTACTTGGTCGTAATATTGCATTTGGTCGCAACGCTGCATTTGGTCGCAATATTTTATTTGGTCGTAATACTGCGTTTGGTCGCAACGCTGCATTTGATCGTAATATTCCATTTCGTCGCAACGCTGTGTTTGATCGTAATATTCCATTTCGTCGTAATACCGCATTTGATCGCAACGCTGTACTTGGTCGTAATATTCCATTTCGTCGTAATACCGCATTTGATCGCAACGCTTTACTTGGTCGTAATATTGCATTTGGTCGCAACGCTGCATTTGGTCGCAATATTCCATTTGGTCGTAATATTGCATTTGGTCGCAACGCTGTATTTGGTCGCAACATTGCATTTGATCCATTCGATCGCAACACGCAAAAATTGAGAAAGGAAATCGATCAGTAAATTATTTCAATGAAAATAATATTTGTTCCGAATGATAAATTAATGTCAAATCTTTGCATACTCTAAAATTCTTTAGTTTACTAAATAGGAAAAAGATGTTTTACAGTACTTTTTTTTTTTTTTTAATTAAATTTTATTAGTTAACCTTCTGATTTTCATTTCGGCTAAATCCGTGTGCCATTTTAGCAAAATAAGTAATAACAAAAAAGAAAATTAATGTCAATTTTATAATTCGTTTGCATTGAATTCGGAACTGATTTCTAATAATATTTTCAAATGGCAGAGAAGAAAAGGACGAAGGAGAAGAAAGAGAAATTAGAGAGAGAAGAAAAGAAAAAAGAGAAGGAAAAATCAGTGAAAAAAGAAAAGGAAAATGGAAAAAGAGAGGAAAAATCGAGGACAAGAAAAGTGCAAGAGTCAGAGAAAAAAGAAAAAGAAAAAGAACAGAAATTTGAGATTTTAACAGAGATGAAAAGTGGGAATTATTTCAGTTTTATCAGTTATTCAATTTATCATTCAATTTTATCAATTATTCAATTTATCATTCAATTTTATCAATTATTCAGTTTATCACCAATGGATTATAGACAAATTCATTATCTCCAGCTTTTCGTTCATTAAGCTTATTTCTCTTCTAGATTTCATTAATTTGTTATTTATAAGTTAATTTATAACTTGAAATCCTTAATTTATACTTAATCAATATTGATTTTACTTATCCAACATATACTTTACCTATTCCAAATATATATATTTAGCTCCACAATTAATTCAATTGATAAAAAAATGACCATAAATTGATTCAGTTCATTCGTCTATTCATCTTACTTTTTTCTGACGATCTTTTCTTCATCCTTTCTTTATTTTTCTTCTGTCTAAATTTACTCTTTCCTTTGATCATTCCTTTTTTCTTCGGTGGTTTCAAAACTTTTCGTTTAACAACTTTATTATGCTTAAATCTCATTCGTCTTTTCCCACCAAATTTTTTCATTGCACCACCACCAGGTCTCATTTTTTAATTTTTACTCAAAAAAAGAGAAATAAACAATGATTAGATCAACTGATAACTGTCTCTTCTCAGTGTTATACTAACCGTCCAAGAAGTGAACATTACCAATAAATGAACTATTTCTTATATTTTTAAGTTTAATTAAAATTGAAAATTCTTAATTTTCATTTATGCGTCGAACACTAATATTAACATTGCAACTAATTTCTGATAGTAACAAAGTTAATAATTTTGAGATATTTTTATTGTGGACAGTTTTAACTTAGTTATTCATAACCAATCTGCAAAATTCAGCACAGAAAATGAATCGATAACTCTAACAAGCACATGTATATATGTCATTCATTTATTTCTTTGCTAACTGTGATGTGATCCACTCAGATTCATAATCAGAGATCCACCATAGTAATATATATGAGCAGATGTATTACTGTATCAACAACATAGCACTATGGTGTATGGGTGTTTGTGCCGGGCGACTGTTTATTGCTTGCAAACTTATATGTGTTAAGAGTTCCACAGTGGTCTGGTAATTCGGAGGAAAAATTATCGAAAGTAATTGGAAGCAACTCGCAGTGGAAAAGAACGGTTAAATACAGAAGTAAGCATTTCGTTGATTATGTGGTATTGATCAATATAAGTTGAAGTTGTTCCAAAGCTTGTTTGCTCATAATTTGTTAATGAGAAAGTTGTTGAAAGTTGATGAGAAAATTAGCACTTTAAAGAAAGCAGAAAAAAAGGGAAGATGGAAGTATTTATCCATCATACAGGTGAATATTTACAGTAAGAGATTTAGTTTGCATAAAAACTGAAAAGAAAACTTGGGAAGGTAAAATCAACATGTGTAATAAAAATATAATTCAGTTTAATTTAGTGCACGAAATGAGTGAAAAATTTCAATTTTTAATTATTTAAGGATATGCGAAACAACTGTGCAAAGCAGTTCGAGGAGCAAACGATTGAATTTATGACATTCTGTAAAATTGCGCCAAAATGGTGAAAGAATAATTGCATCGTTCAAATGAAACAATGGCAACACAACTTGAATTAATGATAAATGATTCATTCAGCTAAAGAGTTCCTTATAAATCGAAATTTAAGATTTCAGATGTTAGTTTGAACTTAGAACCTGATTTTTTACTAGAAATTAAAAGAGGAGAGTAAAATAGAATGCGAGTGAGTGGTGAAGAATCATGGCATTAGATAACTTTTCAGCAATATTTTCGAGAGCTTCACTATGTTTTCAATGTTTACAACTTGCAGTTGTTTACAAATCTGCAAAGGATGCAAAAGCTGTTGTTTCATTTTGATTTATACATTACAGAAAATAAAATCTAATTCCCAAATAAAGTATTCAACGTTATGACTAGCACTATTAGAACGCAATTTAAATGAAGCTAAGGTTTATATGTAGTTCGCTTCTGTATAAAAGTTTAAATATTTACTTTTCGAATTTTCAGTTTTTCTTCCTAACTTTCAAACTTTCAGGAATGTGCACAGTCGATGGGCGTGAGTGTTCTTTATCACAATTGCCTATATGGTGACAAATAGATCATGGGATGCAATCAGCCATGGAGCAAGTTATATTTACTTTATATGAAAAAAAAAAAAAATACAAATTTAACCGTGAAACTTCGATTCTATAAATTATGTTAGAATATTAAATAGAATTAAATAGAAATGATTGATCGTGTCAAAAAACAACATTTCTTGTCGCTAGATAGCTAAGTAGACACACTCATCCGAGAGATACTAAATCTCTGATATAAAAATTTAAAAATACAGCATGAATTCATATTCGTTTTTTTTTTTCATATTCGTTTTTTTTTTTTTTTTTCATATTCATATTCGTAGATGACTCGTTGCTGTGTTCGATCAATTCATCAGTGTTCTGCTAAGAGACAATTTCATTGCTGATAAAAGTTTCGTTTATGTAAATAATAATACTATTCAAAATAACCGTTTTTGAGTATTACTCGATGTTTATGAAACCTATCGATTAGTTTGTTTCATTATCAATTTCGTAGGGATTTTTGATTTTTTACCAGTGTGTTGTCTTCTTGCTTATGTAATTTTGTTTGTTTCATTTCCATATTTATATGGACTTGTTCATTAGATTTTTTTTTTTTTTTCAATAACAGATCAAAATGAAGAATTCATGCTTATTTGAATCCATTAAATCTCCAATTAATTTTCAACATAACCTCTTTTCAAAGATCTTCCAAAGGACAAAAATATTTATGGAAATTTTATTCACTTTTATTGTCTGTATTTTAATAGCATATACTTATCATGAGATGTATTTCATCTTTTATTTGCTCTGATTTTTTTTTTTTTTTGACTTCAAATTAGTAAAAATGGGGCATGGTTATGGTTAGGTAAGTTGAGTTCCGCTTCTTTCTGGTGAAATAAATGAAATATTAAAATGATGACGATATCGATTTACCAGAAATATATATAGAAATAACATTAACATAGTTCACACTAATGTTTTTGCTTCAGAAGCAGTACTGTTCTTTGTGTTATTCAAGTAAGTGAGATTAAAGGTTGTCTTTACTTTAGTTCGAAGAAGGTTTCAGTAGTAGCGATGTATCAGTTTGATCCATCTCTATTAATCGAATTGTGTATAAGCTCGATCTACAAATGTGTAATAAATCTGTAGAGCGATTGCCTATTTCAACTCTCAAGTTTCAAATATTTTCTGGTATAAGTTGTATTTGTTGATATGATACTATGTTAAGACGAGCAAAATAAGTTCCTTAGGATGTAAGCGCCTATATAAGTTTTTTTTCTTCAATCTGTTTTTTTTCCTTTTTTTGATGATCAAATGTGTAAAATATGGTGAATAACTCAATATCACAGTGACATTTGTGGTGACAGATGTCCATGAAAGTGGAATTGATTGAGACAAAGCTATATTTAAGTCTAGTATTAACTAGTTTTAGATAGTTTGTGTTATTTTTAGATAGCTTATAGAGGTATCCTTTGGACAGTAGAAAGATATCCAAGAAGCAATTAATTACTATTCGCAAACATAAATGAAGGATGGATCTTGATTATCATTTGCAGATTTGATAATGTCGTCGAAATTTGTGCGTTATCGTGCCAGTGGTTAGTCAGGAAGCAGTGGTGTGTAGCTATTGCTGGGATACATTTTTGGAAAAAGTTTTAGCAAATTTGGATCGATCTGGCAATGTCAATTCTCGCTGTCCTACATATGTTGTTCCTGTGGAATATTTCTATCAAGCACAGTTTGCTGAATATATGAAGTAAGTATATTGAAACAAGCCTTAAAGTGGGTTCTCATTTCAAATCATTCAGATGTTTAAATTGTAATCTCCATGAGATATTGTAATCTCTCTTTTCATACTTTTATAATTGAATTATCATGATATTTTTTCTTTTCCTTCGCTGTATTCCAAAACGTACAATAATTTTTTTGGACGTATAGTACATATATACTCTTTCGAAATTCAAAATCAGACATGACTGAGTTTAGGATTTCGGCTACATAATTAAATGCAGGAATACCAATGTAGTAAGATAATTTCTTTTTTAAGCATTCAAGTTAATTTTGAGTTTAAACTTTTACCTTAACCATTATTCTTTGAACTTTTCTCTTATTTTGAAATAGTGACATTGTTATTTATTGCTTCGAAGAAATGAATGTAATAGGAAATAAGTGATAATGTGCATAATTTTTGGTCAATATTAGTTCTGAAGATATTTGACCTGTCGGTAAATTATGTTGCATTTCCTTAAGTTTCTTTTTCCTTGCTTAGTCATTTGCCCCCAATGGTTCATTAGTTTTCGTCCCCCAAAAATTTAGCTCAAACTTTGAACAACTTTCATTCCCTTGATTGTTAAGTTTATCGATTACACTGATTTCATTGTTTTTATCACCGTGGTGTTTTTTTTTTTTTTATTGGGTGCAACAGCTATGATCTTGTATAGGAAAACAAATGCAATTTGTTCAAATGGTTTTCGTTTTATGATTTTGATTCAGTTTTCTATTTTCGTACAAAATAATGTGTGATTGTCCATCTTTTGTTTAGGTGTGTAAATAGGTGATAGTTTAAAATGTTTGTATCTCTAGTTTAATTAGTCTTATTTACATAAAGAATGTGCTTCAGAAATATGTATAAACACGTCTAATTTTTGTTTCTAAATTTCTAATCAACTTAATTTAAACTAATAGAAAAAATACGTGATCATTTATACAGAAATTAGCAGTAAACTTTCTGTAAGAGTAGTAGTGTTATATACTTAATTCTTATGTAACAACTAATTACATCTTAAGTGGTTATTATCATTTATTCAAGTTATTTACTCCCAACAACTAGTTTCTTCGAGATATTGCTTATTATAAACATTCAAAATCAAAGCAATATGTTCAGTAACATGATGAATTGAGCAATATATTCTCTCGCATTTATCATAAATGCTGGTGTGATCTAGTCATTTTCGTTATTTTTCTACAATTTGGTATTTTTTTAGGCTACTGCGCAGAGAAAACTGAAACTCGAGTTTTGATGCAGCCAGAATCAATTCATAAACGACAGTCGAATTAGCACATCCTTTATTGTCAAATACATGCTTACAGAACCATCACTATTAGCTGGCCGGAAATACAAGTTCGAGAATTAACTGTCTGTGAATCGAGGCTTGTAAGTTGAAGATTAGGTTTTACGGAGAAGGAAAGACACGTTTTTTTAGAACGAAATTTCAATGATTTATCTTATATGGAGCTTCCCTCCGTAATTAATAATTAATTATCAACAAATCGCCTACTTTCTGTTAAACAAAAATGTGAGGTTTCGTTGTTACTACATATGAACTGAATTATATTTTCATAATTCAGCTTTAAGTGTTAGTCTTATCGACAAGAGTAAAAGTTTAAGATTGGAATATGATCACTTATATTCATGAAAAATTTTTCATACGCTTGTTGATTAGAATTTTAATATTCCAAAAGGGAGATCGTGTGGAATTGCTGGATTCAACAATTTCTTGAAGGGTCCATCCAGCATATATAGGAAAAGTGATTGCATATAAGTCAAATTTTTCTTGATCGATATAGAAGTGATGATGCTGACAGTCAAGTAAAGTCTTTATTTTATGAAGTTGGCTAGGTTGTTGATGATATACATTAATTTTTAAATTTTATCTTTTCAATTTGCACTTTTTTTTTAAAAATATCCGAAATTATTTTGTGCAATTAATAAATCTATTGCAGATTAATGAGGGAGTTTGGATGGATCAAGATTTGTCATTAATCTTCCCCACTAATTCTATGTGACAATGAATGAAGATTAAAAAGTTTGTTAATTAAATTTCTTAGTTAAATAATGTTTTAATTTTTTTCCCCCGACATTCTGTTGTTCACATAATTTATCTAATGTCATATAATATTGTAAGTGTAATTAAATAAATCTCCCCTTCAGCTGACTTCTTTGCTATTGAATTGGTTTTTAATGATATCATTTGGGAAATTTCTACAATATCAAATATTTCGTATACTTTTGGTTCATCTAACGTTACCCATCTATTTTAAGCAACTTTTATTTCAGATCAAAGTAGACAATGATCAAATCCGTACTCTTCTTCCTCTTTTTTCCTTTTCATCATCTTTATCTTTATCTTCTTTCAAATTCTGATAAATGATTATATCGACGAAGCAGCTCGCACTTTTTTATGGTTTTTGTTTTGGTCACTCTGACTGATGCTTTTTAGTACTTAATGACCAGTTTTATAAGGCAATTATTTCCACCAATCATGTGTGAAGGAATTGGTTTATTGGTAGAACGAAGTGAGTGTTAATTGCATCACAGATCATTCAGCTTTATCTAATCCATGTGCTTTTTTAAATTTACAACTGTCAAATATAAATATAATCGTTTCGCAAAAATGGAAAATCTTGAAAGTATCGTTTAGTATTGCATTTGATTTGTTTACTAGATTAAAGAATTTCATATTTACCTTAAGATTTGCAAAGAAGGAAAAATGGTCACTAAAAGTCCTAAATGCGACGTAACTTTGCCACCATAATTGACTTTTTTAATTAATGAATTGCAGAATATTCACAGAAACGAAAAATGGTGGATTGAAGCTCTCAAATTTAGCAGAAAAAAAAGCAAGAACTAATATGCTAATATAATCAAAAGAATAAATAGTGTTCAGGCATCAAACAATGTTAGTGAAGAATATCAGGTAATAATTTTTAGAAAACATGACTAATGCTTAAGTAAATGATTTTATTTTTATCTTTTCATGTGCAAATTTCTCAAGCCATATCTCATGAGAAATTAAAATTTTTCCACAAATTAATAAATAAAGTAATGGACAGAATTCATTTTAATTTATCGTGCTTATTAATAGCAGCAGAACTCTAAAAACTTGAATTACTATCGTAAAATTTAATTATTTAACCAATTCTTTACTTGTTTTTCAAGTTTTATAAATAATCGTTAAACTCAAAATATTGATATTGTAAGCTGACAACTGCTGAAGCAAGAATATTTGAAAAACTATCCTGAAGAGTTTACGTTTTCTTCCAATCAATTCAAAAGCTTTTCGAAAATATTGATGAAGATTGATCCGAATAATGAGGTGACTGAGTCCGATTTCAAAACATCATTTGGACCAAGTGAAATAATGCAAATCAGTGGTTGATATCAAATATCTTATTCAGTACAGAAGTTATAAATTACAGGTGAAAGAAGAGAAATGAAATTGTAGAAAAATGAAATAGAAGAAAAAATTAAACCATCTCTAAACTTCCCAGTGTTTACAGAAAAATACTATTTATCTCATTTTTTTTTCTCTTTAAATATCAATCATTTCTCACATTTCTTTATTGAAAACAAAATTCTGCCATTCACAAATTGTCGGTAGTTTTATAATTCTCCCATGAGAATCATTGATGTATTCACACAATTCTAGCTTTAATGTTATTAAGCTTTCCATGAACTATTTAATAAGTCATTAAAACTTTTCTCATAAAATATTCGAAAGCTTTTCATGCATCATTTTCATTCTCTTTTCATCTTCATACAGTTGCCTGAAAAGAATGTATGACATCTGTCAACAGAATTTTAGTTAACAACATCAGCTGTTAATTAAAGGTGATTTCTTGCTTATTATCAAAGTTCTTGCTTATTATCAAAATTATCAAATGTTCTCAACAAGTTTTTTTCCTACTGAATTAAATGTTTAATTTTTTTGTTTACATATAATATCTTCCTATAAGAAGATATTTTAATTTTAATTGTTAAAATTGAAAAGTAGTAAGCTGCAAAATTTTTAGGCTAATTATAAATATGGAATCATGTAAGCAAGCAAGTGAATTGGCTAATAGTGTCGCATTCAACGCTATTATCATTGTTTGGATTATCATATCAGCGACAGGATTTGTTGTTGAAATATGGGTAATGCTTAAGATAACAAATCGTATTTTATTACATCGAAATACACGAATTTTGATTATCACACATCAGTTATGGCTCATTCTTCACTGTGCCATAAGGTTGTTTCTTCATTTTTCAAGTTTGTGGAAAAATTAAAATTTGTCCTTTCCTTTTTATCACCTACAAGGCAGTAACACAATAATGTTACAACTAAAAATTAAGCACAAAGAAATCATTCATATATAATAAGTGAAAAAAGCAAAACAATAACAAAAGAATGCAGAAGAAGAGGAAATATTTGATAAAATGCGTGTCACTAAGCAAATGACGCATACACTAATTTCGAAAAGCCCTTTCTGATCATTTTAGACAAAATAAAAACTCGAAGAACTATGTTGATTGTACTCTTCCGTAGAAATTTCTGATGAATTTTGTTATAGAGTATTTACCTACACCTATATGTTAGTGGGATATCAGAAGAAGCACACTGATCCCTGCGGGTATATGATGTTCCCGTGGGAATGTTTGATGATACGAGGACCGATTATTCTAACATCGTCCTTAAATGTTGCTTCTGTACCTGCAATAGTTAGTGAGCGAGCTATTGCTACATTTTTTTCATCGAAATACGAAAATTTTGGAAAAACTATCGCTGTTGTACTTATCATGGCACAGGTATGAAGAATTGAAAAATTTTCATCAATGATTTAAGTTAAATTAAACAATGTCAAAATGTTTTCATCCATTGATAATTTGAAAATATTATTGAACTAAATTTTGACTTCGTTTATATTAATGAGATGCAGAATGTCTAACAAATTTGGCTAAATAATGATGAATTTGATCCTTTGAGATACAGTCTCAAATGATATATTTAAAGCAACATAAATCCTAGAAAAGAAGCCTACCACTTTAATAAATCTGTAATATTTTTCTATAGCAAATACAGTTTTTCAGACTGTAATTGGAATTGGGTGCGTTTTATTTATTTATGGCAATTTTTCATTGCTTAAATATGGAATGATGGTTTACTGCGCTCGAGCAAGTAATAAAGCAAGCGCAAAAGTTATTGTGGTTCTTAGCTTTCACGCAGCCATTTCTTTCATCTCAGCATTAGTTCTTCCACTTTTATTTTCTATTAACAAGGCAATCAATTAATCGAATTTTAAGCTTCTCATATACTAACAGATAAATTACATTTTTATAAAAAAATGAGTTGGCGCTAAAATTATGCAAATATATCCATTAACAGATAAATTACTTAAGAAATTATTATTAAGAAAAGGAAATTCTTAAATTTTGCTAAAAAAATTTTTTTTTCCAAGAGTCAAATATTTATCAGTTAAAACCAGTTGAAATACCTAAAAATTTAGGTAAAAAAAAAATAGAAGAAGTAAAATAGGCCAATCTTTAATCTGTCCCATAAATGACCTTGGTCATCATAAATGAAAATGCATTGTAAAGTTAATTTCCGCCCAATTACCTCATCTAAACTTTTGACAATGAATATTTACTTGCATTCGACATTCTTAGACATTCTTAGAAAATTGTATGGCAAAGGTTATCTTTTTAAATTATTTTTTGCTCTGAATTTTACTTTGTAGTTGACACAAAAAAAACCCACAGATTTCATCCTGCCAAATTTCAGAGATTACATCGAAACAAAATTCACGTTAACTTATCACATCGTTATCAAATCATGGAAAATATCAATTCCCTTCAGACATTATTACCAATGGTAGCATTTCATGCGCTACTCCTGGCAGTTTACATGAGTGCACACTGTCTGTACTACACTTTCAATTCCACTATTCCCAAATTTTCTCTCACAACTGCTATTTACTTGGAATGTTCGTTTTATCTTCAAATATAATTCAGATTTTTTGAATTTAGAAAAGATTTGTATATGTGAATGAATAAGCATGAAGCAGTATGTGTTGAAGTTTAATTAAAGTTAAATTAATTCAGCTAATAGTAAAGATGTAAGACTTGAAATGCAAAAAATATGAAATACTAAAATTTGAACACAGTTCAACGAAAATATTGACCTTATTATTACGCATATCAATGATTGCATTCGTTCTGATTTAGTTTACTAATTCGAAATTGAAATTTTAATATGGACATATATTAAAGATAAAACTTTAGAATAGATACAATGTATTACCACTACAAAACTCTTACGGTAATTTTGTTATTGAAAGTTTGAAACATTGCTGAGTTATCGATATCGTATCGAATTTCTAAAATTATGTCATCATCGTGTAATTTGTATCGTTTATTAAGGAAATGAAATTTTTAGAAACTATTTTATGAATTTTTTAATACTGGTAGTGTGAGTTCGGAAATATTTATGCAGGTGAGTTTTATAAACAATTTTACTAAAATTCAGGTGTACAACTAACTCCATTATACGCATTAACCTTGCCAATTGCTATAGTATGGACAGAAAAATATGTCAGGAAAACTGTTCAGGAAAATCGTCGGAAGGTTATGGAATTAACTGGCAGTGAAGTAGCTGACCATTACTTTGTATGTATTTTGATGCTTTTTTATCATTTAATTTTTAGAAAGAATTGTTAGATATATGAATCATTAAGGAATGAAAATCGATTCACAGTGAATTTTGAAAATATCATTTGTGTTTTTTTCAGGCAGTTTTCGAAAGATCTGCAGGAAAGAATGCTTGAAAATGGTAAAAATTATTTAAGAAATTTTTTTTTTTTTGGAATTCTCTTACAACAAATATTTTAAAGAAACGTTATTGTCTCGAAAATACTGTCACTTTTGTTTTCTTTTTTTCAATCAAAGTTTTTCAGTTCAATTCTTGTAAACATCTACTGAATAAATTCATTTACTCATCGAATAATTTAATTTTATTTTAACAGGTGCGATACGATCAATTGTTGAAATATCCTTCAAATCCTTGTGTTTAAGTTATTTAAGGAATTAATTACTTCTTGCATTATTTTTGTTTTCCTTTTTTTTTTTTTTTTTTAAATTTTGGCAATAACTTTGTGAAGTTTTATTTGTTTCTTAATTTAAAAACAAGTGACAAGGAAGTAAGATGAGTGACAGTTGACAAAACAATTGTATCACAGTCATTTAGTCGTTTATTTTTAGTGATATTGTCAAAGACTTTACTGCTTAAGCAATGAATTTGCATTCATTAGATTGAAATCGCTTTGCAATCGCTTATTAGCAATGTAATTTACTGTCATTGTCATATTGCGCACGACCAATTCAACACTTTTCGGTGGTATTTATTAATAGAAGTGAGCTTTAAATATTGCATTGCTACTATGCAAGAAGAATCAAACTTTGATCTAATATGTGAATTTGATTCATACAGACATGTCATAGGTTTATTAATTGTGATAAAATTTAGATGGAATTTTGTTGTTTCAAAAAATTTCTCATCCAATGTCTTTTATTCCTTTAATTGAACTGCAATCTGAACTCGTTTCATAAAAGCTAACTCAGTTTAATTGTGGCTGTATGATTCACAAAAAGCATTCAAATTCTGTTATCTTTTTCTTCGCTTATTTTAATAAATAAAAAAAAAAACATTTCAAAAGATAATTTTTTGTGATAAATTTGAGGAATAACCCATCGTAGTGATAGCTTCTTTAAAACATTCATATTAACCTTACTGTAAATAAATAGGAAAAAAGAATTCTACAAAATAGCTTCATAACTGAAGATTTCATGCTAAATTGCTTGTTATCATTAATTCAATCAGGTCACTTCGTGAAATTAACAACAGCGTATTTTAGAAATTCCGTTTAATTCATTGGGAAAAAAATGAATGACAGAAAGAAATGTAAATACTATAATGAACGCATGCAAGCATATCGGATGATTTAGGAATTAGACAATTTTAAGCTGTCACTGTAGTTAATTTCACCAGTAATTACTTCATTAGCTTCAATTTCCATCCTTCTATCAATTATCATATCACTCTCGAAGAAGGAATGATATCAAAAATACTTTTTCACTTCAACGTGTCAAAATCGGAAAGCTATGATATCTGCGCCAACTATGTATCATTTTTCGCATTGATATGTTTAACGCAATGCAGACTTTTGTAAGTTTTGTTTACTCATAATACTACAATATAACTCCATTACTAGGTTATCAATTGTTGAAGCATATATTTAAGCTTTTGAGAGTTGCGCAAAGTAAATATGAAAAACAGTGGGGCATTTTATTTAAATTTATAACAACAAAATTAGAATATTCAGCATTTCTCATACTACGCCATTTCAGTCTTCCAGGAAATTCTCCAAAATGAATTTTGCAAGATCAAGTTTTTTATCGTTTTCCACTACGAATGAGCTATCAGTAACCTGAAATTGCATATAAAGAAGTGATACTTACTTCATGACCTTTAGTTACTTAAGCGAACCATAGTTGTGAACAATTATCTCTTTAGAACTTTTCATTCCTTTGTCATATCGGTTACGCACACATTACTGGTGCTTCCTAATGATTGTTTCAATCAAAATTTAAAAATATTAACAATCATTTTTTTCAGGAAAATTCGAGAAATGTTATCGTTATCATAACAAAAGAATTCGAAAATTTCTTATTTCTTCAACCTTTGAAAATTGAACCTTTACAGCAAACCTTTTCTTTATAATTTATTTTTTGAAATCAATAACCATAGCTAAAAAATTTGATTCCACTTACAGAGGATGCAATAGCTATTAAATTGATCAATTCTCCACACAATTCCTCATCGAGAAGAAAATAATAGTCCTCTAATGTATTATGTTTGATTATGCCTTTCTCGAGCTGTAAAATGAAACATTTATTTGCATTTTATTTGCTCTCTTTCTTTGATAACAAAATTTTAGCGTATTGTTTTCATATTCAAAATTTTTTTGTTTAATTATGTCAAAAAGCTGTCCTCTCTATCACTCAAATATTTTCATGTTTATAAGTTCGATTGTTGAAAAAGCTTGAAGCAGTGATAATTTTAATTCTCGACTTACTTCCTGAATGATTTGTTGTTGCGGTGCACAGTTCGAATGTCGCTGCTTCAGAGAGGCCAGTACTTCCATCAGCTAAACATATAGCTCATTATCACATTATCTTGAAATATTCTACTGAACTGATAAGTAACTCTGCTAAGATCTTTGCAGAATCAAACCTAATGATATGTCCATTGTGTCTCATTTGTAATCGTTGTGATGGATCTAATAGCAATGTTACCATTTCGACAACAATTTAAAATACTGGACAGAGGTGCCATTCTTATTTTAAAATTTGTTTACTTCAGATTGTGTTGTTGCTGTTGCTGCTGCTGTTGTTGCCGCTGTTGTTGTTGTTGTTGTTGTTGTTGTTGTTGTTGTTGTTGCCAGCCTTGTTATTCTTCTTGCTGCTCGCAATATGTGTCTTCCTTCATTATATAGCATTTTGCTATGTAATGCACCAGCACTAATCCCATTCAATTCATTTGCGAATAAAATTAAATGACAAATACTGAATCCACCAAGCAATTCCATAATAATTTTCCAGCTATGCATTGTTCTATTGTTTAGAATGTTTGCAAAGAAGATAATTTTTCCCTCTGCAAAGTTTCATCTGAGAGATAAAATACTCAATGTGAACGATTATTTTCATTCTAATTTATGAATCAAATATGTTTGATAATGAACAAAAGGATGTGAACTGTTTTATTGCTCAGTTAAATAGGAATTTGTTTGGATATATTTTCTTATCAATTATTACATTAATTCACAACGATGCATCGAAATTAAAAGATGACAACTCTATCAATACGAACTATCAAACATTTATTTCGTTGGTTCAAATTATGAATTCATGAAATGCTCAAGCAAAAAAAAATAGGAAACAGAAAGTGGTAGAAAAAGGAAAAATTTGGAAATGATAAATGTTACACACTGTGTGACAAAATTTTTTACAGTTCTTTATAAAGACTTCCGAAATTATCAAAAAGTCTATTCAGCCTTTCATAAATATTGTTATAATCAAATCGACGGTTATTCTTGTTAAAATTGAGCAGCTTAAACTAAACAAAATTTCGTAAAATTTATAAGAATAATCCGTTTTTTTTAAACTGAAAACTTTTTTTTTTTCATTCATTAGCATTTGGTTAATTTTGTTTTATTGAATTTTCGTCTTTGGTTTTTTTTGTATTCATTCAGAAAAAGCTGAACAACCAATTGTATTAAATGACAGTAACTTTCTACATAAATTATTTTTCTATTCTTAACGGGATTTTTCTACAATTTTGAATAAATCAGCACTTGCCAATGTTTGATTACTTTATCAGAAAGTGAGGTAAGTAAATTAAAAATAATGAAAATTAAAAAAGCAAAATTTATAGGTGAAACCACAATGATGTTGTTGTTGTCTTTCGGTCTTTTTTCATCAACGTTAATTGGGAAAGGATCTTGAAGCGAACAAAAACTATTACAAATTTTTATGATTTTTAAAAAATTCAAAAATTTAAATTTGAAATTCTTAAACTGAATTAAAACCATGATTAATTGAAAGTTTTATTAATTTTTGCTGATGAATTTTTGCGCAAAATTTAATTACAAGAGCGTATTTTAATATTTAAACTATAAAATGACCACACAATATATGACCCGCTCTGCTGCAATGCATACAACATAACCAATTAAGTTCAAAATATTGCTATTTTTAGCAGTTTTGGCATTTAATTAAAACCAAAATTGATAATTTAGAACCAATTTCCTTGTTTAATGTAAGAAAACTATTACAAATTTTTAAAATTTTTAAAAAGTTCAAAAATTTAAATTTTAAATAAAATTTAATTTTAATTCTTTAATTGAATTAAAGCCATGATTAATTGAAAGTTTTATTAATTTTTGCTGATGATTTTTTGCGCAAAATTTAATTACAGAAGCGTATTTTAATATTTAAACTATAAAATGACCACACCATATATGACCAGCTCTAGTGCAATACATATTTGTAGTTTTGGCACTTAATTAGAATTAAATTTTGTAAATTAAAATTTAGTTTGGTTCATAACTGCTATTACTTCACAACTACTCTTAGTTTCGCTTTTTCACAAGTAAAGAGAATTCACTTTAGAAAATATATTTGCACATGTAATTAATTTCTTGTTTAATAATTCTTCAGAAACACTTTTTCACATTTGAAAAAGTCGTATAAACTACAACTAAACTGCTCATTAGAATCTACATGAACGCTTGGTTACTATATTTCACTTAGATTAAGAAGAGATTTTTTTTGAAATCCTGCTTGTCTGTACGTCACACTGAAATTTAGAAATTTTTTATGATCAAATTCTTAATCAGAAAAACAGAAAATTTATGTTACTCAATGAATGATAAACAATAGTCTTTTTTTGCGTATTCATGCAAAGTACTCACATTCTCTCCCCATTCACTTTCACTAAAGTATGTCGTTGGTTGGGTTTCCCTTTTGAAGAGGGCATATAATTAAGACCAGTAGAAAATCCTGCGCTCATCCCCCTCATTCTTACTTCATCAGCAATTTTTTCCCGATCAATAATTCTCTTTTGTTTCCTGCCAATGATCGTATTTTTTTTTTTAGTGATGGAGTTCCTCCTCTCAAACTAGTGAACTAATATCTCCTCTTCCACACCATAATTATTCCTTACAATTTGGTAAGTGTGGTCCTGGCGAGAATCGACCACTCAACCTACTGATTAAACGCCAGCTGCTTTACCAGCTGAGCTATGCATTAACTAATCAACCCCACTCGTTTTGAGCCATATTAAACAGTAACATAGATTTTATTAATGAATTAACCAATAGATGTTACAATATTAATAGCTGCAAACTTATCGAGAACTTTTAATGAGTGAAAAAAGTATGCTTTTAAGATAGCAAAAAGCACCCCAATGGAAACTGCTGGTAAAAAGTGTTACAGGTAGGGGAAAATCTTGGGTAGATAGAGCAAAAAGAATTATGCAGCACATTATAAAAATAATATACATACAAATCCCAGTGTTACATACTGACAAATAGGATTTCAAAATCAACTAAGTCTTAAATATTTATTTTTCTTTAAATTAATTGCTATTTTTAGCAGATTCAGCACTTAATTAAAATGAAAATTGATAATTTAGAACCAATTTCCTTGTTTAATGTAAGAAAACTATTACAAATTTTTAAGATTTTTAAAAAATTCAAAAATTTAAATTTGAAATTAAATTTAATTTAAATTCTTAAATTGAATTAAAACCATTATTAATTGAAAGCTGATGAATTTTTGCGCAAAGCTTAATTAAAAAAGCGTATTTTAATATTTCAACTATAAAATAACCACACCATATATGACCCGCTGTGGTACAGTGCATACAACATATCAATTAAGTTCAAAATATTGCTATTTTTAGCAGATTCAGCACTTAATTAAAATGAAAATTGATAATTTAGAACCAATTTCCTTGTTTAATGTAAGAAAACTATTACAAATTTTAAAATTTTTAAAAAATTCAAAATTTGAATTTGAAATAAAATTTAATTTTAATTCTTAAATTGAATTAAACTATGATTAATTGAAAGTTTTATTAATTTTTGCTGATGTTTTTTTTGCGCAAAATTTGATTACAAACTTTTATAGTTGAATTTTAAACATATATGATGTGGTCATTTTATGGTTTAAATATTAAAATACGGTTTAGCTGGCGTTTATTAACGTGTTCTACGCTGTTAGCTAACCGTAACAGAACGATTGACTTCAATGTAATAAAAAAAAAAAAGGTTTAGGATTGATTCTCTGTTAGGAATGTCAAAGCATACCGTGATGTCACTGATAGCAACATCCGAAGTATTATCCTCTAATTATCCACAAACTATCACTAATAAACTTTTCATTTGTTACTTTCAATGAAATTTATAAAAGCAGCCTTAAAGAATATCACCGCTACAAAAACTTCAAATAGCATTGAAGTGCTAATTTAATGGTCAATGACCCCAGTGTTGTCTCCATCGGAAATGCAAATCTGCCGAAGATCAATTCAATCTGTGAACTGTTTCCGTCGCCATCGCTTAACAACTAGATAAATGTATACTGAAATTGACGTAATATAATTATATTAAAATATAATATTACAATATTTCAGTTTTACTTTTTATTATATCACTAAAGCTTTTTAAGTCACATTATGAAAATTACAATATACTTTCAATGCTTCATGGAATTACCTTCAAAACAAATCTTTGAAATTATACGCAATAGTAATTTAGCAGAAATTTTTATGCTAACACTATAAGCTATATAAGCTAATCATTTAATGATAGCAGAACTATTTAAGCAAGCATTTCTTTCAACTAATAAATTTATTCCTATTCATACTGCTACCTACCACCTATTTCTGTTACTTACCTTTATTCAAGATCTCAAACGACTATTCTAGAATAATAAATTATTTACTCTCTTAGCATACTAAAAAAAATGCTTACTCGTTGCATCTCCTGTAAGCCTATATGCTTCGATGAAAATTTTGGAAATTTAAATTCACTGGAATTCATCACTCAAATAATCTGATCTAATTTTAGTAAAATAATGTATTTAAAAAAAAAAAAAAACCCAAAATGACCGAAACAGTGAGTTATAAGTTACAACCACTTAAATCGAAAAAAAAAATCGAAATTTATTGATTGAAGGAGGATGATTTATCTATTTTGCTTAATTTATGAGAATTTTTTGCTTTTCAAATTGAAGGGAAAATTATGAAAAATTAAACAATTTGCAAATGTTGCAAAGTGTGTTATTTCTTTCAAAAAGGAAAATTTCTAAAAGTAAAACTTATTTGAAATTCAAAAAGAATTTTTTAAACTTAAACAATTCAATTTACTTGGACTATAATCGTAATGATAGATTAGCATGAGTCAACTCAGTTTTAATAATTATTTAATTTGTTTCATTTACAAAATTCTTCAATTTTATTATACCAATGCCTTACTCACTCTCTAATCGCTAACAATCATTAATTTTTATCCAACATTATTTGATTATTTTTAAAGGATTCTTAAATTACTAACTTTCAATAATTGAATATCACTGATGAGAAAATGTCACATATTGTTTATGTCACCAAAAATCATTTACCGTGTTCTTGATAAAGTTCGTAGTTGGAATTGCTTCCACATCTGATCAAATATTTCTATCAGTGATAAATTCTACTCCAGTTAATAATTCGTTATCACACATTCGAGCTATATTATCATAGAGATATTCTGAAAAAAAAAAAACCTTTTTTTTTTTATTTAGACATAATAAGTAATAGAATAATAAATAAATTTAATGTAAGAATGAAGCATTTTTTAATCAGTGTTATGCATTTCAAATTTTGAAAAACTTTTTTTTAAACAAATTCTTCAAATATGCATTATTTTCTTATTTTGTAATGCAATATGCTTGCAAATATATTTTGAAAAGCATTCAATCATTTCGTACAAGTCAGAAATAAATCTTATCAAACTGAAAAAATATCAGAATTGATCGATCTTTTGATCATCTTTTGATCAATTTACAATTGAATTCTTCTAAATTCGGTTACCATTTTGATTGAATATATTCTGATTTAAAAAAACTCTGCAATTTCTTCAATATGCTTGCAAATATATTTTGAAAAGCATTCAATCATTTCGTACAAGTCAGAAATAAATCTTATCAAACTGAAAAAATATCAGAATTGATCGAACTTTTGATCAATTTACAATTGAATTCTTCTAAATTCGGTTACCATTTTGATTGAATATATTCTGATTTAAAAAAACTCTGCAATTTCTTCAATATGCTTGCAAATATATTTTGAAAAGCATTCAATCATTTCGTACAAGTCAGAAATAAATCTTATCAAACTGAAAAAATATCAGAATTGATCGAACTTTTGATCAATTTACAATTGAATTCTTCTAAATTCGGTTACCATTTTGATTGAATATATTCTGATTTAAAAAAACTGTGCAATTTCTTCAATATGCTTGCAAATATGTTTTGAAAAGCATTCAATTATTTCGTACAAGTCAGAAATAAATCTTATCAAACTGAAAAAATATCAGAATTGATCGATCTTTTGATTATCTTTTGATCAATTTATAATTGAATTCTTCTAAAATGGGATATCATTTTGATTGAATATATTCTGATTTAAAAAAATTCTGCAATTTCTTCAATATGCATCAATTATCTTTACCAAACAAATCAAATTTTTCCCTTACGGATCACTTTTTCTGAAGTTTCAAAGTGATTTTTGAAAGAATAATATATTTGAATTATGTGATATGAATATTTCTACAAAAAAAAAGAAAAAAACGAAGAGATGAATTTAAACCAAAAGATTAATTTTACTTGATGATATCATCACTATCACGTGAAAAAAAAAAATTTAAGCTTTTAAGCTTTTTAAGTTTTATTTTGACAATATTAGCAAGACGCAATTTCTGGCATTCAATTTTCTGCCATCACTTGCTAAAACATTCTTTGTAAGCGGATAAAAAAAAATCGAAAACGAAAAGTCTTCTTCCGGTCAAGTCTAGAAAGAAACCTTGATCTCTTTCGGTATGAACATTTTCCGGTTGCACACAGTTTTATGTTAATCTGTTTTCATCTATATGCTGCATTACAGCATATCTATATTACTCTTCATCCTGAAACTATTCCTGAAAACAAATCAGATTTATGTTCACGCAAAAATTTTATGATTTTTTAGTGGATTTCTAGCATTTCTTGCTGAGACTTCCCGAGATCATGACATCAAAAAAATTTTATACACTAGGATTATTTAACTCATAAAAATTTATGAATACTTTTACTTATTTCTTCAATTTGGTTAACTTATTTCTTGTGATCAGTTCTCGAAGTAATCAATTCTCGAAGTCTTATTGAATAACTTCCTAAAAAGTATCTCTTCAAGTAATTTAATCATATTTTTGCATGCTATATCTCTAAGTTAAGTTGTAGCCAAGGAATGTATGAAAGTAAAAACTCATTTATTTGTCACAAATCACTTTTTACCTTATTTATTTCATCTGCTTCTATTATATCAATTATTTCAATTCTACTTTTAGCAACACAATAGCTCTCAATGCTTTTTTATTTTTTATTTTTGTTATATTTGATTAATTTATTAGACGTAAAATTTTAATTTTCAAATTCATATTTTCATCTGTAACTAAGTAACAATATTTTATTAAAGTATCTTTTTGAAATTTATTTGTTCTTCTAGCTATTCTGCTGGTCTGTTTATTTTCCTATTTTTTTTCGAACTTTTCCTGTAAATGTTACTTTTTCATTATTTGGTATTGTTAAAAAGTAAGTTAATATTTAGCATCGCTAAGCAACAATAAATTGATTTTCAGCCTTCTGAAAGTTGGAAAAAAAAAATTTTTGAAAAATTTTAATTATTAATTAAAGCTATTTGGAAAAGTACTGTAACGCTAGTTTAAAGGTCTTTTTTTAAAAAAAAAAACTTTTAGAATCTTCCTTTTTACTTCTATTTTCTCTCTTATATGCTTCTTTCGTAAAGCAGAAATGTTGTTACTTTTTTTTTTTTTCAAATAGTCAAAATAATTTATTTATTTACTCATTTTAATTTAATAAAAGGTTTCATTTAACCCATTAGACTTATGATTATCAGCAATCCGAGTTATGCAAGGTAAAATTTTTCAGCTAAAATGTTAAATTAATTAAATGAAAAAAATTTTTTCATCGAAATATAAAAAAAGTTTTTATGAAGATATTTAACTTTAAAAAATTTACTGTATATACGCTATCAGTTTTCGAAATTTCTCAAATTTATCATTGAAGATTTTTAAAAAAAAAAAAAGAAATTTAAAAAAACTTTCAGCATTTCAGCAATTATGATTGGATGGATAGCTCTGGTTGATATTCTTTCATAGCATAAATTTACTTTGAAATTTTGCAATGTTCAATTTTTAAAATGTTTATTTAATACTTCTGAAATGTTTTTTAAAATGTTTGACAGTCTCGCTTACTTACGGAGGGCAAAATTCGAATGAAGTTTAAATTAAGCCAAAATATTTTCCTTACTCAAAATTTTTTTATTTAAATTATATGTGAAAATAATTTTCAACAAATTTATGGGAAATTGAAATGATTTAAAGAGTTGAACTATTTTAAAATTCTATTTGTAAACATTTCACTCACTAAATTATCACTGAATTGTGTTTTCTTCCAAAAAATTTCAAGCAAATTAGACGTATTAAATTCAAATAAACTGTTTAATACTTCAAAATAAAATGGTTTGTCGTTTTTTTCGAATTCTATTTCGTTTCTTATTTTCAAATTTATTAAACTATTTGATAAGTAATTTCAATTCTCTTTTTAAGTAATTTCAATTTCATTCTCTTTTTATTTTCATACAATTGCGAGAAAATAATATTGCTAAAATATATGACAAATACAATCTCAAATATATCACTTCTGATAGTTCTACAAATTAAACTTCTAATAATTATGTTTGCATTGATTTTAATTCTTAACCGATTATTGATTACTGATTAATGATTACAGATGAAATTAAATCTTTTTTAATACATACATTTTTCATTGTAAATTTTTTGAAATAAGCTAAAAATTTTTTATGCTTACTGTAAAATTTTTAGACAAAATTATGAATATGGAATTATGTAAGCAAGCAAGTGAATTAGCTAATAGTATTGTATTCAATGCTATTCTCATCCTTGTCATTATCATATCAGTAACAGGAATTATTTTTGAAATATGGGTAATGCTTAAGACAACAAATCATATTTTATTACATCGAAATATTCGAATTTTAATTATCACACATCAATTATGGCTTATTCTTCACTGTGCTGCAAGGTTGTTTCTTCATTTTTCAAGTTTGTGGAAAAATTAAAATTTGTCCTTTCCTTTTTATCACCTACAAGGCAGTAACACAATAATGTTACAACTAAAAATTAAGCACAAAGAAATCATTCATATATAATAAGTGAAAAAAGCAAAACAATAACAAAAGAATGCAGAAGAAGAGGAAATATTTGATAAAATGCGTGTCACTAAGCAAATGACGCATGCACTAATTTCGAAAAGCCCTTTCTAATCATTTTAGACAAAATAAAAACTCGAAGAACTATTGTACTTTTCACTTTTTTGATTGTACTTTTACTTTTTTGATTGTACTTTTCAGTAGAAATTCCTGATGAATTTTGTTATAGAGTATTTACCTACACCTATATGTTAGTGGGATATCAGAAGAAGCACACTGATCCCTGCGGGTATATGATGTTCCCGTGGGAATGTTTGATACGAGGACCGATTATTCTAACATCGTCCTTAAATGTTGCTTCTGTACCTGCAATAGTTAGTGAGCGAGCTATTGCTACATTTTTTTCATCGAAATACGAAAATTTTGGAAAAACTATCGCTGTTGTACTTATCATGGCACAGGTATGAAGAATTGAAAAATTTTCATCAATGATTTAAGTTAAATTAAACAATGTCAAAATGTTTTCATCCATTGATAATTTGAAAATATTATTGAACTAAATTTTGATTTCGTTTATATTAATGAGATGCAGAATGTCTAACAAATTTGGCTAAATAATGATGTTAATTTGATCCTTTGAGATACAGTCTCAAATGATATATTTAAAGCAATATAAATCCTAGAAAAGAAGCCTACCACTTTAATAAATCTGTAATATTTTTCTATAGCAAATACAATTTTTCAGACTGTAATTGGAATTGGGTGCGTTTTATTTATTTATGGCAATTTTTCATTGCTTAAATATGGAATGATGGTTTACTGCGCTCGAGCAAGTAATAAAGCAAGCGCAAAAGTTATTGTGGTTCTTAGCTTTCACGCAGCCATTTCTTTCATCTCAGCATTAGTTCTTCCACTTTTATTTTCTATTAACAAGGCAATCAATTAATCGAATTTTAAGCTTCTCATATACTAACAGATAAATTACATTTTTATAAAAAAATGAGTTGGCGCTAAAATTATGCAAATATATCCATTAACAGATAAATTACTTAAGAAATTATTATTAAGAAAAGGAAATTCTTAAATTTTGCTAAAAAAATTTTTTTTTCCAAGAGTCAAATATTTATCAGTTAAAACCAGTTGAAATACCTAAAATTTAGGTAAAAAAAAAATAGAAGAAGTAAAATAGGCCAATCTTTAATCTGTCCCATAAATGACGTTAGTTATTATAAATGAAAATGCATTGTAAAGTTAATTTCCGCCCAATTACCTCATCTAAACTTTTGACAATGAATATTTACTTGCATTCGACATTCTTAGACATTCTTAGAAAATTGTATGGCAAAGGTTATCTTTTTAAATTATTTTTTGCTCTAAATTTTACTTTGTAGTTGACACAAAAAAAACCCACAGATTTCATCCTGCTAAATTTCAGAGATTACATCGAAACAAAATTCACGTTAACTTATCACATCGTTATCAAATCATGGAAAATATCAATTCCCTTCAGACATTATTACCAATGGTAGCATTTCATGCGCTACTCCTGGCAGTTTACATGAGTGCACACTGTCTGTACTACACTTTCAATTCCACTATTCCCAAATTTTCTCTCACAACTGCTATTTACTTGGAATGTTCGTTTTATCTTCAAATATAATTCAGATTTTTTGAATTTAGAAAAGATTTGTATATGTGAATGAATAAGCATGAAGCAGTATGTGTTGAAGTTTAATTAAAGTTAAATTAATTCAGCTAATAGTAAAGATGTAAGACTTGAAATGCAAAAAATATGAAATACTAAAATTTGAACACAGTTCAACGAAAATATTGACCTTATTATTACGCATATCAATGATTGCATTCGTTCTGATTTAGTTTACTAATTCGAAATTGAAATTTTAATATGGACATATATTAAAGATAAAACTTTAGAGTAGATACAATATATTACCACTACAAAACTCTTACGGTAATTTTGTTATTGAAAGTTTGAAACATTGCTGAGTTATCGATATCGTATCGAATTTCTAAAATTATGTCATCATCGTGTAATTTGCATCGTTTATTAAGAAAACGAAATTTTTAGAAACTATTTTATGAAGTAATTTTTTAATACTGGTAGTGTGAGTTCGGAAATTTTTATGCAGGTGAGTTTTATAAACAATTTTACTGAAATTCAGGTGTACAACTAACTCCATTATACGCATTAACCTTGCCAATTGCTATAGTATGGACAGAAAAATATGTCAGGAAAACTGTTCAGGAAAACCGTCGGAAGGTTATGGAATTAACTGGCAGTGAAGTAGCTGACCATTACTTTGTATGTATTTTGATGCTTTTTTATCATTTAATTTTTAGAAAGAATTGTTAGATATATGAATTATTAAGGAATGAAAATCGATTCACAGTGAATTTTGAAAATATCATTTGTGTTTTTTTCAGGCAGTTTTCGAAAGATCTGCAGGAAAGAATGCTTGAAAATGGTAAAAATTATTTAAGAAATTTTTTTTTTTTTTGGAATTCTCTTACAACAAATATTTTAAAGAAACGTTATTGTCTCGAAAATACTGTCACTTTTGTTTTCTTTTTTTCAGTCAAAGTTTTTCAGTTCAATTCTTGTAAACATCAACTGAATAAATTCATTTACTCATCGAATAATTTAATTTTATTTTAACAGGTGCAATACGATCGATTTAAGGAATTAATTATTATTTTTATTTTCTTTCTTTTTCGAAATTATTACAATTACTGTTAAAAATAAACTGATTTTACTGCTAAAGTTTGTAGCTTTATTTGTTTCTTAATTTAAAAATAAGTGACAAGGAAGTAAGATGAGTGACAGTTGACAAAACAATTGCATCACAGTCATTTAGTTGTTTATTTTTAGTAATATTGTCAAAGACTTTACTGCTTAAGCAATGAATTTGCATTCATTAGATTGATTTTACGAAGAAAAATCTTTGCAATCGCTCATTAGCAATGTAATTTACTGTCATTGTCATATTGCGCTCCACCAATTTAACACTTTTCGGTGGTATTTATTAATAGAAGTGAACTTTAAATATTGCATTGCTACTATGCAAGAAGAATCAAACTTTGATCTAATATGTGAATTTGATTCATACAGACATGTCATAGGTTTATTAATTGTGACAAAATTTAGATGGAATTTTGTTGTTTCAAAAAATTTCTCATCCAATGTCTTTTATTCCTTTAATTGAACTGCAATCTGAACTCGTTTCATAAAAGCTAACTCAGTTTAATTGTGGCTGTATGATTCACAAAAAGCATTCAAATTCTGTTATCTTTTTCTTCGCTTATTTTAATAAATAAAAAAAAAAAAAAAAACATTTCAAAAGATAATTTTTTGTAATAAATTTGAGGAATAACCCATCGTAGTGATAGCTTCTTTAAAGCATTCGTATTAACCTTACTGTAAATAAATAGGAAAAAACAATTCTACAAAATAACTTCATAACTGAAGATTTCATGCTAAATTGCTTGTTATCATTAATTCAATCAGGTCACTTCGTGAAATTAACAACAGTGTATGCCGGTGTATTTTAGAAATTCCGTTTAATTCATTGGGAAAAAAATGAATGACAGAAAGAAATGTAAATACTATAATGAACGCATGCAAGCATATCGGATGATTTAGGAATTAGACAATTTTAAGCTGTCACTGTAGTCAATTTCACCGATAATTACTTCATTAGTAATTATTGGTGAAATTATCATATCACTGTCGAAGAATTCTTTTATCAATTTCCATTCTTTTATCAATTATCATATCACTCTCGAAGAAGGAATGATATCAAAAATACTTTTTCACTTCAACGTGTCAAAATCGGAAAGCTATGATATCTGCGCCATCTATGCATCATTTTTCGCATTGATATGTTTAACGCAATGCAGACTTTTGTAAGTTTTGTTTACTCATAATACTACAATATAACTCCATTACTAGGTTATCAATTGTTGAAGCATATATTTAAGCTTTTGAGAGTTACGCAAAGTAAATATGAAAACAGTGGGGCATTTTATTTAAATTTATAACAACAAAATTGGAATATTCAGCATTTCTCATACTACGCCATTTCAGTCTTCCAGGAAATTCTCCAAAATGAATTTTGCAAGATCAAGTTTTTTATCGTTTTCCACTACGAATGAGCTATCAGTAACCTGAAATTGCATATAAAGAAGTGATACTTACTTCATGACTTTTAGTTACTTAAGCGAACCATAGTTGTGAACAATTATCTCTTTAGAACTTTTCATTCCTTTGTCACACACATTACTGGTGCTTCCTAATGATTGTTTCAATCAAAATTTAAAAATATTAACAATCATTTCTTTCAGGAAAATTCGAGAAATGTTATCGTTATCATAACAAAAGAAGTCGAAAATTTCTTATTTCTTCAGCCTTTGAAAATTGAACCTTTACAGCAAACCTTTCCTTTGTAATTTATATTTTGAAATCAATAACCATAGCTAAAAAATTTGATTCCACTTACAGAGGATGCGATAGCTATTAAATTGATCAATTCTCCACGCAATTCTTCATCGAGAAGAAAATAATAGTCCTCTAATGTATTATGTTTGATTATGCCTTTCTCGAGCTGTAAAATGAAACATTTATTTGCATTTTATTTGCTCTCTTTCTTTGATAACAAAATTTTAGCGTATTGTTTTCATATTTCAAAATTTTTATGTTTAATTATGTCAAAAAGCTGTCCTCTCTATCACTCAAATATTTTCATGTTTATAAGTTCGATTGTTGAAAAAGCTTGAAGCAGTCATAATTTTAATTCCCGACTTACTTCCTGAATGATTTGTTGTTGCGGTGCACAGTTCGAATGTCGCTGCTTCAGAGAGGCCAATACTTCCATCAACTAAACATATAGCTCGTTATCACATTATCTTGAAATATTCTACTGAACTGATAAGTAACTCTGCTAAGATCTTTGCAGAATCAAACCTAATGATATGTCCATTGTGTCTCATTTGTAATCGTTGTGATGGATCTAATAGCAATGTTACCATTTCGACAACAATTTAAGATACTGGACAGAGGTGCCATTCTTATTTTAAAATTTGTTTACTTCAGATTGTGTTGTTGTTGTTGCTGCTGCTGTTGTTGCCGCTGTTGTTGTTGTTGTTGTTGTTGTTGTTGTTGCCAGCCTTGCTATTCTTCTTGCTGCTCGCAGTATGTGTCTTCCTTCATTATATAGCATTTTGCTATGTAATGCACCAGCACTAATCCCATTCAATTCATTTGCGAATAAAATTAAATGACAAATACTGAATCCACCAAGCAATTCCATAATAATTTTCCAGCTATGCATTGTTCTATTGTTTAGAATGTTTGCAAAGAAGATAATTTTTCCCTCTGCAAAGTTTTATCTGAGAGATAAAATACTCAATGTGAACGATTATTTTCATTCTAATTTATGAATCAAATATGTTTGATAATGAACAAAAGGATGTGAACTGTTTTATTGCTCAGTTAAATAGGAATTTGTTTGGATATATTTTCTTATCAATTATTACATTAATTCACAACGATGCATCGAAATTAAAAGATGACAACTCTATCAATACGAACTATCAAACATTTATTTCGTTGGTTCAAATTATGAATTCATGAAATGCTCAAGCAAAAAAATAGGAAACAGAAAGTGGTAGAAAAAGGAAAAATTTGGAAATGATAAATGTTACACACTGTGTGACAAAATTTTTACAGTTCTTTATAAAGACTTCCGAAATTATCAAAAAGTCTATTCAGCCTTTCATAAATATTGTTATAATCAAATCGACGGTTATTCTTGTTAAAATTGAGCAGCTTAAACTAAACAAAATTTCGTAAAATTTATAAGAATAATCCGTTTTTTTTAAACTGAAAACTTTTTTTTTTCATTCATTAGCATTTGGTTAATTTTGTTTTATTGAATTTTCGTCTTTGGTTTTTTTTGTATTCATTCAGAAAAAGCTGAACAACCAATTGTATTAAATGACAGTAACTTTCTACATAAATTATTTTTCTATTCTTAACGGGATTTTTCTACAATTTTGAATAAATCAGCACTTGCCAATGTTTGATTACTTTATCAGAAAGTGAGGTAAGTAAATTAAAAATAATGAAAATTAAAAAAGCAAAATTTATAGGTGAAACCACAATGATGTTGTTGTTGTCTTTCGGTCTTTTTTCATCAACGTTAATTGGGAAAGGATCTTGAAGCGAACAAAAACTATTACAAATTTTTATGATTTTTAAAAAATTCAAAAATTTAAATTTGAAATTCTTAAACTGAATTAAAACCATGATTAATTGAAAGTTTTATTAATTTTTGCTGATGAATTTTTGCGCAAAATTTAATTACAAGAGCGTATTTTAATATTTAAACTATAAAATGACCACACAATATATGACCCGCTCTGCTGCAATGCATACAACATAACCAATTAAGTTCAAAATATTGCTATTTTTAGCAGTTTTGGCATTTAATTAAAACCAAAATTGATAATTTAGAACCAATTTCCTTGTTTAATGTAAGAAAACTATTACAAATTTTTAAAATTTTTAAAAAGTTCAAAAATTTAAATTTTAAATAAAATTTAATTTTAATTCTTTAATTGAATTAAAGCCATGATTAATTGAAAGTTTTATTAATTTTTGCTGATGATTTTTTGCGCAAAATTTAATTACAGAAGCGTATTTTAATATTTAAACTATAAAATGACCACACCATATATGACCAGCTCTAGTGCAATACATATTTGTAGTTTTGGCACTTAATTAGAATTAAATTTTGTAAATTAAAATTTAGTTTGGTTCATAACTGCTATTACTTCACAACTACTCTTAGTTTCGCTTTTTCACAAGTAAAGAGAATTCACTTTAGAAAATATATTTGCACATGTAATTAATTTCTTGTTTAATAATTCTTCAGAAACACTTTTTCACATTTGAAAAAGTCGTATAAACTACAACTAAACTGCTCATTAGAATCTACATGAACGCTTGGTTACTATATTTCACTTAGATTAAGAAGAGATTTTTTTTGAAATCCTGCTTGTCTGTACGTCACACTGAAATTTAGAAATTTTTTATGATCAAATTCTTAATCAGAAAAACAGAAAATTTATGTTACTCAATGAATGATAAACAATAGTCTTTTTTGCGTATTCATGCAAAGTACTCACATTCTCTCCCCATTCACTTTCACTAAAGTATGTCGTTGGTTGGGTTTCCCTTTTGAAGAGGGCATATAATTAAGACCAGTAGAAAATCCTGCGCTCATCCCCCTCATTCTTACTTCATCAGCAATTTTTTCCCGATCAATAATTCTCTTTTGTTTCCTGCCAATGATCGTATTTTTTTTTTTAGTGATGGAGTTCCTCCTCTCAAACTAGTGAACTAATATCTCCTCTTCCACACCATAATTATTCCTTACAATTTGGTAAGTGTGGTCCTGGCGAGAATCGACCACTCAACCTACTGATTAAACGCCAGCTGCTTTACCAGCTGAGCTATGCATTAACTAATCAACCCCACTCGTTTTGAGCCATATTAAACAGTAACATAGATTTTATTAATGAATTAACCAATAGATGTTACAATATTAATAGCTGCAAACTTATCGAGAACTTTTAATGAGTGAAAAAAGTATGCTTTTAAGATAGCAAAAAGTACCCCAATAGAAACTGCTGGTAAAAAGTGTTACAGGTAGGGGAAAATCTTGGGTAGATAGAGCAAAAAGAATTATGCAGCACATTATAAAAATAATATACATACAAATCCCAGTGTTACATACTGACAAATAGGATTTCAAAATCAACTAAGTCTTAAATATTTATTTTTCTTTAAATTAATTGCTATTTTTAGCAGATTCAGCACTTAATTAAAATGAAAATTGATAATTTAGAACCAATTTCCTTGTTTAATGTAAGAAAACTATTACAAATTTTTAAGATTTTTAAAAAATTCAAAAATTTAAATTTGAAATTAAATTTAATTTAAATTCTTAAATTGAATTAAAACCATTATTAATTGAAAGTTTTATTAGTTTTGCTGATGAATTTTTGCGCAAAACTTAATTACAAAAGCGCATTTCAATGTTTAAACTATAAAATGACCACAGTATATTTGTCCCGCTCTGATGCAATGCATACAACATAATGAATTAACTTCAAAATATTGCTATTTTTAGTAGTTTTGGAACTTAATTGAAATTAAAAGTGATAATTTAGAACCAATTTCCTTGTTTAATGCAAGAAAACTATTACAAATTTCTAAGATTTTTAAAAAATTCAAAAATTTAAATTTGAAATAAAATTTAATTTTAATTCTTAAATTGAATTAAAACCATGATTAATTGAAAGTTTTCATAATTTTTGCTGATGTTTTTTTTGCGCAAAATTTGATTACAAACTTTTATAGTTGAATTTTAAACATATATGATGTGGTCATTTTATGGTTTAAATATTAAAATACGGTTTAGCTGGCGTTTATTAACGTGTTCTACGCTGTTAGCTAACCGTAACCGAACGATTGACTTCAATGTAATAAAAAAAAAAAAGGTTTAGGATTGATTCTCTGTTAGGAATGTCAAAGCATACCGTGATGTCACTGATGGTAACATCCGAAGTATTATCCTCTAATTATCCACAAAATATCACTATTAAACCTTTAATTTGTTACTTTCAATGAAATTTATAAAAGCAGCCTTAAAGAATATCACCGCTACAAAAACTTCAAACAGCATTGAAGTGCTAATTTAATGATCAATGACCCCAGTGTTGTCTCCATCGGAAATGCAAATCTGCCGAAGATCAATTCAATCTGTGAACTGTTTCCGTCGCCATCGCTTAACAACTAGATGAATGTATACTGAAATTGACGTAATATAATTATATTAAAATATAATATCACAATATTTCTGTTTACTTTTTATTATGTCGCTAAAGCTTCTTAAGTCACATTATGAAAATTACAATATACTTTCAATGCTTCATGGAATTACCTTCAAAACAAATCTTTTGAAATTACACGTAGTAATTTAGCAGAAATTTTTATGCTAACACTATAAGCTTAATCATTATCATTAAATGATTATGATAACAGAACTATTTAAGCAAGCATTTCTTTTAACTAATAAATTTATTTCTATTCATACTGCTACCTACCACCTATTTCTGTTACTTACCTTTATTCAAGATCTCAAACGACTATTCTAGAATAATAAATTATTTACTCTCTTAGCATACTAAAAAAAATGCTTACTCGTTGCATCTCCTGTAAGCCTATATGCTTCGATGAAAATTTTGGAAATTTAAATTCACTGGAATTCATCACTCAAATAATCTGATCTAATTTTAGTAAAATAATGTATTTAAAAAAAAAAAAAACCCAAAATGACCGAAACAGTGAGTTACAAGTTACAACCACTTAAATCGAAATTTATTGATTGAATGAGGATGATTTATCTATTTTGCTTAATTTATGAGAATTTTTTGTTTTTCAAATTGAAGGGAAAATTGACAATGAAAAATTAAACAATTTGCAATTGTTGCAAAGGTGTTATTTCTTTTAAAAAGAAAAATTTCTAAAAGTAAAACTTATTTGAAATTCAAAAAGAATTTTTTAAACTTAAACAATTCAATTTACTTGGACTATAATCGTAATGATAGATTAATATGAGTCAACTCAGTTTTAATAATTATTTAATTTATTTCATTTACAAAATTCTTCAATTTTATTATACCAATGCCTTACTCACTCTCTAATCGCTAACAATCATTAATTTTTATCCAACATTATTTGATTATTTTTAAAGGATTCTTAAATTACTAACTTTCAATAATTGAATATCACTGATGAGAAAATGTCACATATTGTTTATGTCACCAAAAATCATTTACCGTGTTCTTGATAAAGTTCGTAGTTGGAATTGCTTCCACATCTGATCAAATATTTCTATCAGTGATAAATTCTATTCCAGTTAATAATTCGTTATCACATATTCGAGCTATATTATCATAGAGATATTCTGAAAAAAAAACCTTTTTTTTTTTATTTAGACATAATAAGTAATAGAATAATAAATAAATTTAATGTAAGAATGAAGCATTTTTTAATCAGTGTTATGTATTTCAAATTTTGAAAAACTTTTTTTTAAACAAATTCTTCAAATATGCATTATTTTCTTATTTTGTAATGCAATATGCTTGCAAATATATTTTGAAAAGCATTCAATCATTTCGTACAAGTCAGAAATAAATCTTATCAAACTGAAAAAATATCAGAATTGATCGAACTTTTGATCATCTTTTGATCAATTTACAATTGAATTCTTCTAAAATGGGATATCATTTTGATTGAATATATTCTGATTTAAAAAAACTGTGCAATTTCTTCAATATGCTTGCAAATATATTTTGAAAAGCATTCAATTATTTCGTACAAGTCAGAAATAAATCTTATCAAACTGAAAAAATATCAGAATTGATCGATCTTTTGATCATCTTTTGATCAATTTACAATTGAATTCTTCTAAAATGGGATATCATTTTGATTGAATATATTCTGATTTAAAAAAACTGTGCAATTTCTTCAATATGCTTGCAAATATATTTTGAAAAGCATTCAATTATTTCGTACAAGTCAGAAATAAATCTTATCAAACTGAAAAAATATCAGAATTGATCGATCTTTTGATCATCTTTTGATCAATTTACATTTGAATTCTTCTAAATTCGGATATCATTTTGATTGAATATATTCTGATTTAAAAAAACTGTGCAATTTCTTCAATATGCATCAATTATCTTTACCAAACAAATCAAATTTTTCCCTTACGGATCACTTTTTCTGAAGTTTCAAAGTGATTTTTGAAAGAATAATATATTTGAATTATGTGATATGAATATTTCTACAAAAAAAAAACCAAAAAAAAAAAAACGAAAAGATGAATTTAAACCAAAAGATTAATTTTATTTGATGATATCATCACTATCACGTGAAAAAAAAAATTTAAGCTTTTAAGCTTTTTAAGTTTTACTTTAACAATATTAGCAAGACGCAATTTCTGGCATTCAATTTTCTGCCATCACTTGCTAAAACATTCTTTGTAAGCGGAAAAAAAAATCGAAAACGAAAAGTCTTCTTCCGGTTAAGTCTAGAAAGAAACCTTGATCTCTTTCGGTATGAACATTTTCCGGTTGCACACAGTTTTATGTTAATCTGTTTTCATCTATATGCTGCATTACAGCATATCTATATTACTCTTCATCCTGAAACTATTCCTGAAAACAGATCAGATTTATGTTCACGGCAAAAAATTTCATGATTTTTTAGTGAATTTCTAGCATTTCTTGCTGAGATTTCCCGAGATCATGACATCAAAAAAATTTTATACGCTAGGATTATTTAACTCATAAAAATTTATGAATACTTTTACTTATTTCTTCAATTTGGTTAACTTATTTCTTCAATTTGGTCCCTTATTTCTTGTGATCAATTCTCGAAGTCTTATTGAATAACTTCCTAAAAAGTATCTCTTCAAGTAATTTAATCATATTTTTGCATGCTATATCTCTAAGTTAAGTTGTAGCCAAGGAATGTATGAAAGTAAAAACTCATTTATTTGTCACAAATCACTTTTTACCTTATTTATTTCATCTGCTTCTATTATATCAATTATTTCAATTCTACTTTTAGCAACACAATAGCTCTCAATGCTTTTTTATTTTTTATTTTTGTTATATTTGATTAATTTATTAGACGTAAAATTTTAATTTTCAAATTCATATTTTCATCTGTAACTAAGTAACAATATTTTATTAAAGTATCTTTTTGAAATTTATTTTTCCTTCTAGCTATTCTGCTGGTCTGTTTATTTTCCTATTTTTTTCGAACTTTTCCTGTAAATGTTACTTTTTCATTATTTGGTATTGTTAAAAGGTAAGTTAATATTTAGCATCGCTAAGCAACAATAAATTGATTTTCAGCCTTCTGAAAGTTGGAAAAAAAAAATTTTTGAAAAATTTTAATTATTAATTAAAGCTATTTGGAAAAGTACTGTAACGCTAGTTTAAAGGTCTTTTTTTAAAAAAAAAAACTTTTAGAATCTTCCTTTTTACTTCTATTTTCTCTCTTATATGCTTCTTTCGTAAAGCAGAAATGTTGTTACTTTTTTTTTTTTTCAAATAGACAAAATAATTTATTTATTTACTCATTTTAATTTAATAAAAGGTATCATTTAACCCATTAGACTTATGATTATCAGCAATCCGAGTTATGCAAGGTAAAATTTTTCAGCTAAAATATTAAATTAATTAAATGAAAAAAATTTTTTCATCAAAATATAAAAAAAGTTTTTATGAAAATATTTAATTTTGAAAAATTTGCTGTATATACGCTATCAGTTTTCGAAATTTCTCAAATTTATCATTGAAGATTTTTTTTAAAAAAAAAAAAATTAAAAAAAACTTTCAGCATTTCAGCAATTATGATTGGATGGATAGCTCTGGTTGATATTCTTTCATAGCATAAATTTATTTTGAAATTTTGCAATGTTCAATTTTTAAAATGTTTATTTAATACTTTTGAAATGTTTTTTAAAATGTTTGACAGTCTAGCTTACTTACGGAAGGCAAAATTCGAATGAAGTTTAAATTAAGCCAAAATATTTTCCTTAATCAAAATTTTCTTATTTAAATTTTATGTGAAAATAATTTTCAACAAATTTATGGGAAATTGAAATGATTTAAAGAGTTAAAATTCTATTTGTAAACATTTCACTCACTAAATTATCACTGATTTCTGTTTTCTTCCAAAAGATTTCAAGCAAATTAGACGTATTAGGTTCAAATAAACTGCTTAATACTTCAAAATAAAGTGGTTTGTCGTTTTTTTTAAATTCTATTTCGTTTCTTATTTTCAAATTTATTAAACTTTTTGATAAGTAATTTCAAACTTAGATGCATTTTCATTCTCTTTTTATTTTCATACAATTGCGAGAAAATAATATTGCTAAAATATATGACAAATACAATCTCAAATATATCACTTCTGATAGTTCTACAAATTAAACTTCTAATAATTATGTTTGCATTGATTTTAATTCTTAACTGATTATTGATTACTGATTAATGATTACAGCTGAAATTAAATCTTTTTTAATACATACATTTTTCATTGTAAATTTTTTGAAATAAGCTAAAAATTTTTTATGCTTACTGTAAAATTTTTAGACAAAATTATAAATATGGAATTATGTAAGCAAGCAAGTGAATTAGCTAATAGTATTGTATTCAATGCTATTCTCATCCTTGTCATTATCATATCAGTAACAGGAATTATTTTTGAAATATGGGTAATGCTTAAGACAACAAATCATATTTTATTACATCGAAATATTCGAATTTTAATTATCACACATCAATTATGGCTTATTCTTCACTGTGCTGCAAGGTTGTTTCTTCATTTTTCAAAATGTGGAAAAATTAAAATTTCTCAACTTATCCATGTTATCACTAACAAAACAGTATGACAATAATGTTTGCAACTAAAAATTAAGCACAAAGAAATCATTCAAATATAATAAGTGAAAAAAAAAGGCAAAAACAATAAGAAAACAGGAAATATTTGATAGAAAGTATGTCACCAAATAAATGATACACAATTCGAATAGTTCAAATACCCAGCAAAAGCCTTTTTTTTTTTAGTCATTTGAAGATGAAATTTTAATAAAAATTATTGCTTGCAACAATGATTGGAGCATTTCAGTAAGATTAAAACATAATAAAAAGGAAAGAAAGAAAATTGCTTTCATTGCATTTCGTTCAGAATTGAGATCAAATATCAAAGTTAAGAAAAAAAGCTGACAAAATGACATAAATATTTTAAATGATCAAAATTGATTTGGAATGATCTGATATGCTGGTGATTACAAAATAGCTTTCAGGAATTGTTTTGAACAAAAACAAAAGATCGTTTAGAAATTGTTTTGATCATATCATCAATCAATCAGTCAATCAATCAATCAATCAATCAATTTTTTATGCAAATTCTCATATTGGTGACAAATTTTTCTGTTACAGAATATTTGCGCATTTATATGTGTTAGTGTCATATCAGAAGACGTATACTGATCCGTGTGGGTATATGGCTTACCCATGGGAATGTTTCATGATGCGAACACCGATTACTTTAACATTACTTCTAAATGCTGCATCAATACCGACAGTTGTCATTGAACGAGCTATTGCGACATATTTTTCGGCAAGATATGAAAAATCTGGAATAAGTGTCGCTATTATACTTTTCATAGCACAGGTAAAAAAAGAAGAATTTAAATTTACTATTTTCATAAAAATTTTTAGAAAATACAAAATTAAAAATTGTATCTATGTTTAAGCAAATTTTTTGCTAATAATTTAATTCATTCAGTTCTTTGATCTTATCTTATTTTTAAATTCATTCCTGAGTAATGATTTACAAAAGTAGAGCTCAGTAAATCAAAGAATAAGCAAAAAAAAAACAAAACATTGGAAATGTCACAGGGAAATTGTCGCCTCTCTACGGGTTAGCCAGTTTGATAACTTTAAAATACTTTAAAATATATAATTTAAAACAGCAAAATACGATGCTAATAATATCTAAAAAAATAAAAAGCTCTGCAATTTCAGTTAACCATTGGTTTTGGAAGTTTCTTTTTCATTGTTAGCAATTTCAATTTGTTCGATTCAAAAAAAGTAGTTTACTGTTCGACATCAAATGAAGCAAATGCGCTAAAATCAGCTATCGTTTTTGGCTTTTATACAATCATTGATTTCATTTCCGCTTTAACACTTCCACTTTTATTTTGCATTAATAAGGCAAACTGATTAATTAGTATTATTTTTTTTTAACAAATACATTTACTAAGATTTAAAGTGTTAATTCAATTAAATTTTTTTTTTCGAGAAATTGACACTAAATTATTTAAGCATTTTGGTTTGCTCTTTTGCACATTTGGCTAATTACTTCCAGCAAAATTTGATCATAGTTATAATTGATAACAAATCTATCATAAAACTAAGTGTTCGTGACATTAGCGCACTAATCTGTAATAAATTTTCAGAGATTACATCGAAACAAAATTCACGTTAACTTATCACATCGTTATCAAATCATGGAAAATATCAATTCTCTTCAGACATTATCACCAATGGTAGCATTTTACTCGATATTTCTGGCAATTTTCCTGGGTGCATTATTTATGTATTTTGCTATCGATTTCAAATTTTCTCCAAAACAATTTGCTATCTATCTTGAAAGTTTGTTTGTCATCTTTTTCCAGCAATATTTAATCTTCTTTTTTTCAAATTCAAAAATGTATAAATGAATTAGGTCTTTTTTTTTTCAAATTCAAACAAAATTTATAAAAATATAACTGTCGACAAAAGTGTATAAATGAATTAAAATTAGAATAAAATATATTCGATTAGTAGTAGAGAAGTAAAATTAAATGTTTCAAATAAAATTAAAAAAATTGATGAGAAATGCAAAAAAATATGAAATACTAAAATTTGAACACAGTTCAACGAAAATATTGACCTTATTATTACGCATATCAATGATTGCATTCGTTCTGATTTAGTTTACTAATTCGAAATTGAAATTTTAATATGGACATATATTAAAGATAAAACTTTAGAATAGATACAATGTATTACCATTACAAAACTCTTACGGTAATTTTGTTATTGAAAGTTTGAAACATTGCTGAGTTATCGATATCGTATCGAATTTCTAAAATTATGTCATCATCGTGTAATTTGCATCGTTTATTAAGAAAAGGAAATTTTTAGAAACTATTTTATGAAGTAATTTTTTAATACTGGTAGTGTGAGTTCGGAAATATTTATGCAGGTAAGTTTTATAAACAATTTTACTGAAATTCAGGTGTACAACTAACTCCATTATACGCATTAACCTTGCCAATTGCTATAGTATGGACAGAAAAATATGTCAGGAAAACTGTTCAGGAAAACCGTCGGAAGGTTATGGAATTAACTGGCAGTAAAGCAGCTGACCATTACTTTGTATGTATTTTGATACTTTTTTATCATTTAATTTTTAGAAAGAATTGTTAGATATATTCATTATTAAGGAATGGAAATTCATTATTAAGGAATGGAAATCAATTCAAAGTGAATTTTGAAAATGTCATTTGTGTTTTTTTTTTTCAGACAATTTTCGAAAGATCTGTGGGAAAGAATGGTTGAAAATGGTAAAAATTATTTAAATTTAGAAATTCGGTAAAATGATAAAAATTATTAAATTTAGATATTTTAAAGAAACGTTATTTGTCTCGAAAGAATTGTCACTTTTGTTTTCTTTTTTTTTTTTTTTTTCAATCAAAGTCTTTCAGTTCAATTCTTGCAAACATCTACTGAATAAATTCATTTACTCATCGAATAATTTAATTTTATTTTAACAGGTGCGATACGATCAATTGTTGAAATATCCTTCAAATCCTTGTGTTTAAGTTATTTAAGGAATTAATTACTTCTTGCATTATTTTTGTTTTCCTTTTTTTTTTTTTTTAAATTTTGACAATAACTTTGTGAAGTTTTATTTGTTTCTTAATTTAAAAACAAGTGACAAGGAAGTAAGATGAGTGACAGTTGACAAAACAATTGCATCACAGTCATTTAGTTGTTTATTTTTAGTGATATTGTCAAAGACTTTACTGCTTAAGCAATGAATTTGCATCCATTAGATAAACTTTAAAATAAGCTTTTTTCTTAAGAAATCTTTGCAAACGATCAATGTAATTAGCAATGTAATTTACTCTGACTATAACATTACCCAATGCTAACTAATAATTAATTTTGGATTCAGATTAAATTTGTTCTGTAGAATGTGTAAAATTTCAACTTAAATGTTTATTTCATTGCTATCACATAAATAAGTTTTGCAGAATATTGCAATGATTAAATTTTTGAAATGTAGCTATTGTGTCAACTAATGTTCGAAAACATTTGAACTTGATGTTTTGATAAATTAAATGTTAAACTTTCTTGGTTAGTTTAGATCAATTTCTTGGTTGAATGATCAAAAGTTATATCATTTTATGGTTGGTAAAAAACTTTGTCGAGAAATTTCTCGCTGATTCCTTTTTCACATCTCTTTTTTTTTATACTATAAAAGACATCTGTCTTATAAAAGTGTAAACAACTTTCTTTGGTATAAACAAAAAATTGATAAGGGCAATTTAAAGTGAAATATTAAGCAGTTTACATTTTTGCACTCAATTAACACCTGTTCAAAATGTCCCTTAAAAAAAGTAAATGTAATAACTTTTTGAATTTGCAGAATACTTTATGAAAAGAAAAAAAAAGCCAGTAGAAATCTTTTCTTTGCAATTAAATTAAAGTAATGAAGTAAAATTGATAATTCGGAAGTAACAGACATACAAATAACTTTTTCAATTTTTTTTTAAAACTTTTTTTTTAAACAATAAATGTTTCCATCAGAAGTTTTTTCTTTTTACTATATGTAAATTTCTTTACTACTAAATTAATGAAATTGATAATTTGATACTTATGCAAATGATGAACCAATAGATTTGTGAGAAAAATTTCCTTTAAAGTAATTCGAAAGTAACAGGTATTACTTATAATGTAATATCCATTATTTCTTTCTCTTGTCTTTTTATAGAATTCTAAATTAGTGTGTTCGAATCAAAATACGAATAAAAACAAAGTTTATTACTTTGAAAGATGGAATAGTAAATTGTTTGAAAGAAAGTAAATATTCAATGTGGAGTAAATAATAATACATCTAGTAAATCTCGAGAAACAATGAACAGATAATTTCAACTATCAAAGATTATAAAATTTGGTAAGTAAATTAGGGACGATATTGTGTTTAATGTTAACAGAACAAAAAGTAAAGTAAACAAACAAGCAATATGATGTATTATCTGAAATTTGATAAGGCAAGCAAAAGTAATTAAATTATTCCTTTTAGTATTATGAACAGGGATACTGTAGCACTACCGTATTCCTTTTGCTTGAGTGATTATGTGGGGTTCTGTAGTGTACAGTAATCTCCGAAAGGAATAGTTTTGTCGATTTTTGACAACACAGAAAACATAATCATTTATTAGTTAATGAAGTGGATTTTTTGGAATTTCAATTAAAAATTCAATTAAATAAATTTTTCATTGGTAAAATAAATTTTGTTATATTTCATTTTACATCTTTTCCGCGATCAAATGATTAGATAGTAAATAAAAGAATTTCAGAGATAGATGACATTTTTAAATCAATCAATCAATACATTTCTCGAATATATGGATATTCAATTCCTGATGATAATCGATTTGTCCAGTTTGTTCTATTGCCATTATTCGGCAAATTGCATACGGATGAATCGGTTAGTGACCGTACTGGAAGTGGTACTGTTGGTCCAGAATAAGCACTAAAAAAAATTAGCCTAATGATTAATTTAGATAATTTATAATTAAGAATAAATTCAAGAGTTATTCGTGATTAAATTATATTTTAAATTATTGAACATGAAGTTGGAATTTCAATTAGTTTTTTTTTTTTTTTAAATTACTTTTCCATTCCTTTCTTTTTTTGATTAATACTTTTAAAAATTATCATATAAGAAAGTTATAATAAAATAAAGAAATTTAGTATATATATACAGGCCAAGTTCACATTTTAACAAATAGGACTAAATTTTCAATTGATAATAGTGATAGTGAATGATAAAAAAAAAGAAATGTGATAAATCAGTCTGAAAAAAAAAAAAAAACCAAAGTATATTTACCTGTAGATGCCAAAACTGTATGGTGCAAATTTTCTATATGTAGCCAATCGTTTTAAAGTAAATAACAGTCCAGTGAGGCAAATAATTGATAGCAGGGAAAGTGATAAGATAAGGATAAAAATTGGTAGTGGTAAAATAGCATTTTTAATAAGACATTGTTCCACTTTATTATCATTTACTGAAAAAAAAAAAGTAAACAATGAGTTAGCTCAATTAGAATATAAAAATTAGCAAAAAATTTCTTTGCATTTTATTTCAATAAACAGCTAAATAAGTATCTTTTAAAAGATTAAATTCAAAAAATGATTTGAACTTATCATTAAAATAATTTAATTATATATTTTTTTTTTGGTTTCAGAGGCAAATAATTGATAGTAGGGAAAGTGATAAGATAAGGATAAAAACGTAATCGTTAAATATATACATTATAATTATTTTTAAATTATTTAAATAATATTTTTAAATTATTTAAATAATATTTTATAAATTTAAAGAGAGAGAGAGAGACAGAGAGAGAGAAAGGTAAAAAAAGCTTCATTGTAACCTTCATTGCTTTCCATATCATCCAAAATGGTTAACGGTCGTGTTAATGCAATTTCATTGATAGCATTTTGTTTACGAATTACTGAAGCACCGTAATTGTCATCCAGTTGTCGTCTGTGTCGAAAACGTAATCGTTCAGCAGTTAAATTCGAATTGCTAATTCGTTTGAAGCATTTCTCGAAAATATATATTTTAATAAAATTTTGTTGTCTATTAAAAGAAAAGATTATACTTTAAGAAATCAAGAAAAATTTTACACTTTTATAACTCAAAAATGTTTTCGCTGAAATAAAATTATTATCAATACAAATTCAAAATATCATTGAATGGTTTTTTTTTTTTTGAGAAAAAGCAGTTTTAATTTAATAGTTCAAATCGTTATACTATCTAAATTAATTTATATTAAACTTTTACTTATTAAATTCTTAGTAAAAAATTTTTCGCTCTTAAGTAAAGATAATCATTTCTTTCTTTGTTTAAGAGAAAACAATTATTGTTTTTATTAAAGATAATATTTATACCTGTGCACATTCTTCAGTAGTGAGACATACTTGAACGGTACAATGAGCAAATACTGTCGATTGATTACCAAAACGAAATGTTTTAAATTTTGAAAAATATACTTCTTCATTGACATTTGCCAATGGATCGATGATTTCGCTCATTTCATCTACCGGACAGCTAAAAAAAATTGATTTACTTAAATTAAATTATTTATCTAATTCATATATATAATTACAATATTTGAAAAAATTGATTCACTTAAATTTAATTATTTATCTATTGCATACATGTAATTATAATATTAAAAAAAATTGATTTATTTAAATTAAATTATTTGTCTATTATATATATAATTATAATATTTATTAATCTATATACAATATTTAAAGTAAACATTCATATCATACATATGTAATTAAATTATGATATTTATTAATATATATCTAATATCTAATATCTGAAATAAGCATTCATAAAATTCTGTCAATTACTCATTTCCGTGAAACATTGCTCAAATTTATCAAAAAAAAAAAAAAAAAATTTTGCTACTTATCATTATTCTATTAATGAAATGAATGCAAATTTAAATTTTTTATACCGCACATAAATGATTTGTAAATTTATTTAATAATTTATTATTATCAAAATAAAAAATTCATTTATGTGTCAAAGTTTGTAGATGACATTAACCTGCTTTGAACAAAAGTTAAATGCTTTGCATCAGGTGATGACATATCCTCTCGATCAGAAAACATACATTCTTTAGGACTAATTCCATGATAAGCTTCTAAAAAAATTATCACTATCAATAGCTAATCTGCTATTCTTATTATCATCTTTTCAAATCATTTTTTTTTTGTGATTACGAATGAGTGATAAATGATAACTAACAATTTTACGTGTCTCGAAGTATTTACGTAAACTACAGTAACGATTCCAAATAAATGATAAATAATAACTAACAATTTTACGTGTCTCAAAGTATTTACGTAAACTACAGTAACGATTCCAAATAAATGATAAATAATAACTAATTTTACGTGTCTCGAAGTATTTACGTAAGCTACAGTAACGATTCTGAATAAATGATAAATGATAACTAACAATTTTACGTGTCTCGAAGTATTTACGTAAACTAAAGTAACGACTCCGAATAAATGATAAGTGATTGATGATAGCTAACAATTTTACGTGTCTCGTCGTATTTACGTAAATTTCAGTAACAGCAGTTAGTGATAGGAATTCATAATGATAATAGACGAAAATAATAACAATCAGAATTTTTTTAATTTCAAATTTAATCATTAACTTACTGTCAGGTGAAAGTGCGACATAAAATTCAACGATGTCACCAAATTTAGCAGCTCTCAAAGGTCGTCCATCAATGCTACGAAAGATCATTTCAACTTTAGGTTTTGGTTTTCCACCAGTTGATGCAACCACTTCATGACCACTGCAAATTTAGAGTCATTATCAAAATTCTTATGGAATGATAATAGGTTCTTAAGGTTCCATAAGGTTAACCTAGCTACCTTTATAGTAAGCTAAGATATAAAGAGCCAGAAATGATTATTTACTTTAGTTTTTTTTTTTTCTTACTCTGAAAAGACTTTAAAATTTGAAGTGAAAAAATTGTAATTTTTTCATATTGAATGCAAAAATTTATATTCTACTACTCTTAGCATTTTTCCAGGTATTAATTATATTGCAATCATAAATTTAATTAGGTCAATATATAAAGTTAATTAGATGATAAGCGCTTATATATAGGTATAAAGAAAACATTTAGGACAAGTGGTTTTAACTAAAATTTTGATAAAAATTAAATTATCATACACTTTTAATTAAAGTAGTAAAATTAGGTAAATTTATATTTAGAATACCTGGATATATCATTAAATCGTATAGTTTGCACACTTCTCGTATATAAACAAAATACGTGATTAACACGTATGGTTTTTGATGGTGCCATATCAGCATTATCTTCAAGCGCTATTGTCGTCTCAGCATTACGATAATTTGGTTCCTAAAAATTTTGGGAAAATTTTTTTTTTTTTTCAAACTAAAAAGATAAACTTGAAAAATAAAAGTTTTTTTTTTTTGTTTAAAATTTATACAAATGCAAGTATAATTTATTAAAAATACACAGAAAATATAATATTTATAGAAAAAAAAAAGTTTTTAAGGTTAACCAAAAAAAAAGTGAAAAAAAAAAAAAAGGAACAAAAAATTTTTTTAAATTTAAAAATATTTGCAAATGTGAAAAATTTTTAAATTTAACAACTAACCAAATCAATTAAATGTACATCACAATGATCACCGTATGGAATTGTAAAATTATAATTAAGCAAATTTCCTTTTTTCATTGCTGTACCGCATGGTGGTCGAGTCTTGTGCTCATAAACATAAACAACCGGTTGCGCTTTTGGATCTGACATCCAGCGCTGAACATCCGGATCAGTCTTGTTTAAAACAACATTGATAGCATCAGCAGTGCAAGATACTTCTTCAACTGAAATTTTGCTACTACTACTAAAAAAAAATGAACTAAATAATAAATTTGAAATAAATTAAACAAAAAAAAAAATATAAAAAACAATGTTTATTGATAAATATGTAAATTTTATTATATAAATTGTAATTACTTATTAAATTAAGCGAAAGTTCTCGAATAGAAAGTTGTGGAAATAAATTTTGAAATAAATTAACTAAAATAATATAAAAACAATGTTTGTTGATAAATATGTAAATTTTATTAGATACTAAGAAAAATTAAATAATAATAAATTTGAAATAAATTAACTAAAAAAATATAAAAAAAATGTTTATTGATAAATATGTAAATTTTATTATATAAATTGTAATTACTTATTAAATTAAGCGAATTGAAATAAATTAACTAAAATAATATAAAAACAATGTTTGTTGATAAATATGTAAATTTTATTAGATACTAAGAAAAATTAAATAATAATAAATTTGAAATAAATTAACTAAAAAAATATAAAAAACAATGTTTATTGATAAATATGTAAATGTTATTATATAAATTCTAATTACTATTAAATTAAGCAAAAGTTCTCGAATAGAAAGTTGTGGAAATAAATTTTGAAATAAATTAAATAAAAAATATAGAAACAATATTTATTGATAAATGTAAATATGTAAATATTATTATATAAATTCTAATAACCATTAAATTAAGCCAAAGTTCTAGAATACAAAATTTTAGAAATAAATTTGAAATAAAATTAAATAAAAATTATATGAGCAATATTTATTGAAAATTATGTAAGTATTATTACATAAATTTTAATTGCTATTAAACTGAGTGAATAAATTCTAAAATAAAACAAAAATTTTCCAATGAATTTGCATCTTAAAGAGATGAAAAAGGAGATGATAAAATTACTGAAATATACAAATCGTTAATTTATTCATAAAATAGAATAATTAATTTGATTAGTAGAAAGGAATCATTTTCATAAACATTCATACCTTTAATATGAATTCATAAAATTTTAATTTTCATTTAAAATAATTTAATTCTTTCTTTTATTTTAAATTAAAAAAATTCAAATATGCCAAAATTACAGAGAATCATTTTCAAAAAATATTCATACACACATACAAACAATCATTTAATGTGAATTCATAAAATTATAAGTATTCAAAATATGTAAAATTGAGTAATTAAAAAAAAAATTAATTTTCATTTAAGGGAATTTAATTTTTTCTTTTATTTTAAATTAAAAAAATTCAAAATTACAAAAAAAAGAAAAACAAATTTTGTTGTATTTTTATTTTTTAACATACCAAAACCTTCGCCATTAATAGCAATTGCTAGCATAAATATAATCACTAGCACATTTATTGTTATCATAATTTTGTCGCTCTGAAATTTTTGCATAATTAAAAAAAAAAAAAAATTTAAAATAAAATATTGAAAATTATCAAATGCATTGTTTAGACATAAATAAATTATAATTTGAACAAAATGTTAAAATTAATTTACAAAAATACTTTTTTTTTTTAAAAAAAAAAGGAAGAATAAACGAAATATTGTTTACAGTTGAATTAAATAATAAAATTTGATTGCTACTAAAAAAAAATTTTCAAAAATATTCAGCAATGAATTATATAATTAAAAAAGTTAAAAATAAAACGTTTCTATTAGATAAATCGTTAATTTTAATTAATTAATCTTAAAAAAAATATATTAAAAAGTATATTCCTCTTTAATTTTAATTAATTAATCTTAAAAAAAATATATTAAAAAGTATATTCCTCTTTAATTTTAATTAATTAATCTTAAAAAAAAAAGATATTAAAAAAATATATTCCAAATTACATTATTCTTATTTTTATTTCGCACAAATTTAATTTTTGCTATTTTTTGAAAAATAGAAATTTATTACGTTTTTTCTTTCTTTTTTTTTTCAAATAAATTAATTGTTTTATTAAATTCTATTCGAAATTGTTTTATTCTTTCTTAAAAAATAAGAAATTAAAAATTTGAAAAACAAAACTAAGAAAAAAAAATGAACAATGAATAATATAAATTATATTCTATATAAGATTTTATTTGCTTTGGAAAATTCATAAATTATGCACAGGTAATTATTATAGCTAATGTTTCAGGTGTATTGCACCTGTTCCTAATGCTTTATCAATTTTCTTTTCGTTTTAATATTACCGACCAAAAATTAATTCTTACTTTTGTCGTTTTCATTTTTTCTTATTTATTTATTTATTCCAAATTTTACTTTTAAATTTTGAAAAAAATGTTATTATTGATTATTATTATTTTTTTTTTGTCAAAAAATATCAATAGAATATTCAAATTCAGTCTTTTTTTAAGCTTACAATTTTTTTAGCAAAAGAAATTGAAATATGATTTTGGAGAAGACAAAAAAAAAAATTTTAATTTATTTTAAAAGAAAATTTAATTTAAAAAAATTTAATAAAATTAAAATAGTTATATAATTTATTGAAATTATTTGTTAATTAAGCAAGCGCATAAATCATTTTGTGCAAGAGAAAAACAAAAAAAGCAACTGTATTTCAATAATTTGTTGATATTTTAAATAAATAAAAACAAAAAAAAAAAAAAACAAAAAAATCAATAATCAATAATAACATTTTGTTAATAAAAAACAAAATGGTTATTTAGTTATATTTCAATTTATTTAAATTTGCTTGCTAAAAATTTAAAAAAACAAAAACAAAAACAAAAACAAAGAAAAAAGTTGAAAACTATGACATTTTAATGAAAAATTATAATAATAATAATAAAATTTATTAATAAATAAAAAAAATTAAATAAATATATGAAGAATAAAATGATAATAATTTTTGCAATGTGTTAGTTTTTAAAAAGCCTTTAAAAAAAAAAAAGTGAAAAGTGATGAGAGTGTTATTTGACAAGGACAACAGCAATTGTCCCCATTGTCGTTTCATTGTCCTCTGTCCTCTGTCCCCTGTCCCCCTGTCCCATGTCCCATGTATCTGGCAAATAAATCTGATGGGTGTCTCATTTACTCAAAACCAATAATGCATGTATATGAATATTAGTCATTGTCATATATGTACGATGAGGACATTTGGGCACAGCACATTGAAGAGTAAATGATTATGGTCACCTGGTCATATACCTGGTCCTTAGCGACCACTACGATTAGTTTCATTGGTTACCACGTTTTAGGTGATATATTATCTATAAATTTAATACCTACATTTGTTGCTATGCTAAATAATAATAAATAATAAAAAGCATACATTTCAATATTCTTAATTATTATTTAATTTTTCACTTTTAATTTAAAAAAAAAAATTTCAATCAAAATGAAATTAAATTAATACTTTCTGATTAAATTCATTGGTACAATAATATATTAACTATAAATTTAATACTTACTTTTTCTGCTACGCTAAATAATAATAATAAAAAAAAAGGCATACATTTGAATATTCCTAATTATTACTTAATTTTTTCACTTTTAATTTTTTTTAAAAATGAAATTAAATTAATACTTTTTGAGTTATTAATAATGTTTATTGCATTTTCAAACATTTAATTGCATAAATTTTGTAGAAAAAAAAAATCACAAACTTTTTTTTTTTTTTTTTTTTTAAAGTCAGAAATAAATAAAAATATAACAAAATTACAAAGTAAACAATTTTAAGAGAAAATTTTGCAGATGAGTAAATACCCAAATGGTTATAAACAATCAGCAATATTTTTTTTTTTTTGAAAATTGAAAATTAATTTCATTCATTGGTTCAATAGCATAGAAGTATTACTAAATCTGAACTAAATCTCATATTCAGGTTAATTAATATACCTGAGATTAATTAAGCTATGAATGCAATTAATTACATTTAATCTAATCGAACAATCATTAAAAGAGCACTTGATAAATTATTTTTGTAATCAATGAATACAGCAGGGAAAGATTCTCGAAAGAATGGCGGTATGCCTTTTAAAAATTTCTTTCAATTGTCTCTGATGACCTTTTGACACTGTCTCTGATTACCTTTTAACACTATCTCTCTGAATGGTGACCTTTCACCTTTATTCAATTTTTCGTCTCTTCTTCTGTGAGTTATTTCAAGCAGAGAAGTGTTTATTATTTTTATATCAGAACTGTTATCAGAATATTTTGATTGATATCATTTGAAAAGATCAAAATTTGCATAATTATTAAAGCAAAATATGATATGAATTTTGTTTCACAATTTCTATCACATTTAATTGTCCTATAAAATGACACTTTTATTTCAAGAAAAGCGGTCAAGTGGTGTCAACTCAAAAGCAGAGAGAGCTATAACCTTCAAATTGTTATTTGTTTATTTACTTTTGGAATAAATGTAAACAAATGCATTTCATTCATTTAATTGTATGACAAGCAAAAAAGTATTAATAAGCATGAAAGAGAAAAAAAAAAGAAATTTTTTTTTTTTTTAATTCAATTTTTGTCCCACAACAATGATTAGTAATTAATATTAATTTCATTTTTAAATTCATTTGAAAATTTTTTTTTCAATTTTATCAAATATTTGGAAATTAATAAAATATCACTTGAAATCTTCAACAGTGTATCAGTACAGAAATAAAAGTACCTTATATCAATGCAAAGTTATAATTATAAATTAAGAAATCAATAAAATATCACTTTAAATTGATACAGTATCAAACAGCGATAGTAACTAATATTAATTTCACTTTTAAATTTACTTTAACTATTTTTAAATTCATTTAAAAAATTTTTTCAACTTTACCAAATATTTTATTTGCATAGAAATTAATAAAATATCACTTTAAATCTTCAACAGTGTATCAGTACAGAAATAAAAGTACCTTATATCAATGCAAAGTTATAATTATAAATTCATTTTCTAAAAACAAAAAAAATAACAAACCTTGAAATTGACATTTTATTTCGATTATTCATAAGCTACGATAAAACATTTTACTGATATGCAATGTCAGAAAAATAAAATTAAATAATAATTAAAAGTCTAAAATCTTTTAGACCATAACTAAATATTTAAATAGGAAACTATAAATTTAACCTAATAAACATTTTTTTCAGCACTCTAACGAAGTAAACTTTAAAGTAATAGGCATAAAATTAAGGCTGGGACAACAAATTTCAGAACGTCGGCCATAGAATAGACCACAAGAAGAAAAATTAAAAGTAATTTTAGTTAATAAGTCACTCAAAGCATCCATCTTAATGCATATCTTTGACAGTTAAAGATAAAATTACCAAAAAGTGGGGTTCATCACTTTGATAATAAGAGTTTATCACTTTGATAATAAAAAATTGAAAATAAAAAATTACCAAAAAGATGATAATTCTTCTAATAATTTATATTTTATCACTTTGATAATAAATATCGATGTTTCTTCTAATAATTTGTATTTTATCACTTTGATAGCAAGTTAATATCTATCACTTTGATAATAAGTAAATATTTTTCTAATATTTTACATTTGCTAATTTTCTCTTTTTTTTTTGAATGCATTAGAAATAGTAAATTTTCATTTCAAAATCTGTTAAATTAAATTTTAAGCTTATTTCTACTATTGAAAATTTGAGTACAACTTTATTAACTTTATTTGCATATAGCTAAAATTTGATAAGCAATAAGTAATTCATATGTAAATTATTTTCAGTCTAACTTTAATAATTTTATTTATTTGTATACTATTTTACATAAATGAATTTAGCATTATTATCATATCATATTCAAATTTATTGAGTAATTTAACTGAAACTGAAACAAATTTAATGAGAAGCAATAAATGTGAATGTGATAAATTGCAATTATGATTTCCTCAAATGACTTAAATAATGATTATAATTAATTTTAAATTACTGTTCCAATAATATATTTTAGTTGCACTGCTTATAATAAATAGTCTAATAATAAAATTTCCGGTAAATTTCACATATTTGCAATCATCTAAAGATTAAAATAATTTTAGAAATTTTAAAGATTAAAATAACTTTTTAGAAGAATTTTACAATTTAAAATGTTTTTAGACTAACGATGCGAGAAAAAGAAAAATCGAAAAGCATTAAAAAAAATGAAATTTTGCTTATTTGAAAATCAAAAAAATTTTAATACTGCGATAGTAATTGAATAATTAAAATTTTATAATTTCAATTTCATATCTTAATTCATTTCCATTTTATACATAAATATTTGTTTATTAACTTTATGAATTTAGCAAATTCTCTTTTTCAACTTTTTTAATTTTTACTGAATATTGAAATTGATAGAAATCTATCCAAAGTAATGTAATAAAAAATGCTATCATTAATATATTTTCAAATTAGTAACAAAACATTTACTAATTATTTATCTTTGATCTTTTAATCATTTATCATAGCTTAATTTGATTACATTTTAAACATTTATCAGTTAACAAAATTTAACTTATCAATAAACATATAGCAATAATTCCAACATTCACTGAAAATAATTATTCAAACAATTACAAAATAAATTTATCACAAATTAAATCAAACTAAAAAAAATAAGCAAAAAGAGTAAAAAAAAAAAAATTGCATAAAAATGAATTTTTATTTATTCGAATACAAAAATAATAATATTTAAATTGCCTTTTCAATATATTAGATATGAAAATTTTGAATTAATTCAACTTTTTAACTTTATTTTATATCACTTAGATAAGAAACAAAAAAAAAAAGAAAAAAATAATTTACAAATGACAATTTAATTTGTTCTAGAAATTTGCGCCATGCAAAAATTGTCGCCAATATTTAGGCTCTAAAATAAATTATTAGCATTTGATCTACAGCAACGGAAGATATGTGACAGTATAAAATGAAACTTTGAAATTACTACATATCTTTAAAAAAAAAAAAAAAATTAATAAAATTAATTAAAAATACTAAAAGTAAAAAGTAACTTAAATACTTCAAAACTTGAAAATAATTTATATTTATTCCTAATTACCAATTATATTAAATTTCTTTTATTAATTACAATGAATACTTTAGAAAATTCTATAATTTTAATACACATAGATCAAAGATTATTTGCATTTCTTTTTTTTTTTTTATTGTTTACATTTATTACATTAATCTTTTATATTATTTATTTATTTACTAATTAATTTTATTTCATATTTTTTTTTAAAAATGACTTTAATTAATTTATAAAAAACAATTTAATATGAAATTTATTTATTTACTAATTAATCTTAGTTCATATTATATATATATATTTTTTAAAAATGACTTTAATTAATTTATAAAAAACAATTTAATATGAAAGAAAAAAAAAGGAATAAAAAAAACAATTTAAGAAAAATTTTTTAAAAAAAAAAAATAAACAATTATTTATTGTAAAATTTTCGATGTATTATCATCGGTGAAATCAGCTTTGAATTGAATCAAATGACGTTGTGTTTTTCGTGAAGTTTTTGAATATTTCTTTGAACATGATTGATTTAGCTATAATAAATCACATTAAAACAATAAAACATTCATATTTTTTAATTTTTTAAAAAAAAAAATTTTCATTTTTTAAAATTTAAAAAAAAAAAAAAAGAAAGGGAAAAATTTACCTGTCGATTAAGAAGACCATAGAGTATAAAATTTGATGCAGAATTAATATATGGTAGTGCATGCACTCCATACATAAAATAAATGAATGATGAATTGGGCATTTCAAATTCAGGTGGCGGAAATAGTTCAAGATAAAGTAAATAAAGTACTGATATCCAATATGGTGTCCTGAAAATTTATCATTGATAATTTAAAATTAACTGATATCCAATATGGTGTCCTGAAAATTGGGCATTTCAAATTCAGGTGGCGGAAATAGTTCAAGATAAAGTAAATAAAGTACTGATATCCAGTATGGTGTCCTGAAAATTTATCATTGATAATTTAAAATTAACTGATATCCAATATGGTGTCCTGAAAATTTATCATTGATAATTTAAAATTAGTTTTTTTAAAATTTTTTTTTTCTTGGAGTAATATTATAAGTAAATATAATTAATAATTAAATAAATAATTTTTTGTTTTTTTGACTTTAATTTATTCCAAAATATATTAATGCAAATGTTTTCAAAAAAAAAAATTGCGCAAAAAGAAAAAAATGAAGAAAATTAAATTTTATAATTTGTTATTCAAATTCATTAAAAAGATTTCAAAAAAAAAATGCACTCAAAAAATTTGAAATCTTATAACTGCTAGAATAGAATTAAATTTAAACTCAATTTTTTGTTATATTTTAATTCAGATCAATCTAAATGATAAACTTATCAGGAATGGGATATGAATAGATGAAGAGATAAAATTGCTTTTTCCATCATTAAATCATAACAAATTGGAAATGGATCAATTCAAAATAAAAAATGAAATCGATTTTGTTTGCAATTTGAAAACAATTCAATGATTACCAATTATTTTATGAATAATCATAACTAATTAACCTTTTTTAATTTTAATTTTTTTTAATTTTGCAATTTCATTTCAACCTTATATTATCACTTAATTTCAATTTAATTTTGCAATTTCAGTTCAACCTTATACTATCACTTAATTTCAGTTCAACCTTATACTATCACTTAATTTCAGTTCAACCTTATACTAACACTTAATTTCAGTTTAATTGCAATTTCACTTCAACCATATACTATCACTTAATTTCAGTTCAACCTTATGCTATCACTTAATTTCAGTTTAATTTTGCAATTTCACTTCAACGTTATACTAACACTTAATTTCAGTTTAATTGCAATTTCAGTTCAACCCTATACTATCACTTAATTTCAGTTCAACCTTATACTAACACTTAATTTCAGTTTGATTGCAATTTCACTTCAACCATATACTATCACTTAATTTCAGTTCAACCTTATGCTATCACTTAATTTCAGTTTAATTGCAATTTCATTTCAACTTATACTATCACTTAATTTCAGTTCATCCTTATACTATCACTTGTAAAATTACGGTAATTTGAGAAAAATAATTTCAGTATTACTGAAATTTCAGAAAAATGATAAAACTTAAAGATACAAATTGTAAATTCGTAAATTTATCAATAAATTAGGAAAACAAGAACAAACCAGCAAACAAAATGAAATAAGCATAAAAGAAGTGTATAAGTAGCAATCCTTATCACCGGTATTTTATCTTCAATCCAGGATTTCCGGAAAAAAAATGCATGCATTCCGTTTCTTATCGTTCGACTCTTTTCAAATAATGTTAGTAACATTCGAAAATAAAAAAAAACCATCATTAGCAATGGAATTAGATAAGCCTAAATAAAAAATTATAAATTTTATATATATATTTTTTTATCAATTTTAAAATGTAAATTTAAATTTAAACTGAAAAAAGAATTAAACAAAATGATTTAAATGAAATATTATTTTGAATAATATATTATATTTGAAATTAAAATGAAATTATAATTTGAATAAATATTCAATGGTATGCATCTTTTCTTCACATTCTTTCATTTTTTGTTTTGCCAGAATTTAAAAAAAAAAAAATTTATTTTATAATTTTTGATTAATCTTTTTTTTTTTAGAAAAAATTTTAAAAAATTAAAAGAGAAATTTAATAAAACATTTTTTTTTTTGTTTTGAAGAATTAGAATTAATAATTAAAATAATTATTAATTTAATTAAAAAAACAAATACAAAGATTAGTAATAATAATAATTAAAAAAAAAAAAAAAACTTACAAAAATAAAGCAAGTTAAACTAAATAAAATAAATAATTTATTGTCTAAATTATCAGCGCATTTGAATAAATGTAGCCGTGTTATTTCATTCTTTTCCCTGTTATAACTTTCGTGTAAAATTATTTCCTATAATTTTAATTTAATTTTAATTTAATTTTAAAACAATTAAAATTTAAAAGAAATTTATAAAAAAATTATTACATTTGTCAATTGCATTTCTTTTTCGTAAATTTTTACAATTTATTTAAATATACTTTACTATCTCTTGAACTAATTCTGTTTTATTCTTTTTACACCTATTTTTAATTTATAATTTTTTAAAATTTATTTTCCATTTAATTTATTATTTTAAATTATAAGTTTATTAGTTCCATCAATTTAAAAAAATTTTTTTGGTACTCATTTAATTAAAATTTTATTCTTTATATAACATATTTCAATAATTTTTATAAAATTTAAAAAAAAAAAAAAAACAAAGAAATTAAATGAACCTTTGACTGAGCAAAAATTATGATTGGAGCAAGCATAATGCAAGTTATACAAAACATAAATGTTAGCATAAAATAAGCTGTCCTTGTTTTCCGTAATTCAACCTGAAATTAAAACCGGATGCTTTTTTTCAGTAAAGTGCTAAAAGTTCAATTTCGTTAATAATTTTGTGATGTGAATAATGCCAAACAATGATTTTACTAGCAGCAAAGCAACCTAATTTAATTTTCATATATTTGTTCAAATGAAAGAATTTTTTCTTAAAAATTTTTAAATTTACCAAAAAAAAAAAATTTTTTTTTGTAATTAAAAATTTAAATTTCAAAGCAAATTTAAAAAAAAAAAAAAAATTTCCAACAAATAAATATACCTTTAATGGATGACAAACTCCACAATATCTATCGATACTGAAACATACCAAAATTAAAGTACTAAAAATTTTTCCACTATGCTCAAATAATCGAAATAATTTGCAAATTGTCGTTCCAAACATCCAAAAACCTAATATCTAAAATAAAAATTATATTATTTCAAAAAAAAAATAATACTTTAAATAAGTAAAGTAAAGTAAAGTAAAAAAAAACAACAACAACAAATAAATTCATACTTGATCAGTAATTGTCATCGGTAATGGTAGCATACTTATAAAATCAATAATACTTAAAACACAAATGTAAGTTAAAGTAGCATTTTGTCGAGCTCTAAAAAAAAAAAAAAAAAAAAAATGGATCATTTATAATTTTAAAATTTTACTAATTAAAAAAAAAAAAAAAAAAAAAAAAGTAAAAAGTAAAAAAGTAAATTGTATGAAAAAATAATTCAGCAGATATTATCTAAAATTTTACTAATTTTTTTTAAAAAAAAAAAGTAAAAAGTAAAAAAGTAAATTATATGAAAAATAATTTAGCAGCTATTATCATTTTTTAAATATATCTTCCAAAATACAATGTAATAATTAAAAAATGAATTATCAATTCCTTTTTTAGATAATTAATTTCCAATTATTTACCTCGGATCAACAGATCTAACGTGAAATACAACAGCTAACGTAGCAGCATTTCCACAAGTACCAAGCATAAATAAAAATGCATAAAGTGATGCAATTGCCATCAGACCAGCATTATCATGATTTGTAAATGGTAAAACATAAGTAATTTTAACCTGTAACTCTTTTTTTTTTTTTATTTTTAATTTCAAATTAAATTTATTAATTTTTGTAAATTTCTAGGTGCTACTAAAAGTTTTCTTTTGAAATTAACAAAAAAAATTAGTAATCATTAGTAATGTTTGTTATGGGAGGAAAAGATCATTTATTCTAATTTAAATTTTAAAATTTAAATTTAAATATTTAATTAATCGAATAAAAATATATTCTTCCTTTTTTAAAATTTAAATTTAAATATTTAATTAATTGAATAAAAAAAATGTAACAAACAAACGTTGTTTAAGTCGATTTCGTCAATGGTATTATTATAATCCATGAAATAATTCAGGATTTTATTGCTGAACCATTCATGAAATAAAAATTTAAAAATATAAATTTACAATTTTAGAATAAATTACAAATTTTATCAAAATTGCATTTTTTTTTTACTTTTTGCTAAAATTTGATACACAATAATGTATAGCAAATTGATTTTAGAAATTTCAAGAACTTTTATGAAATTTTATTTTGCTTTTTCAATTAATAATAAAAAATTTCTTCATAGCAAGAATTTTTTAAGTTAAATTTAAAATTTAACACTTTTTTTTCGATAAAAAAAAAGCAATTTTATAGCTTTTAGTTAAAAAAAAAAAAAACATTGAAGAAATGGATTTGAAAATAAAATTATAATAAGTAAATTATTCAAAATTAGAAATTTGAGAGTTTATCATAAATTTAAAAGTCATATATTGTTCCAAAAAAAAAAAAAAAACTATTTTATTTTTTAAAAAAAAAAAGTTAGCAAAATTTATTTTCTAGAGGAGAAAAAAAAATTCTTTAAATTACAATTGTAACATTTTTAAAATCTCGTTTAATTCAAATTTCATTTACAGTTATCGCACAATTAATTAAATAAATGTTAAATAAACTACTTTGTATTATTCTATTTTTGATTTCTTTTAGATTAATAAAACAGTTTTTTTTAATTAATAAAAATTTTAAATTAAAATATTAATTTTTTCGCAAATTTAAATATTATATTTACAATTAAAGGTTTTTTAAAAAGTTCAAAAATGACGTTCAAGCAAAAATTACGAGAAGATTCGATAATAAACGGTTAAAAAAAAAAAAAATTAAAAGTGTTTTTTTCTCTTTTTTTTTTTTGCTTCAAATTTTATTGCTAAAAGAAGAGATTCTGAATTTAATAATTATTAATTAAAAATCTTCTTTTTTTCAACTTTTTCATTTCGTGAAGGATTTATGAAATAAATGAAAATACGTCATTATGTCATTTGCTTCTTCTTAATTTAAAAATTAAATTTATTTTAATGAAAAAATTTTGAGGGCAATCTTGGGAATTTTAAAATTCACAATTTATTTTCAAAAAAAAAAGGAAAAAAAAGAAAAAACAATAAATAATCATTATCAATATAATTAATTACAACATTGTTGCTAGCATCAGATAAACAAATATCAGGTCAATTATTAGTTTAAACAGGTCATTTATTAATTTAAGCAAATCAAATATCAGTTCAAACAGGTCAAATATCTGTTCAAACGAGTCAAATAAACTTAAAATCAATAGCACAAATCTGAAAGTGTATATGAAATAGAAAAATGAAATAGAAAAATAATTATGGAATTTGTAATTTGAAATTTCATTTAAAATAGTAAATATTAATTTGATAAACAAAAAAAAAAGAAAGATTAATCGGAAGGAATGAAAAGATAAGAATATGAAATTGAATTTAGATAAGATAATTTAAAAATTAAAAAATGTCAAAAACTTTTAGATAGCATCAAAAATCATTTCTATTCTTTCCAGAAATTTGTCATTTATAAATTTTCATTTTCCTGAAATGATATAGCTTCAAATGCTAAAAAGGACATTTTTGAGTTGAACAATAAATTTACATAATTATAAATTAGCATAAATAATTTTAAAAAATTATTCGAAATAAAAAAAAAAAAAGACATTTCAAATTCTAATCTTTGCTTTTTTTTTTTTCCATTTTCATTAATGTAATAAATCGATATAAAAAATATTTTTTATTACAAATTTCGACTTAATTTCGAGACTGCACTTGTCACCAAACGATGACATTTGCGCCTTATTTTATTTTTAATATTTAACATTTGGTACAAGGACAATCATTTGTTGGTGACAGAAAAAAAAAAATAAAAAGTGTCATCTTATATAGAAATAGTTGCTAATCTGATATGATAGCAATTAGTTTTAATATCTAATTTCAAAAATTTTCAACCTTAAAATATTTGGTATAGCAGTACAACATAATAATAATAATAATAATAATAATAATAATAATAATAATAATAATAATAATAATAATAATGATAATAATAATAATAATAATAATAATAATGATAATAATAATAATAATAATAATAATAATAATAGTAATAATAATAATAGTAATAATAATAATAGTAGTAATAATAATAACAATAATAATAATAACAATAATAATAATAATAATAATAATAGTAATAAATAATAGATAATAATAATAATAATAATAATAATAATAATAATAATAATAGTAATAATAATAATAATAATAATAATAATAATAATAATAATAATAATGATAGTAATAATAATAATAATAATAATAATACAAATAATAATAGTAGTAATAAATAATAATAGATAATAATAAATCAAAAATAATAATAAAAAAATAATAATACGAAATATAAAAAATATATTTAAATAACAATAATAGAAAAACATAATATATTAGTGAGATGTTAGTAATAAATGTAATAAATAATAATAATAATAATAAATAATAATAAATATAATAATATAATAATAAATGAATAACGATAATAAAAAATATATTTAAATGATATTAATAAAAAAAAATGTATAATATATTAATAATAATAAAATAATAATAGTACTAATAAATAATAATAATAAAAAATATAATAATATAATAACAAAAAATAATAATAAATTATAAAAAATATATTTAACTGATAATAGTAATAAACAAAATAATAATAGGATAATAAATGATAAAAATTTGCTTTAGCAGTCCTTACGTCATATTTCAATTTAAAATTCATGCGACAAAATCCTTTCCGAAACTTCAAACTTTTAAACAAAATAATTTTTTGTTTTCTGATGATAATACTTTCTTCTATTCATTCTCTCTTTTTTTTTTTTTTTTTTAAAAAAATCTTTTCTCTATTTATTACTTTTATTCTATCTATTTCTTGTTTAATTATTTGCCTTTTTTTTCTCTTTTTTTTTTTTGTTGCTTATTTAAAATTTAAATTTTAAATAATTTTAAAATTTAAATCAAACAAATAAAATGAATTCACTCGTTAGCTTAGTTTTGGAATATTCATTAGATTCGATAATAATAATAATAACATTTACTATTGCAACAAAAACATTGATTAATGAAAAAGGAATTAAAAAAAAATATTTGAAATTGAAAAATGAAAAACTTACATACTTAAATTGAAATTGAAATATACATTGAAATGATTTTGTTTTTGGAATAAATATTTTAGCAATTATTAATTGAAATTATCGGTTAATTTTTCCATCGAAATTATCAAATTTCATATCTTTTCTCTCTTTCTTTCTCATCTTCCGCCCACAACAAACTCGATGGGAACATTAGCGCCACATGCGCTATTGACCATATCCATTACTCTTTTCTTCTATTACTAACTAAAATGCTTTTTCTCAAAAAAAAAAGAAGAAGCGAAATCATTTAGTAAACTAAAATTAAATGTAAATGAAATGAGTGTTATCACTGATAACTTCTCAACGTTATCACTGATAACATCAAAATTTCTCAATTAATCAAATCAAATTTAATAAACTTTTAAAGTTTTAGAAAATTTAAAATAATTTCAACGATTAATCAATCACTGCAATAAATTGATATAAAAAGAATGTAAGAATTTACTAAAAAAAAAAAAAAAGCAGAATAAGTAAATAAAATTTAAATTTAAATTAAAAACAATTTTTTAAATATTATAGAGAAAAAAGTTTGAAAAATATTTTTTAATTTTTTTCTGAGTTTGAAAATACTATGACTTCAAATTCTTTCTTTTTATGAAATGAAATTTACTCTTTATATCACAAATTTTATCACATATCATAATTAATATAAATAATAATTCTGATTGCATAAAAATACTAACATTAAATATTTTAAATAATTTTAAAAATAAGTTAATAAAATTTAAATTTAAATTAAAAAAAAAATTCTTTTTCTTTTCCAAAATTAAGCAAAAACAAAATGCAACTTTTTATTTTTTAATATTTCCTGAAAAAAAATTATTGGTGCAACTATTATAATTGATGAAAAATTCATTTGATAAAAATAAAATTATTGCTAATCAATTAAATGCTTTTTAAATAATTTTGCAAAATAAGTAAATAAAATTTAAATTTAAATTAAAAAAAAATTCTTTTTTTCTTTTCCAAAATTGAGCAAAAACAAAATGCAACTTTTTATTTTTTAATATTTCCTGAAAAAAAAAAAATTATTGATGCAACTATTATAATTGATGAAAAATTCATTTGATAAAAAATAAAATATGAAAATAAAATAATGCAGCAATAATTTTCTTCGTCGTACATTTTTCTTATAAGCTAATGAATGAATATTTGAAGGCAATTTAAAATTGAATAGAATTTGAAAAAAAAAAATGAAAAAATGAAAAAAAAGTGATACTTAATGAGGGTATGATGATGCTTCCTGCCGTTTTAGTTGAATTCATTAATTAGTTTTTTGAGAAGCTATGAAAGAGTGGAATTTATTTGCTGGAAAAAGATAACAAGATTTGTCTCATTTCAAATCAAAAAAGAAGAAAGAGAAAAAAAAAAAAATTTCTTCTTGAATTGATAAATTTAAATTTGAAGTAAAAATTAAAAAAAAAAAAATAAAAATATTTATAAGGCATTTATATCATGAATTTCAATTATAAATTCAAATAAAAAATTTAAATTTCAAAATTAAAATTTCTTCTTGAATTGATAAATTTAAATTTGAAGTAAAAATAAAAAAAAAATTTATAAGGCATTTATATCATGAATTTTAATTATAAATTCAAATAAAAAATTTAAATTTCAAAATTATTTTTCTTTTTCTTGTAAAATTGTTTATAATAATAAATATTATTTCAATGAATACATTTAGTTATATTTAAATTTTTATTTTTTTTTCTTTTTTTGCATGAAAAATTAAAATTCAAAAATGAAATGTCAACAAATACTAATTAAATTTAAAAATTCAATAATTGAATTAGGAAAAAAAAAGAAAAGAAAATGAAAAAAGTAACTACCTAAGACAAAATTTATAATTAAAATAAAAAATTCTCGAAATTAATTTTGAAATTTTATATCTTTTTTTTTTTTTAATTTGATACACTTTTTAGGCATTCGATAATTTAATTTCTTTTTCTTTTTATTTTTTTTTTTATTTATTTTTTTAATTTACTTAACTATTCTCTGAGAGATAATCATCGATGATATCATCTCGATTAATTCAACGAGAAATGAGAAAAGTTTGATAATTAAATTGTTTCTTATACCTATGAAAGATTTAAATATTTCATTTTATCATTTAATACTTAATTAAAAATAATTATAAAAAAATTTGATTTAAATATTTTATTTTATCATTTACAAGTAATGAAATACTTAATTAAAAATAATTATAAAAAGAATTTGATTTAAATACTTTATTTTATCATTTACAAATAATGAAATACTTAATTAAAAATTACATTTGTATAAAAATTTAAGTAATCATTTTTTCAATTCAAAAAATTTTCCATTATCATATAAATTACCTTAGAGAGAGAGAGAGGAATAAAGAGAAAAAAGAAGAAAATAACGGTTTTAATTAATTAAACTAATTAAATATAATTTAAATTTAAAACAATGTATAAATCAAATTTTACTTTGCAATTAAAATTATGACAAAACTTTAGTGAAATAACTCTTTTTGCTAAATTTTTCTTCAAAATTTATCAAATTTTCGGTGTTTTTAATAAAATATCGATTAGTAAATGAGAATAAATGAATAAATATCGAAATTAAATAAATAAATAAATAAATCAAATAAATAAATATCTAAAATCTAAATTAAATAAATGAATATCAAAATTTAATAAATAAATATCTAAATTAAATAAATAAATACCTAAATCAAATAAATAAATATCTAACTTCTAATTTAAATAAATAAATACCTAAATCAAGTAAACAAATATCTAAATTTTAAATTAAATAAATATCTAAATTCTAAATTAAATAAATAAATATCTAAATTAAATAAATAAATATCTAAATAAAATAAATGAATATCGAAATTAAATAAATAAATACCTAAATTCTAAATTAAATAAATAAATATCGAAATTAAATAAATAAATACCTAAACTAAATAAATAAATATTTAAATTCCAAATAAAATAAATAAATATCGAAATTAAATAAATAAATATCTAAATTCTAAATTAAATAAATAAATATCGAAATTAAATAAATAAATACCTAAATTCTAAATTAAATAAATAAATATCGAAATTAAATAAATAAATACCTAAACTAAATAAATAAATATTTAAATTCCAAATAAAATAAATAAATATCGAAATTAAATAAATAAATATCTAAATTCTAAATTAAATAAATAAATATCTAAATAAAATAAATAAATATCGAAATTAAATAAATAAATATCTAAATTCTAAATTAAATAAATAAATATCGAAATTAAATAAATAAATACCTAAATTCTAAATTAAATAAATAAATATCGAAATTAAATAAATAAATACCTAAACTAAATAAATAAATATTTAAATTCCAAATAAAATAAATAAATATCGAAATTAAATAAATAAATATCAAAATAAATATAAAGAAATATGTACTAATTAGATTCGTCCGTCGAGAAAAAGAGCTCAGTTAATGGCACTATTGTCTCACTTAAGATCAAAATCTTTTTGCATATTACCTAAACAGAAAAAAAGTTTGAGATATTTGTTGAAATGAAAATTTGCTTTGAAAAGTAAGTCAAAAAATAAAATTAAAAGTAAGTTTGTTTGAAAACGGAAATTAAAAGTTACTTTTAAATATATTTAAAAGTTGAAATAATGCGAGATTTTTACAAGAATTTATTTAATTTCAATTATTTTCTTTTCTAGCATATTTAAAAGATATAAAAAATATTTTCAAAAAAATATGATTTATTTTTTACATTTAAATTTTTAAGTTTAAATTTTATTTAAAAAATATTATTATTGAAAATGAAAATTTAATTTCAAATATAATTACTTTATTATTGCGAAGAATAACAAAGATTAATTGAAAGTAATGTAAATATTCCATAATAAAATAATAAAAAAGGAAAAAATTTTTAAACTAATAAATTTTTTCTTTGATAAAAATTTGCAACAAATCTTTTTTGAATTTAATTATGAAAGCAAAAATTTCTAATTGATTAATTAAATTTAAATTTTTAAATTTAAGTTTAAAAAATTTTTTTTAATTTTAAATTTAATTAGCTCAAAGCATATTGATACAATTAATATTTGCATTATCTTACGTAATTTTAATTTTTGATCAATTACTTTTTAATTAACTTACTTTTGATCAATTACTTTTTAATTAACTTTTAATTAACTTACTTTAAAGTTATATTATAATATTTATCGTTTAGATTAGATAATTAAAAATTTTTTTTTTTTTGTAATATTACTTTTCTAGATGTCATCAGCTGTCATCAATTTAGTCAGCTAAATTAAAATACTTTCATTATACTTTTTCACATTAATAATATTTTCAAACATTCAATTTCATCTATTTTAATTATTTTTTTTCTAAAATGCAATTAAAATTATTAATTTTTTATTTTCAAAAAAATTTTTCAGCAAACTCAAATGAAATGCAACTTTTTCTCTTTTTTTTTCGAAAAAAAAAAAGGAAATTTCAATGAGAAAACTCATAAAATGAAATTGTAAAAAAAAAAAAATATTAAATTCGAAATTGCAAATAATTCGAAAAAATTTTAATTCAAATAATAAAATTAATTTCATAAATTATTGTTCATTTAATTCAATCTTTTAAAATTTTATTTTTATTATAACTTTTCAAATTCAATTAAAATTAAAATGAATTGTAAATAATGATAATAATAATAAAATAATTTAAAAATTAAATTCAAACATTAATTATATCGATTAATTCATTCAAATTAAAATGAAATGTAAATAATAATAATAAAATAATTTAAAAATTAAATTCAAATTCAAATTCATTATGCAAATTACTACTTTGAAAAATTAATGATTAAATAATTAATAAAAGAATGAAATTTAATTTTTTTTTTTTTAACTACCAATTTTAATATTACTTTACAGAGCTGTAGAAAAGGTCTTAAAAAGGTTTAATTACTTATTACTGATTTGATAATCAAATATTTCAATAAAAAGTAAATAACTTAACTGCTGAATACTTTTCTTAATAAATAAACAAACAAAAAAACATAAAACCTTAGTGTGTTACGTCGAGTAACAAACGTATCACGTACGCTTCCATTCCACGTATTCTAAAATTGTAAGTCAACTTGAACAAACCAATAATTTCAGGTGATTTTCAGAAACTCTCAGATAATTAATAGTTGCAGCGATGATCAAAGAAAATTTGAGAGAGTTTTAATTTGTTGAAATTATCTCAAACTGAGAGACTCTTCCACTATTTGAAATTGTTGAATTTAAATTTGTTAAATTTATTCCAATCTTCGAACGCTCATTTAAAAGTGTAAAATTGATTGGTCAAAGTGATAATAGCATCGATTGATCGATCGATCGATCAATGTTGCTTGAATGGTTGAATTGGTGAGTGATCTGATCGATCGATCGATCAATGTTGCTTGAATGGCTGAATTGGTGAGTGATCTGATCGATCGATCGATCAATGTTGCTTGAATGGCTGAATTGGTGAGTGATCTGATCGATCGATCGATCAATGTTGCTTGAATGGCTGAATTGGTGAGTGATCTGATCGATCGATCGATCAATGTTGCTTGAATGGCTGAATTGATGAGTGATCTGATTGATCTGATCGATCGATCGATCAATGTTGCTTGAATGGCTGAATTAGTAAGTGATCTGATTGATTTGATCAATCTACCGATCAATGTTGCTTGAATGACTGAATTGCTGAGTGATCTGATCGATCGATCGATCAATGTTGCTTGAATGGCTGAATTGGTGATCTGATCTGATTGATCTGATCGATCAAACATTACTTACTGTTACCAACTGATACTCAAAATTACTTCCTTCTTGGCTCTATCTATTACTTTTTGGCTCAAAATTACTTCCTTCTTGGCTCTTTTTATTACTTTTTGGCTCAAAATTTCTCATTTCCATTTTGCTATAGAATTGTTCATTATTTCAATGAAATTAAATTTGTATATCGCATCGCTACTGCTAATGGAAATTTCCTTTTTCTTTTTTCTTCAGTCTAATTTTTTTTTTTTTTGAAATTTCTAAATTTTAAAATAGAAAAGAAATAAATTATCGATGCTTCTAGTAGTGAATTGCAAAAAAAAAAAATTAAAAAAAAAATTAAAATAGATTCAAAATTTGCTAATTTCATTTCATATTTTATAATTTTTGCTTTTTATGTATTACTGAAAATTTTGGAGAAAAAAAAGGAAACGGAAAAAAAAAAATTCTTTTTCTCATTTACAATTTACGGAATTTCCGTAAAAAATTTTAAAAATGTAACTAAAATATTTAATTCAAAAAAAAAGTAATTAAAACATATTAATAACTTTCATTGATTTTCAATAAATAATTTTCATAGGTTAATTTATATTATTTAATAAATAATATCAAAATAAATATAAATATATATGTATATTTTTTGATGGTAGGAAGACAAAAAAATTTAAATTTAAAAATACTTAAAATTTTAATAAGTTTTAATTAAATTAAAACAACTTTAAAAGAAAAAATTTATTTTTCTAAAAAAGGAAATAAGCAAAAAAAATTATTTATTAATGAAAAAAAAAACCTTTTTTTTATACATTGATGACAAATTGTTTAGATAAAAATTCATTGCTTTTAAAATGATTTGACAAAGGTATCTAAATCTTCTCTTAAGCATTTATAAAACGAAAAATAGGAAAAAGTAAACAAACAAAATGAAAAAAAAAATAAACAAAATGTTTATTTTTCTATTATTACTGTAAATTTAAATTATTGATTCTAATAACACAAAAATAGACTAATTGTTAGGATAATATGAAATTTTTTTCAACAAAATTGAAATTAAAAATAAATAAATAAATAAACAAACAAATAAACAAATTGTGCAATAAATTATTGTTGTAAATAATTCTTTAACTGCTTTAGCAATTTACATTTTTTTTGCCTACAAAAATTATTTACCTACAATTATAAGTATATTTAATATGATGGATTAAGGTATTAAAATTTTTAAAATTTGTTAAATTTTTTTTTTTTTATTGTTGAAATATTAATAATTGCAATAATATTGCAAACTAGCAAAACTGAAAGGATTAAAAAGGAAATTAAACAAATTTTGTATATCGATGAAGCGACACTAGCTGTGACAATTTTTGGTCAATTTAAAATGCAATTGAATTTGTTTGCACAAAAAAAAATTTAGTAAAATTGAATGTTTTACTAAAAGTAAATTTAAAAGAAAGAATGGATTGAGCCTATGAAAAAAAAGTTGTTTACATTTTATGATGAATCAATGAATGCTTTCTGTTTTTTTTTGCAATTTTTCGTTGTTATTTCAAATAAATAAATAAACAAACAATAAAAGCAACAGATAGATGAATTATTTGTTTATTTTTATAAACAAATTGAAGCTAAAAGATGGAAAAAATAAGCAAATAAATGATGAATTCATCTTTATTTCAAATAGATAAATAAACAAACAATAAAAGCAACGCATGAATGAGTTATTTGTTTATTTTTATAAACAAACTGAAGTTAAAAGATGGAAAAAATAAGCAAATGAATGATAAATAAATAGAAATATGCATATATTCACTTCATATAAAAAATGAAATTTTGCAATTTTTCATCGTTATCTCAAATAAATAAATAAACAAACAATAAAACCAACGCATAGATGAATTATTTGTTTATTTTTATAAACAAATTGAAGCTAAAAGATGGAAAAAAGTAAGCAAATAAATGATAAATAAATAGAAATATGCATATATTCACTTCATATAAAAAATGAAATTTTGCAATTTTACATCGTTATTTCAAATAGATAAATAAACAAACAATAAAACCAACGCATAGATGAATTATTTGTTTATTTTTATAAACAAATTGAAGCTAAAAGATGGAAAAAATAAGCAAATTAGTGATGAATAAATAGAAATAAGCATATATTTACTTATTATAAAGCAAATGAAAATTGTACTTTCGTAAAAAAAAACTAAAAATTTATTTATAATTAATAGCTGAAAAAGATTTTTGAAAAGATTTTTTTGTTTTGTGTAATGAAAATTTGAATAAATGATCAAATTAATCAATCAAAATAATTCATTTTAAAAGTATTATTATAAGTAAACAAAGTTAACATTATAGTAAACAGAGCAAACATTATTGTAAACAAAGTAAACACCATTTCATTTTATTTTTGTCAGAGTTTAATTAATTTATTAAAAAAAAGGTGTAAAATTAAAATTTGATAATTATGTTAAATGAGAATGATAATTAGTAAATAAAGATAATTAGTAAATAACATATGAAATGACAATTTTGCTTCTTCTTCATTAGATGTTTATGTTTTGCTACATTGATTTCTTTTAATTTATCATTTCAACATCAAAACAAATCATTTTTTAATAACTTAATTTCAATTATATCCGGCAGAATTTTCCGTATTTAGTTGCAGATTTCAGGAATGAATTATATTATATTCTGAATTGCTGATATCTGTATAAATTAATTTTAATACATATTTCTTATTGATTTATTCAATTATTTGATTTTATTTTGTTTAATTTTAATTTTTATTTAATTTAATTATAATATTTTTAAAAATTTTTCTAATTAGAGCATTGTTTATGGATGTATGTAATATTTATGAGTGAATGCAATTGTTGTTTATTAATTACTAACTTAAATTAATCTCTGATTGTAAACAATAAACAAATGTGAATTTAATTAATGAGTTTAGCAATAAAAATAATATTTGATGAGAAAAATATAAGACATTATTGTATATCAAATAATATATTTTATTTTTATAACTAATTTAAATTGTTTGCAATTGTTGTAGCTAGCAATAGTATTTTAAATTCAAAATGAAATTTAATATGCCATAATAAATTTGTTAAATTCAAAAACAAATTTATTTATTACTTTTTACAAAATTTATTTTTGACCGATTTATCTTTTTTTTTTGTTGCAAATTTATTAATAATTTAATATGTGGAAAACAGTTTGTATGATAAACTGAACTAAATTATAATTAAAATTAAATTCCAAACAGATTTAATTACAAAGAATTTAAACCAAATATTCAATTTCAAGCATTTTTTTTGCCCAAAAATTAAAAAAAAAATGCTTCATTGATAATGATTTTACATATTTTTTGGGCAAAAAAGTTTTACCCGCAAAATTGTTTGTTAATTTTATTGAAGTAAAACTCTAAAGTTGAACTGAAAAGCTCGAAAATGTTTACATCTAAAGTGTAAACATTATCAGAATGAATTGAAAAATTGTGTGAGTCATACTGATTTACTGAGCTAAAATAAATTTAATTAGCTAAAACCACTCAAAATTAGCAGCTCATTAATGAGTCTTCAAAACTTGATTGAATTTCAGAATCTAAAAAGCTTTCCATTAGCAGTAGCGATGCGATATATAATTTTTTTTTTTTTTTTTTTTTTCATTGAAATAATGAACAATTCTATAGCAAAATGGAAATGAGAAATTTTGAGCCAAAAAGTAATAGATAGAGCCAAGAAGGAAGTAATTTTGAGTATCAGTTGATAACAGTAAGTAATGTTTGATCGATCAGATCACTTTGATCAGATCAATCAGATCACTCACCAATTCAGCCATTCAAGCAACATTGATCGATCGATCGATCAGATCAATCAGATCAGATTACCAATTCAGCCATTCAAGCAACATTGATTGATCGATCGATCAGATCAATCAGATCACTCACCAATTCAGCCATTCAAGCAACATTGATCGATCAATCAATCAGATCACTCACTAATTCAGCCATTCAAGCAAGCAACATTGATCGATCAGATCAATCAGATCACTCACCAATTCAGCCATTCAAGCAACATTGATCGATCGATCGACCAGATCAATCAGATCACTCATCAATTCAGCCATTCAAGCAACATTGATTGATAGATTGATCAAATCAATCAGATCATTTACTAATTCAGCCATTCAAGCAACATTGATCGATCGATCGATCAGATCAATCAGATCACTCACCAATTCAGCCATTCAAGCAACATTGATCGATCGATCGATCAGATCACTCATCAATTCAGCCATTCAAGCAACATTGATCGATCGATCGATCAGATCAACCAGATCACTCACCAATTCAGTCATTCAAGCAACATTGATCGATCGATCAATCAGATCAACCAAATCACTCACCAATTCAGCTATTCAAGCAACATTGATCGATCGGTCGATCAGATCACTCATCAATTCAGCCATTCAAGCAATATTGATCGATCGATCGATCAGATCAATCAGATCACTCATCAATTCAGCCATTCAAGCAACACTGATCGATCGATCGATCAATCGATGCCATTATCATTTTGATCAATCAATTTTACACTTTTAAATGAGCGTTCGAAGATTGAAATAAATTTAACAAATTTAAATTCAACAATTTCAAATAGTGGAAGAGTCTCTCAGTTTGAGATAATTTCAACAAATTAAAACTCTCTCAAATTTTCTTTGATCATCGCTGCAACTATTAATTATCTGAGAGTTTCTGAAAATCACCTGCAATTATCGGTTTGTTCAAGTTGACTTATAATTTTAGAATACGTGGAATGGAAGCGTACGTGATACGTTTGTTACTCGACGTAACACACTAAGGTTTTATGTTTTTTGTTTGTTTATTTATAAAAAAAAGTATTCAGCAGTTAAGTTATTTACTTTTTATTGAAACATTTTCATTATCAAATCAGTAATAAGTAATTAAACATTGTCACCTTTATAAAGTAATGTGTCACAACTTGCAGCATGGAAAATTTTGAAAAACTTTGAAATTAATTTATTTTTTACACTTTTTTTTTCAAATATTTTCAGTGTAATGTTTACTTTATACTTACTTACATTACTCTTTACTTATATCAAATCTACTTGCAAGAGACTGGGGACAGCAGCTAGTTTTCTGGCCATGTACTCTTTGCATTTTACACTTTAAAGAGCCTAAAATGGCCCAGCATTCAGTTTTCCATTTCTTTCAAAGTCTAATTTGGCTATAAATTATTGATTCTTTTATCTCATAGCTAATAAATTTGTGTTATTTAGACATTTTGTTTATGCGTTCAGATTTGAATTTAATTTACGGTTTTCCGGATTAGCTAGTAAAAAGTAAATTGAAGACTAGTTGCTATATAGGAAATCAAAAAAGAAAAAACCTGAAAAGATTTGAGTAAAAGTAAAATAATAAGCATTTTAAAAGTTCCAAAAGTATTTAAATGATTAAATATGAATTTATCAAACTTTTGAATTTTTTATTTTTTTCAATTTAAAAAAAAAATATGTATAATAGTAGTTACTATCATTTTCATTTTTTAATTTCATTTTTTTTTTTTGTAAAAGTTTGTCAAATAAACAAAAAAAAAAATTTTTATTAAAATATCATCAATTTATTGATTCAAACATTCAATTAATTTTTTTTTTTTTTTACAACAAATTTGATAGCAATAAAAAAAAGAAAAACAAAAAATTTTTTTTTTTCAATTTTAAAATTACAAAATTGACTTTGTGTATATTATTTTGGACATCACCAACTGCTCATCATTTTTCATCTTTCAATTTTTTTTTTTTGAATTTAATTTACCCCCCCCAAAAAAAAATAAATAAAAAATTACTTTAATTATTGATGCATTAAAGTATCATTTGAAAATTTAACACATCAATAAGCATAATTTCAAAAAAGAAATGAAAAAATTTTAACATTTTTTTTTTTTTTTTTAAAATTAATTTTTCAAAAATTTGTTTATTATTAAACGTTGTGCAAAAAAAATTGCTAAACTTTTATATTAATTATATTAATACAAATTGAAATATCAAAATAAGTTGAATAAGTAAAATTTATAATCGTATCAACTGATAATCATATCAATATCAATCAATTATTTATTTTTATCACAGTATATTTTATCAATAATCTATTAACTGCATTCTTTGAGCTGAAATTATAGACAAAAAAAAAAAAAGAAAGAAAATTTATAATTGTTAGAATGAAAACGGATAAATTGATATAAACTGATAAATTGATAAGCTTATATAAACTGATAAATGAGTAAACTGATGCAAACTGATAAACTGATGCAAACTGATAAATGGATAAGCTGATAGAAACTGATATAAATGGATAAGCTGATATAAACTGATAAATGCATAAGCTAATATAAACTGATAAATGGATAAGCTGATATAAACTGATAAACTGATAGAAACTGATATAAATGGATAAGCTGATATAAAGTGATAAACTGATATAAATGAATAAGCTGATATAAAGTGATAAAAACAAGTAAAGAAAATTTATGATTGTTATAATAAAAATGGATAAACTGATATGAACTGATAAACTGACATAAACTGATAAACTGATAGGCTGATATAAACTGATAAATGAGTAAACTGATGCAAACTGATAAATGGATAAGCTGGTATAAACTGATAAAAAACAAGTAAAGAAAATTTATAATTGTTAAAATAAAAATAGATAAATTGACATAAACTGATAAACTGATAAGCTGATATAAAATATAAAATTGAAATTATAAAAAAAATCGAAAAAAGAAAATTTATAATTGTTTAAATAAAAATGGATAAATTGATGTAAACTGATAAGCTGATATAATAAACTGACAAACTGATAAACTGATAAGCTGATATAAACTGATAAATGGACAAACTGATGTGAACTGATAAATAGATAAGTTGGTATAAACTGATAAAAAACAAGTAAAGAAAATTTATAATTGTTAAAATAAAAATAGATAAATTGACATAAACTGATAAACTGATAAGCTGATATAAAATATAAAATTGAAATTATAAAAAAAAAAAAACAAAAAGAGGAAATTTATAATTGTTAGAATAAAAATGGATAAATTGATATAAACTGATAAACTGATATAAGATATGCTAAATGGAAATAAATAATAAACATACTATAAGTTTATGACGTTTTCTACGTCTGGAACGAACACGTGTCTCGTATTTCACGTAAACATGCTGAATGTATGCGACAATAATAAATAATACAATTAATCCAAGAATAACAAATGATGAATATCGTGATACTAATGCTTGCCTGCAATTTTTTACAAATAATTAATTGTTAAATTAATTATTAATTAAATTTAATTAATTAAGAAAAAGATTTTATCTTATTTATTTGAATTAATAAATTTCATTTAATATAGAAATTATTCAAAGTTGCATTTTCAAATTTTAATTTAATTTTTTTTTCTAAATTTTAAATATTTATTATAATAGTTACAATGACACTGTGAAATTATAAATTATTTGAATAAGTGAATAATGCATTATTAAATAATTTAAAACTTAAAAATACTTTCACAAATTTTTGAGAGTCTTTTGTTTACACTTTTTTGTTTACACTTTTTTGTTTACCACAATTTAAGTAACACAATTTATTCTGCCACAGCAATTTAAAACTTTTAGCAAAATACGAATTAACCTGTAATTATTCTGACTAATATCTTCTGATTACTTACAATTAACTTTAATACTTTGTAAGAAAATTATGATAAAATTTTTGAATGTAATAATTATTGATTAAAAATTTTACTTAAAAGTTACTTAAATTGATAATTTATTAATTTTGCTTAAAAAATTTTCGCAAAATTTCATTGTTTTTATAAATATTTAATGAAATTAAATATGAAATTATTTCTGTTATTATTCAAACAATTAAAATTTCAATTTTAATTTAGTAACTTTTTTTAATTAATAAAAAAATAACAATATTTTACTTCTTATAAAATATTATATGAAAAATTTTCATTAATTTTGCAACAAATTTATATTCATTAAAACTGATAAGAAGATGATAATTAAAAAAAATGATAATTTTTTATCATTTTTATCAAATTTCTAATATTTTTTATCAGAAATTAAACAATAATTTGACCTTCTCAAAGGTTAAGAATCAATAAACGGTGATAAATTCAGCCAATTATATTCATAAAAACTGATAAGAAAGTGATAATAATTACCAAAAAAGTTTTTTCTAATCATTTTTATCAGAAAATAAACAATAATTTAACTTTCTCAAAAGTTATAGATCAGTAAACAGTGATAAATTCAACCAATTATATTCATAAAAACTGATAAGAAGATGATAATATACATGCCAAAATTATCATTTTTTATCATTTTTATCAAAAATAAAGTAGTAATTTAACTTTCTCAAAAGTTATAGATCAGTAAACAGTGATAAATTCAGCCAATTATATTCATAAAAACTGATAAGAAAGTGATAATAATTACCAAAAAGGTTTTTTTTTTATCATTTTTATCAAAAATAAAGCAGTAATTTAACTTTTCCAAAAGTTATAGATCAGTAAACAGTGATAAATTCAACCAATTATATTCATAAAAACTGATAAGAAAGTGATAATAATTACCAAAAAGGTTTTTTTTAATCATTTTTATCAGAAAATAAACAATAATTTGATCTTCTCAAAGGTTAAGAATCAATAAACGATGATAAATTCAGCCAATTATATTCATAAAAACTGATAAGAAAATGATAATAATTACCAAAAAAAATTTTTTTTATCATTTTTATCAAAAATAAAGCAGTAATTTAACTTTTCCAAAAGTTATAGATCAGTAAACAGTGATAAATTCAACCAACTATATTCATAAAAACTGATAATAAAGTGATAATATATACCAAAAAAAATTTTTTTTTATCATTTTTATCAAAAATAAAGTAGTAATTTAACTTTTCCAAAAGTTATAGATCAATAGTGATAAATTCAACCAATTATATTTATAAAAACTGATAAGAAGATGATAATATATATGCCAAAATTATCATTTTTATCATTTTTATCAAAAATAAAGCAGTAATTTAACTTTTCCAAAAGTTATAGATCAGTAAACAGTGATAAATTCAACCAATTATATTTATGAAAACTGATAAGAAGATGATAATATATATGCAAAAATTATCATTTTTTATCATTTTTATCAAAAATAAAGCAGTAATTTAACTTTCTCAAAAGTTATAGATCAATAAACAGTGATAAATTCAACCTTCCAGGAAATTCGGTTGTCGAATTTCCTCGCATCAATAATTTGACCATTTTGTTGTCATCTTTATGACTGATAATTTTCGAGAAATTACTGATACGAAACATATCAGTGATATATTGTGATCATATCTCAATAAAAATTCATTTCATTCTGCAATCAGAAATGGAAACAGAAAAAAAAAAAGAATTTTGAAATTGATTAAATTGATAAAGCATTTTTGTCGTTATCATAATTTTATCAAACCATTTCCTATTATTCAAATGATAATAAATCTAATCTAAAATCAATTAAAAATTTAAATCAATGGATTGAATCATTTAAAGATTTAAATCAATCAATTAAATCATTTAAAAATTTGAATCAATTCATAATTTTATCAAACCATTTCCTATTATTCAAATGATAAATGAGTGATAATAAATCTAACCTAAAATCAATTGAAAATTTAAATCAATCGATAAAATCATTTAAAAATTTAAATCAATTAATTAAAACATTTAAATTTAAACAAACTTTTCATAAATTAAAAAATGCAAACAAACCAAATAAAAAAAGCACACACAAAAAAAAAAACAAAACAATTAAAAATATATAAATAAATTAATTTACACATTCCATCTATCATAAACAAAAACTATTATTAACTAAAGCCAAAATCGATTAAATCATTTAAAAATTTCTAATCAATCGATAAATCATTTAAAAACTTCTAATAAATCGATTAAATTAGTTAAGAATTTGCATCAATTAATTAAATCATTTAAAAATTTAAATCAATTAATTAAAACATTTAAATTTAAACAAACTTTTCATAAATTAAAAAAAAAAAACAAACAAACCAAATAAAAAAAAGCACATAAAACAAAACAATTAAAAATATTTAAATAAATTAATTTTCACATTCCATCTATCATAAACAAAAACTATTATTAGCTAAAGCGAAAATCGATTAAATCATTTAAAAATTTCTAATCAATCGATTAAATTAATTAAAAATTTCTAATCAATCGATTAAATTAACTAAGAATTTGCATCAATTATTTAAATCATTCGATTAAAAATTTAAATCAATTAATTAAAACATTTAAATTTAAACAAACTTTTCATAAATTAAAAAAAAAAACAAACAAACCAAATAAAAAAAAGCACATAAAACAAAACAATTAAAAATATTTAAATAAATTAATTTTCACATTCCATCTATCATAAACAAAAACTATTATTAGCTAAAGCGAAAATCGATTAAATCATTTAAAAATTTCTAATCAATCGATTAAATTAATTAAAAATTTCTAATCAATCGATTAAATTAACTAAGAATTTGCATCAATTATTTAAATCATTCGATTGAAAATTTAAATTAATTAATTAAAACATTTAAATTTAAACAAACTTTTCATAAATTAAAAAATGCAAACAAACCAAATAAAAAAAAAGCACATAAAATAAAACAATTAAAAATATATAAATAAATTAATTTACACATTCCATCTATCATAAACAAAAACTATTATTAGCTAAAGCCAAAATAGCTTACTTTAAATAAATTTATTTTTTTTTTTTTTGCTTGAAGCATTCGATGTTTACACTTACTCTTTTAGCTGCATATTTTACTAAAAAAAAAAAAAGAAAAATCCATATTTAATCTTTTAAGTCAACGCCCTTTTTTCTTTTTCCATCACTTTTAAATTAGTGAAATTTAATTTAATCAAATTTCAATTTTAAAAAATATCAAAGCTTGGACAACAATTTTTTTTTTTTTAGCATACAAATAACAAACACTGAGCTAATTATTTATAAGCTAACATACTTTAATTAAGCTAATTTGATATGTAAATATATTTATGAATAAATCCATTTCAAAAAAAAATTTTTTTTTTTTAGCTATATACTTTCAAAAGTTAAATGAATTTATAATTTATTTCAAAAAAAAAAGCTAGTTATCATAAACAATGTCATCGAATAAGTTCGAGAATCAAAAAAAAAAAAATAAATTCGAGAATTAAAAATAGAATTTCATTAAATATTGATTTTAATTTGCCATACAATTTTATTGTGTTTTTTGAAATTTTGAATTATTTAAAAGATTAAAGTGGAAAAAAATAAAAGTGAAAAAAGCAAAAAGAGATTATTGGAATAAAAAGCAAATTACTAATACAATAAGATTACAATGCAAATAAGCAAATGCTCTACTTATTGTCCAATTATTTTTTGCCTTATTTTTCGCCACATTTCCGCCCTTTTTTTTTTCTTTTGATCATTTATTATTATATAAAATATATTTTAATAATAACTTTTTAATTAATCAATAATTTCACATTCAATGATAAGCAAAAAGAGATTATTGGAATAAAAAGCAAATTACTAATACAATAAGATTACAATGCAAATATGATAAATTTTATTGTTATAAAAATTTTTTTCTGATAATTTTGATAATTTTTGATAATCTTTGATAATTTTTTTTTTGACAATAATAATAAAAAAATATTTTTTTGACAATAATAATAAAAAAATAAATAATAATAAAAAATATTAGGCATTTATTATTATATAAAAATATATTTTAATAATAATTTTTTAACTAATCAATAATTTCACATTCAATCATAGCTTTGAAATGATAAATTTTATTGTTACAAAACTTTTTTCTGATAATTTTGATAATTTTTGATAATTTTTTTCAACAATAAATGATAATAAAAATTGTTAGGCATGCATTTTGCATGCAAATGCATTACAATTTGTAATCAATGTGATAATTATTGATAATTTTGATAATATTTTTTCGACAATAAATGATAATAAAAATTGTTAGGCATGCATTTTGCATGCAAATGCATTACAATTTGCAATTAATGTAATTAATTTATTATTCATTTTTTTTCTTTTTGGAATTTTTGCAATTAACTAAATGTTTAATTTTATTTTTATTCAAAAAAAAAAAAAAAATTCAAAAAATTTTATTTAAAAAAAAAAAAAAAAGAGCGAAGCACTTTTTTGCATATATTTTTTACATTAAAAAATTTTCTAATTTCAATTTCATTTCACACGCGATGAAATAATCATTTATGTTAGCAAAAATAATAAAATAAAAAACTAAAAAAAATTTATTTAAAAAAAAAAAACGAAAAAATTTATTTTTTTTTTTTTTGGATAAATGTTATTCAGACTACATTCCAATGTATAAAATTCATTTATTACAGCAAATAAACGATTAATTTATGATTGTATGTGCGCTTAGCTTAAAATATTTATTTTTTATTTTATTTTTTGTTTTTTTAAATTTTTAAATCGATTAATAAATAATATTTAATTTTTGCATTTTAAAAATTAATAAATAATATTTAATTTTTAAATAATATTTAATAAATATTTAAAATTAAAATTTTAACTGTTAGTGAAGAAAGATTGGTAAAAAACACTAAGAATTTTTATTTTATTTTATTTTTTTTTTAAATTTTTAAATCAATTAATAAATAATATCTAATTTTTGCATTTTATAAATTAGCAAATTAAATATTATTTACTGCATTTTATAAATTAATAAATAATATTTAATTTTTACACTTTATAAATTAATAAATAATATTTAATTTTTACACTTTATAAATTAATAAATAATATCTAATTTTTGCATTTTATAAATTAGTAAATTAAATATTATTTACTGTATTTTGTAAATTCGTAAATAATATTTAATTTTTGCATTTTAGAAATTAATAATACTTAATTCTTGCAAAATTAGCATTTTGAGCAAAGTTTTAAAATTAAAATTTTAACTGTTAGTGAAAAAAGATTAGCAAAAAGAAAAAATTAAAAATTCTTATTTTATTTATTTTTTTTTAAATTTTTAAATCAATTAATAAATAATATTTAATTTTTGCATTTTATAAATTAGTGAATAATATTTAATTTTTGAGCAAAGTTTTAAAATTAAAAATTTAACTGTCAGTTGAAGAAAGATTAGTAAAGAAAGAAAAAACTATTATTTCTATTTGATTAAAATTTAATCCAAATATGAATGCAACAAAAATTTTTAATAATCCTTTTATAGTTTTTTTTTATTTCAACAAATTTTAATTATTTTTTTCAATTATTAAATTTATATGAAATTTTAATAAATTCATAAAAAATTCAGAAAGAAAGAAAAAAAAAACTTTTCATTTAGAATTAAAGTATTATCAATTGATAAAAGATAATTTTATTATATATAAATAAGTAAAATACATTTATATTTTAATTTTATTATATATAAATAAGTAAAAAACATTTATATTTTATTCTTTTGTTTTTTATTAAAGTAATTTTTTTTTTTTTGAAAAATTTTTGAAAAACTTTTAGATAAATTTACAAAATTTGAAATATTAGAAAGAATGCAAAAAATTTGAAAACTCAAAGCTATATGAGAAGAGAGAAAAATGAAATTTAAATTTAATCTTATCATTCTCGAGACTTTGTCAATAGTTTTTTCTTTTTCTCGAGAAAAACATTCGTTATTGTTAAGAAAAAAAAAAGACAAAATAGCACCAATTAGAATATTTTTTCAAAAATTTCAAAAAATAAAAAAAAGACTTTTTTATAATAAATTTATTTATTTGCAATTTTAACATACTTTCATGTGAAATCATTTTTTAAATAAAATTTCATTTTTCGCCTTTCATTAAAATGGAATTTTAATTAATTAATATTTTTGCTTCAAAAAAAGAATTTAAATTAATTAATTTTTTTTGTTTTAAAGAAAGAAATTTAAATTAATTAAAATTTTTGTTTCAAAAAAGTAATTTAAATTAATTTATTATTTACATTTTTAATTTATAAAATAGTTTCAAACTCTCTAATCATTATTATTTCATATTTTTTTAAAAATATAAGAAATGTTAAATTAATTTATATTTTTGTTTTTAAAAGAAGGAATTTAAATTAATTTATATTTTTGTTTTAAAAAAGTAATTTAAATTAATTTATTATTTACATTTTTAATTTATAAAATAGTTTCAAACTCTTTAATCATCATTATTTGATATACTTTTTTTCAATTTTTGTTAATTTATATTTCAAATTTAAGAAATGATCATTGATCATTGCAAATGCTACAATAATAATAATTTCAAATGCTAAAATTTTCCTTTCAAAAAATTTTTCTTCCTTTCATTGTCACATCTCTTGTCACCTCTATTGTCACATCTCTTGTCACATCTCTTGTCACCTCTATTGTCACATCTCTTGTCACATCTCTTGTCGCATCTCTTGTCATCTCTATTGTCACATCTCTTGTCACATCTCTTGTCACCTCTATTGTCACCTCTATTGTCACATCTCTTGTCACATCTCTTGTCACCTCTATTGTCACATCTCTTGTCACATCTCTTGTCACATCTCTTGTCACCTCTATTGTCACATCTCTTGTCGCATCTCTTGTCATCTCTATTGTCACATCTCTTGTCACATCTCTTGTCACCTCTATTGTCACATCTCTTGTCACATCTCTTGTCACATCTCTTGTCACCTCTATTGTCACATCTCTTGTCACATCTCTTGTCACCTCTATTGTCACATCTCTTGTCACATCTCTTGTCACCTCTATTGTCACATCTCTTGTCACATCTCTTGTCACCTCTATTGTCACATCTCTTGTCACATCTCTTGTCACATCTCTTGTCACCTCTATTGTCACATCTCTTGTCACATCTCTTGTCACCTCTATTGTCACATCTCTTGTCACATCTCTTGTCACCTCTATTGTCACATCTCTTGTCACATCTCTTGTCACATCTCTTGTCACCTCTATTGTCACATCTCTTGTCACATCTCTTGTCACCTCTATTGTCACATCTCTTGTCACATCTCTTGTCACATCTATTGTCACATCTCTTGTCACATCTATTTTATCCGTGTCACTTGTGTTCATCTCATTTATTTAATTAAAAATCAAAAGAGAGCAAAAAGAAAAAACAAAAAATAAAATTTTATTGAAATCATCACAACTGCATATAAATTTTTATATGGAGCTATTCGTCACCATTGAAACTGCCGTAAAATCCCCCTTTTAATTAGTTAAAAATTTTTTAACAATTATTAATTGATTTACAAAATTTTGTAATTTCAATCAAATTATGCAAAATATAAAATATAATAATTTTAAAAAATAAAATATAATAATTTTAAATTGGCTGGAAAAGATTTTTGTTTTTTCTTTAATTTCAATATTTAAAATAAAATTTGTAGAAAAAAAAAATTTATAAATAAATAAATTTTTTCATAAATGTAAAAATTAAAATTTATTGAAATAAAATTTTTTTTTTTTTAGAAAAATGAAATTTAATAATTTTCTAATTTAGTAATGGAATTAGAAAATTTTTTTTTTGGTAGTAATCAAAATAAAAATATGGTAAAATTAATTTTTGCTATTAAATACAAATTTAGCAGTATTTAATTAAAATATATATGTTTTTTTTGTTTATCAATTTTTATCAATTCTTATCAATATGTTATCAGTTTATAATTAAATTTTGTATTAATTTGCAGTATAAAAATTGTAGAATTACTTTTACTATTAATGTAAATTTAGCAAATTTTTTTCTTATTTGATCAAAATATATATGTTTTTTTGCTTATCAATTTTTATCAATTCTTATCAATATGTTATCAGTTCATAATTAATTCCTGTCTTAAATTACAATATGAAAAATAAACATTTTCTTTGTTTTTTATTAAATTTTGAGATTTTACTTTAAATTTGAGCATAATTTGAGATAAATTTTAACAATATCTTATCAGTAGACTAAATCTTAGTCAAAATAAAATTGTTTTAATCATTTTATCAATTCTTATCAATACGTTATCATAATTAATTCTTATTTTAAATTAAAATATGAAAAATAAACATTTTCTTTGTTTTTTATTAAATTTCGAGAATGTACTTTAAATTTGAGCATAATTTTAGACAAATTTTAACAATGTCTTATCAGTAGACTAAATTTTAGTCAAAATAAAATTGTTTGATCATTTTATCAATTCTTATCAATACGTTATCAGTTTATAATTAATTTCTGTGTTAATTTACAATATGAAAAATAAACATTTTCTTTGTTTTTATTAAATTTCGAGAATGTACTTTAAATTTGAGCATAATTTGAGATAAATTTTAACAATGTCTTATCAGTAGACTAAATTTTAGTCAAAATAAAATCGTTTGATCATTTTATCAATTCTTATCAATACGTTATCAGTTTGTAATTAATTTCTGTGTTAATTTACAATATGAAAAATAAACATTTTCTTTGTTTTTGATTAAATTTCGAGAATGTACTTTATATTTGAGCATAATTTGAGATAAATTTTAACAATGTCTTATCAGTAGACTAAATTTTAGTCAAACTAAAATCGTTTGATCATTTTATCAATTCTTATCAATACGTTATCAGTTTATAATTAATTCCTATCTTAAATTAAAATATGAAAAATAAACATTTTCTTTGTTTTTGATTAAATTTCGAGAATGTACTTTAAATTTGAGCATAATTTGAGATAAATTTTAACAATATCTTATCAGTAGACTAAATTTTAGTCAAAATAAAATTGTTTTGATCATTTTATCATTTCTTATCAATACGTTATCAGTTTATAATTAATTCCTGTCTTAAATTACAATATGAAAAATAAACATTTTCTTTGTTTTTTATTAAATTTCGAGATTTTACTTTAAATTTGAGCATAATTTGAGATAAATTTTAACAATATCTTATCAGTAGACTAAATTTTAGTCAAAATAAAATTGTTTGATCATTTTATCAATTCTTATCAATATGTTATCAGTTTATCATTAATTTCTATGTTAATTTACAATATGAAAAATAAACGTTTTCTTTGTTTTTTATCAAATTTCGAGATTTTACTTTAAATTTGAGCATAATTTGAGATAAATTTTAACAATATCTTATCAGTAGACTAAATTTTAGTCAAAATAAAATCGTTTGATCATTTTATCATTGCTTATCAATACGTTATCAGTTTATAATTAATTCCTGTCTTAAATTACAATATGAAAAATAAGCGTTTTCTTTGTTTTTTATCAAATTTCGAGAATGTACTTTAATTTTGAGCATAATTTGAGATAAATTTTAACAATGTCCTATCAGTAGACTAAATTTTAGTCAAAATAAAATTGTTTGGATCATTTTATCAATTCTTATCAATACGTTATCAGTTTGTAATTAATTCCTGTCTTAAATTACAATATGAAAAATAAATATTTTCTTTGTTTTTGATTAAATTTCGAGAATGTATTTTAAATTTGAGCATAATTTGAGATAAATTTTAACAATATCTTATTAGTAGACTAAATTTTAGTCAAAATAAAATTGTTTTGATCATTTTATCATTTCTTATCAATACGTTATCAGTTTATAATTAATTTCTGTGTTAATTTACAATATGAAAAATGGGCCCTTTCCTTGTTTTTATTAAATTTCGAGAATGTACTTTAAATTTGAGCATAATTTGAGATAAATTTTAACAATATCTTATCAGTAGACTAAATTTTAGTAAAGATCAAATTGTTTTGATCATTTTTTAGCGCTAAATTATTGTTACTTTAAATGCAAATGATTATTTATCATTAATTATCATTTTACTATCAATTAAAACTTTCCTACATTCATTCATTTTTCAATAATAAAAAATGACGTAATTTTTGTTTGTTTTTTTTTTTTTTTAAAAAAAAAAATTAAATTGACAGGTGTTTAAAGATGCTATTAAGATAATACTACTACTAGGCTTTTAGAATAGATTTGTTAGGCTATTAACTGACTTACTTTCTGGCTAAGATAACTTTTTTTTTTTTTTCATTTTCAAATGCTTCTCTCTCTCTCTCTCTCTCTCCCTCTTAACTTTTCTTCAAATTGTGTACTTTTTCATCAATTCTAAGCAATTCAATTTTACTACATTCCCAAAGTTGTGTACCTGTTTTTAAATTCTTTTTAAATTTCAATTTGATATCAATTTTGCTTTCTTGATTGTACCCGATTGGTCTATGATAAAGAAATTTAAATTTCTAATTTCTATTTGTTTTTAAATTCCTTTTTTAATTTCTTTTTAAATATCGATTTTGCTTTTTTTGATTGTATTCGATCAGTCTGTGATAAAAAATATTACTTTGATTAAATATCACTTTGATAAAGAAATTTGAATTTTTAATTTCTATTTGTTTTTAAATTCCTTTTTTAATTTCTTTTTAAATATCATTTTGCTTTTCTTGATTGTATTCGATTGGTCTGTGATAAAGAAATTTAAATTTTTAATTTCTATTTGTTTTTAAATTCCTTTTTTAATTTCTTTTTAAATATCAATTTTGCTTTTTTTGGTTGTATTCGATCAGTCTGTGATAAAGAAATTTAAATTTTTAATTTCTATTTTTAGAATGATTGTTTAAGCTATGAAACTCATTTCTAGCTTTTTTAAAATTTACTTTCTAAATTCCCTTTGAATATTTGTTTTTTTTTTTTTAAATTCCTTTTAAATATTTTTTTTTGTTTTTAAATTCCTTTTTAATTTCTATTTGTTTTTTAAATTCTTTTTAAAGATCACTTTGCTTTCTTGACTGTATTCATGCGATATGTTTGTGATAAAAAAAAAATTCAATTTCTTTAATTTCAATTTGTTTATTTAAAAATTTTTAAAAGATTTAAAAGCAAAAACTAAATGTTTATAATTTTAAGTGCAAATTTAATTTTTTTTTAATTTCAATTTGTTTTTTTTAAAAATTTTTAAACAGTTTAAAAATAAATGCTAAATGTTTATAATTTTAAGTGCAAAAAAAAATTTCTTCAATTTATATTTCTTATTTAACAATTTATTTTGCTGCTAAAAAATTTTTTATTTAAGTTTATAAATTTTTTATATATTTGTTTTACATTCAAATATTTTTTATAACTGTTTGCATAATTTAAATTAATTACTTTTGTTGAACTAAAAATTATTTTGCTAAAATTTTTTTTTTTTTTTGTTGAAACAAAAAATTTTTTCAAATATTTTATTTTTTTGCTAAAATTCATTTAACATTTTTAATTTATATAAATTAAAAAAAATAATTTCAATTTTAAATTCAATGTAATTTAAATAATTTTTGGCAATTTTTTTTAATTTTTATATTAAAATATATCAATAATTAATTAATTCATTGCTACTAATAAGTAAAAAATTTCCTTTTTTTTTTTTTTAAATTCATTTGCAATTTTAAATTCAAACTGAAAATGTTTTTTTTTTTTTTTCGGAAAATTTTGATAATTGCTATTGATAATTGGGTATATTTCAAATTTTTCAATCGCAAATAAATGATTAATGATGCATTTTAAATCAAAATTTATTTTAATATCAGAATTTAAAAAATCTAATTTTCATAAATCATTTAACAATTGGAATTTAAAAATCTAATTTTTATAAACCATTTGACAATTGGAATTTAAAATTCTAATTTTTATAAACCATTTAACAATTGGAATTTAAAATTCTAATTTTCATAAACCATTTAACAATTGGAATTTAAAATTCTAATTTTCATAAACCATTTAACAATTGGAATTTAAAATTCTAATTTTCATAAATCATTTAACAATTGGAATTTAAAATTCTAATTTTCATAAACCATTTAATCGGCCGACTATTTCAATATGGCATTCATTAAATGCATTCGCATTACTTTTTAAATTTAATTTTATTTTTTTTTTAAATTCCATTTTCTCTTTATTGCATAACAAATTAATCATTTAAAAAATGAAAGGAATGCAAATACATTTTTAATATTATATCAGAATTTAAAATCGAAAAATATTTTTTTTAAATTTTAATATTTCGTGAATATAAGTTATCATCGTATCCTTTTTTTAATTTTTAATTTAATTTAATTTTATTTTATTTTAATTTAATTTAATTTTTTTTAAATTCCATTTTCTCTTTTTTGCATAACAAATTAATCATTTAAAAAATGAAAGGAATGCAAATACACTTTTAATATTATATCAGAATTTAAAATCGAAAAATATTTTTTTTTTAAATTCTAATATTTCAAAAATGTAAGCTAAATAATTGTTTTTAAGCTAATTTAACTAATTTTCATTCGTTTTCTTTTTTCCAATTTTTTCGTTAGCAATTTGAATTTGTCTAAAAAAATTATTTAAATTTCTTATGCATTCAATAATTTTTTAATTATTTTATTAAATTTTATTTATAATTGAATATTTTTTTAAAATTACATTCAGATAAAAATTTTTTTTTTTTTGAATATTTTAATTTAAATTTTACAATGAAATTTGTAATTTTCAATTAATATCAAATTATAAATTATTTGTTTCAAAATATTTTTATTGTTTGTTTGTTTACCTTTTTTTTTTGCCATATTATTTATTTATTTATTATAAATATTTTATTTATTTGTAATTGTCTTTGAATTGAAACTAAATGTTAGCTTTTCTTTACTTTTTCAAAGTTTTTTATTTTCAAAAAGTTTTTTTTTTTAAAAAAAAAGATAAAATTTCACAAATTATCATCGTCTTTTTCTAAAACAAAAGAATGTGTTTTTTTCAATTTTTATTTTTTATTTTAATCGATATGTTCTTTAGGAAAAAAAAACAAAAAAGTTTTAACTTTTCATTTGTTCTATTACTTTAGCTTTAAGTAAGCTAACTTTTGCAATTCATACTTTACTTAAACATTTATAATTTAAGTAATCTAACTTTCCTAAATTATAATTTACTCCAAAATTTATGAAATTTATGATAACTATTTTCTTTGTCAAATATATTTATCCTATACTTTAGCTTTAAGTAAGCTAACTTTTGCAATTCATACTTTACTTAAACATTTATAATTTAAGTAATCTAACTTTCCTAAATTATAATTTACTCCAAAATTTATGAAATTTATGATAACTATTTTCTTTGTCAAATATATTTATCCTATACTTTAGTTTTAAGTAAGCTAACTTTTGCAATTCATACTTTACTTAAACATTTATAATTTAAGTAAACTAACCTTCCTAATTTATACTTTACTCCAAAATTTATGAAATTTATGATAACTATTTTCTTTGTCAAATATATTTATCCTATAATTTAGCTTTAAGTAAGCTAACTTTTCTAATTCATACTTTATTTCAAAAATTTATACTTTAAGTAAACTAACTTTCCTAATTCATACTTTACTCCAAAATTTATGAAATTTATGATAACTTATTTTCTTTTAGCAAATATATTTATCCTATACTTTAACTTTAAGTAAACTAACTTTTCAAATTTATACCTTACTTAAATTCATCAAAATTTGTGATAACTTATTTTCTTTGACAAATATATTTAACACAATATTATTTCATTAAACTATCAATAATTTATAACAAAAAAAAAAGAGAAACGAAAATTTTAGTTTCACACAAATTACAATAAATTTTTATTTTATCACAATTTTTATCATTTTATCACTTTGCTATTAATTTATTCAAAAACAAAACAAAAAAAAAATCATTGCTTATGGAAAAAATTTATAAAAATGCTATAACAAATGATTTCAAATTTTATATAACAATTTAATTTCTAATTATTTTTAATTTCAAATTTTATATAACAATTTAATTTCTAATTATTTTTAATTTAAAATTTTATATAACAATTTAATTTCAAATTTTATATAACAATTTAATTTCTAATTATTTTTAATTTCAAATTTTATATAACAATTTAATTTCAAATTTTATATAATAATTTAATTTGTAGAACCAATCATTTTTTTTTTGATTTTAAATTTTAAATAACAACTTAATTTGTAAAACTAATTTATAATTTAATTTAAAAATATAACAATTTAATTTGTAAAAGTAATTTAAACGAGAAAAAAAAAACAATTTCACAAATTTTTAATAAATATTTTTATCAATTAATCAATTACACAAAATTAAATTGATAAATTTATAATAAATTTTAAATATAGTCTGTCATGCAATAATAATTTACATTATTACACATTTTTGCATTTGCATTGATTAAATTTAATAAATATAAAAATTTAAACATTAATTATTTTCGTTAATGCATGAAATTATTGCTGAAAAAAATTTCAATCAAATATTCTTTTATTATAATTTTTATTCTATCAAATTCTTTTTTTTTCTTTTTTATTAACAAAAAAAAATTTTTAAATATTTTGTGAAATTGTTTTTTCGTTTTTTAAATTTAGCCACAAATAGAAATAACATAAGTAAACAATGTTAAAAGTTTAATAAATTTATCAATCGATCAGATTTTAACAATTTGCTTGGTCTATCATTCGTGTTTATTTGTTATCACCTTATCATTTCTTATCTTTTTAACACAAACATTTATTCATTACTACAAAATCCATTTTTGATTTGTCTTCGAACTTTTTTTTTTTTTGAAATTAATTTTTAATTTTAATCATTATTTTCTAATTAAAATTAATTTTAATTTCAATTGGAAGAAAAAAAAATTATGCATATATGTAAAGTAAAGTTAACAATAATAATAATAATAATAATAATAATAATAATGATAATAATAATAATAATAATAATAATGATAATAATAATAATAGTAATAATAATAATAATAATGATAATAATAATAATAGTAATAATAATAATAATAATAATAATAATAATAATAATAATAATAATAATAATAATAATAATAATAATAATAATAATAATAATAATAATAATAATAATAATAATAATAATGTTTATTATACTCAAATTTACAAACTTTTTTAATTGCAAATTTTAATTTCAAAAATTTCCAATTTTAAATTTTGATTTTTGATCTTTCTCTTTGAAAAATTTTTAATTTATGCATCATTTTGCTGTCAGCTTTGGCCTTTCAAATGACAGATTTTAAAAATTTAAATTTCATCCCAAAAATTTTCAAATAATTATTTTGGATGACATTTAGTTTTTTTTTTTGCACTGATTTTACTTTTTTTCATTAAATTTCAATTTGAATTATAAAAAATTTTGTGATGCATACATGTATGCATGCATGCATGCATGCATGCATACATGCATGCATGTATGCATGCAAACAGATTAAACAAAAATATAACATAAATTTTTTCAATTCCATCTCAATCGATCCATTATTTCTCATTTACAAATACTTAAAAAATTAAAATAGCTAAATTAAAAAAAGGAAAAAAATTTGCAAATTAATTTTAAATGAAATCTTAAAATTACTTATATGCAAATAGCGCACGCAAACATTCATTGTAAAATTAATTTTTATTAATAAAATCTTTGGAAGTGGTTGAATCTTTAGTATTTCATTTCCTCTATTTCTTCATTTCTCATTTTTATCATTTTTACTTTACTTTTTTTTTTCTTTAAATTTAAATTTTAATTTATTTAATCATAATTCTATCCTTTTAAATTATCTTTGTTATCATTTTAAGATTAATTTGAATTAACTTTTACTTTCAATTTTTATCGCAACTATTAAATTTACTCTCATTTTCTATCATAACTATTAAATTTAAATCAAAATGAAAATTTTATTTTTCTTCATTTCTCATTTTTATCATCTTTACTTTACTTTTTTTTTTAAAAAAACTTAAATTTTAATTTATTTAATCATAATTCTATCCTTTTAAATTATCTTTGCTATTTAATGTTATCATTTTAAGATTAATTTGAATTAACTTTTACTTTCAATTTTTATTACAACTATTAAATTTAAATGAAAATCAAAAATTTTGTTTATTTATTTTTCAATTTTTTTTTTCGTCTCAGTTTCTAAGTTTAAAATGTTGTAATTAAATTTATGAATCATATCTTTAACTTTTGCAGATGTATGAGAAAAGAAGCATTTTGAAAGAGTTAAAAAAAAAAAGAAAAAAAAAAAAAAAAAAACATTTAGCTAACAAACAATTTCTAGCAAACAAACACAGTAGCTGTTGTCTTAACTTTATCAATAAAAAATTTTTTATTTTATTTTTCTATTTTAAAATTTATAAATTTTCCTCTTTTGCTAATTTTAAGAAATTATCATTTGAGATTAATTTAAAATAGAAAGTAAACTGATCTAAAGTGATTATCAATTATTTATCAATTATTAGCCATATTGGTCATTTTATCATTTTTAATTGATCAGTAATGGATGATGACATTTGTGACATTTTAATTTTCATTTTAATTTTTTAAATTTTATTTTTAATGAAATGAAATTAACAAAATTGAAATTGAAATCAAATGAAACTATTATCAATTATTAGCCATATTGGCCATTTTATCATTTCAATTGATCAATAATGGATGATGACATTTGTGACATTTTAATTTTCATTTTAATTTTTTAAATTTTATTTTTAATGAAATGAAATTAACAAAATTGAAATTGAAATCAAATGAAACTATTATCAATTATTAGCCATATTGGCCATTTTATCATTTTTAATTGATCACTAATGAATGATGACATTTGTAGCTTTTTAATTTTCATTTTAATTTTTTAATTTTTATTTTTAATGAAATTAACAAAATTGAAATTGAAATCAAATGAAATTAACAAAATTTTAGCTTTATGAATTACTAAAATGTACAAATAGTTGTGGAAATTATAAGAAAATAATGTTGAAAAACAAAATTTTTGAAAAATTATGAGAGTGTAAATAATAAAAACAAGAAAATTTCATTGCATTTTATTAAATTAAATGTATTAAATTAAATTAAATTTCAATTTTCATTGTTCAAATGTTAAAATTAAAAATTTTCGCTTTTTTCATTTGTTAAACTTTTATTTGTTCAATTATTTAATTTAAATAATTCATTATTGATTATTTAATTATTAATAACATACTTACTAAGCTAATATAGTGATACTATCTACTATTAACAATACTAATTAAAACCTAAATTAAATTAATTAAATTTCAAATTTTATTTTTTTTAATTTAGAATTGAATAAGACTTTTTGCATGGATTACTAATAAATATTGTTTTTATTAGATATTTCTCATAGTTTTCTTTGTAAAATATTATTTTTTTTTAATACTTTATGTGAAATGATCGAATTATGATTGATTAATAAAATAATTTCAATAAATTTAGTTAAAAAAAAAAATTGTAATAAAGTAATTTTACTTACTTATTTACTTAACATAGATTATTAACAGTTGAAAATTATACAGTAAATATTATTTTAATAAATCTTCCATATATCATCAAATAATATTAAAAGAAATTAAAAGTATCATTAAAAAAAAAAAAAAATTTTTTATTTTTTATTTTTAAACTTTAGTAATATTCAATAAATTAAAGTATATGAAGGTGAAGTTGATGTTTATATACTTTTTATATATTTTTTTTTGTTCAAAATGAAAATATAAATTTGAAATTAGAAAGAGTTAAATTTTAGTACTTATTTAAAAAATTAAGTATATAAGGAGAAATTTATATTTATATATTATTTTATCATAACATTTTTGTTGAACAAATAAGAAATGTAAAGTATTAGTATAAATGATATTAACAAAAAAAAAAAAATAAAAATATAAAAGAAAATGTTAAATTTAATTAAAGAAATAATGTGACATTGTCTATAAAACATAAATTTTTATGCTAATCTCTTTTTTTTCTTTTTTTTTTGTTTGATAAAAAATAAATTTATTTATTTAAAGAAAAGAAAAGAGAGTAAAAAAAAATATAATAAATATATATAATAAATATATTTCATTTTCATTTGAAAAAAATTAAATTGTTTAAAAATAATTTATTTTCAATCCTTTTTTGCTTCGTTTACTTTTCATTTATTATTAATAAACAAAAGTATTTATCATCACATTCAGCTAAAGAATAAAAAAGATAAAAAGGGAATTTTTATAAATATTATAACAATATTATACTAATAGAAATAATATGCAAAATAATATTAATTATACTAATATATAATAAATATATTTCATTTTCATTTGAAAAAAATTAAATTGTTTAAAAAAAAAAATTGAATTTATTTAAAATTTAGATTAAATTGTTTAAAAATGAAAGTATAAATTTGAAATTAATCATAATAAACTTTAGTAATATTCAACAAATTAAGTATATGAATGTGAAGTTAATATTTATATATTTTATATATATATTTTTTGCAAAATGAAAATATAAATTTGAAATTAGAAAGAGTTAAATTTTAGTATTTATTTAAAAAATTAAGTATATAAGGAGAAATTTATATTTATATAATATTTTATCATAACATAATCATAATAAATCTTACCATAATAAATCAAAAAAAAAAACAATTGATAAAGGGAAAGCAGATAGATTTTTAAATTTATTTTTTGAAAATTGTTAGCTTAAATTAATTGAATACAAAACTTTTTAGTCTTTTTTTTTTTTTATTATTTTCTTTCATTATTCTGTATCTTCCTAACTATTAATCAATTTTTTAAGTTTTACCCATAATTAAAAAATTTTAAATATTTAAAATATCTCTAGCAAAAATATATGATTTAATCATATGCATATTTATAAATGTAAAATTTTTCAAATTTTTTCAGATATTAAAATGCTAATAATATCGAAGCATTCCATTTTTTTTCAAACATAAAAATCAGCATAATTAGAGATAAATTTTTTTTTTCAACTTTTAAAACACTAAAGTAATTCTGCTGGTAAATAATATGCTGCTACTCAATTGTTTAAAATCAAATTTACCACCACGAAATCATACAACACCACAATATTACACCTGTTTTGGAAGAGTACATGTTCAGGTATGCAATTAATTACATTTCAAATAAATTCAACCATATGTCAAATGTCAAAAAATTTTTTTTTAAAATAAATAATTATTTATTACAGACTGCCTTACAACTTATTATAATTGTAACATTTGCCTGGGATATATTTCGATGGATCGATTTCATTGTCAATCGAGGAATTACTTTCGGTTATTTTTTACTTCCTTTTTTTTTTTTTCTCTTGTTTTTGCACAATAATTATTGTCGTTGCTAAATAAATTATAATAATTTATTGTTAACAACAAAAATTATTATATAAAAAAAAATTTTTAAAACTATAAATTATCATATTTCCTTAGTTTCTAATTTTATTATTACTATTATTATTATTTTATCAATATATAAATTGCTTTATTTAAAAAAAAAGTTTTATTAATATTGTCATTCCTATTGTTTTCGATATATTTTTTTTTTTTTGATCTAATTTTATTGATTTAATTTTTGATGACCTAAAATAATCATTCCAAATTCAAATAATAATCATTAAAGGATGGATAGAAATTTTCGCAGAAATTTGCAATGCCTTATTTGGAATTTCTTTAATTATTGCTTATTGTTTCAAATCAGCGTCTTTCTTACTACCATATCTTTTCCTTCAGGTTTACATTCTAATTTTAATTTCTTAAATCATTTTAATTTGATCAAATTTTTATGATCAAAGTAAGAAGAAATCATTTTCAGCAATTTGATAATAATTTAATATTCTTTCTTTTGCATATTCTTTAATATTCTTTTACTTATTGTAAAGCATACATTTAAAATTTCAATATATTCGCAAAATACTTCCAAATTTCGATAAATATATTCCATTTTCAGCAATTTGATAATAATTTAATATTCTTTCTTTTTGCAACTTATGGCATTTACTTATTGTAAAGCATACATTTAAAACTTCAATATATTCGCAAAATATTTCCAAATTTCGATAAATATATTCCATTTTCAGCTATTTACTCTGGTTGCTTCGATGATTTTATTCTGCGTAAGCATTTTGACTATAATATGGCCAAAAAATTCTTGGGCACCCAGCTTTCATACTTATCCATCGACAAAAACATCCTGTAAGATTCATGATTTTAGATATACCAGTAGTAGAACAGTAATTTGTTTATAATTATTAAAATATTTTCATTTAGATGAATTTAAAAACTTTAATACTATTTCAAACTATTACTTCTAAACTGCTAATCTAAAATCAAAGACTTCCACTCCATCTTCCACTCAATAAAGGCAGAATTTAATTACTTGAAGTAACTGTAGTCAAAAAATAAATGTTTAATTAGCTGCAAAGAATAAAGTTAAACAGTTAAGTATGATAAATAATCAAGAATGAATAATGTAATCAGAGTATGATAAGCTTTAACGCATAATCAAGAATAAAGTTAAACAGTTAAGTATGACAAATAATCAAGAATGAATAATGTAATTAGAGTATGATAAGCTTTAACGCATAATCAAGAATAAAGTTAAACAGTTAAGTATGATAAATAATCAAGAATGAATAATGTAATCAGAGTATGATAAGCTTTAACGCATAATCAAGAATAAAGTTAAACAGTTAAGTATGACAAATAATTCAAGAATGAATAATGTAATTAGAGTATGATAAGCTTTAACACATAATCAAGAATAAAGTTAAACAGTTAAGTATGACAAATAATCAAGAATGAATAATGTAATCAGATAAACTTTAACACTATGAAAAAATTTTTTTATCAAAGCTAATAAATCCTCTCCATTCATTCAATAAAGAAAAAAAAATAATAAATTCTACATTGAAACAAATATTAAACATTTGATATTTAAGCAAAATAATCGATGAATTTTAGATAATAAAGAAGTATCAAATATCAAAAAATTGATATATAACACTTAAATACTATCATAAACAAGGAAAAAAAAAATATTTCAAACAAAAATATTTAAAAAAAACAAATTTTTTTTTTCTTCCCACGCCAATAATTTATTATTTTGCATTATTATTTTTTTTTTTTTAGCTATTCAATTAAATGCTTTCATTTATGCTATATCTCCACTTACTTTTACACTAATGTTAATATGGGTGATTCGTGTATTATTCGCTTGCTATGTGTATTTTAGTGATCGAAAGAAAGCTGAATTAAATTTTCCTATAGTTTCTATCCAGGTAAATTATAAATGAAAAAAAAGATAACATATCAAAAAGTTTTCACCATATAGTTTAAAAACTTAAATTCATTGATAAAATAGATTTGTTTGCAAAAAGAAAAAAGTACTTTGGAATGTAGTAGAACATTTTATCTCAATTAATAAACTGCAAAACAAACTTGTTTGATTGATTTCTCTATAGCTTATGTCAAAACATCATGAGCTGCAATTGCTACTTGTATCAAGTTAGTGCAACAGACACCAACCTGAAATAAGTAAAAAAAAACACCAACCTGAAATAAGCAACCTGAAATAAAAAAAAAAACTTGGAACATAAGAGATAATAAAAGCAAGAGTAGAGAAAATCTTTGTTAGATTAAAAAAAAAAAACTTTTGCATAGAAATTGATTTTAAAGTTAAAATTATTTTATTTGTAGAATAATGGTCCCAGTGCTGGTATTACTATAACTTCACCAACTGATCCAAATAACATACCAACAACAACAGCAGCAGCAGTAGTAGCAACAGTAGCATCGACGATCAATTCAACATCACCAATCACATTCTCGAATCCTAATTTCACTCTTCAGGATGAAAATGGACAGAAGTAGCAATGATTACCACGGAAAACATCGATGATCTACTACTGAATATTGCAGTGTAGCATATTTGTGAAAATAAACTAAGAATCAATTAACAATTTAAAATAAAATTTGAAAAATAAAACGATTTTAATAAGTTCCTCCCTTATTAGCACATTAACAATTAACTGATCTAATCAGAACAATAAAGAAAAAAAAAAAAAGAATCATTCATCCAAACATTATAGAAAACCTTCTAAGCATTATGAAAAAATGCATTAATATTTATTATACAAAAAAAAATTTATAAAAAAATAAAAAAAAAAAAAGAAGGACACAATTCATTTCTTAAGATTTGTCATTTTTATTTCTCTTCCTTCTAAAAACAGTAAACTAATACATTTGGCAACTAAAAAATTTATAAATTTTTTGAGTAAAATAAGTGATGAGGAAAGATTTGATTATAATAATGCGAACCGAACCTTTTCTTTCCATAACGTTTATCAATTCGAGATGCATATCCGGAAAGCATTTGTGATTGAAGATACCTGAAATCTTCCTGAAAACTATTATATACCTGAAATTCAAATTAAATCTTTCTCCGTATCACACTTTAGCATTCCATAATGATACCTTATGTATACTTCCATCATTACTTAGTAACCATTTTTCATTGCTATCACTGTCTTAGTCTTAGATAATAATAATTCAAAAGTTTAAAATTGCTACTAAGTTCATTTAATGGATGCAATCTGAAATTTCTTAAGTTTCTTTTTCAACAGTCATTTTCCCTATGTTAGATTAATTAGCAAATTAATGAAACTGCATAAATAATTATAAAAATTTTAAATTGTTCATTATCTGATACAGTATACCATTAAGTACTTCCTAATGCTTTATACTTGATTAACAGCTTATCTTCCTACTAACTAAATTTCATCGAATCACTACTGTTTGTTTAGTATTTCATTTTTGCTTATGAAATACTCCACTTCCACGAATCCCACAAAATTTCATCTGATCAGTGTACCAGAAATTATTCGGTCAATTTTATATTCCAATTGTAACGAATGACAGATGACATATCAAAGTATTCATTTATCTGTAAGCTGTATTACTTGAGAGAATTAGTTACAGAAAGTATGCTATTCATTGTAGCAAACATAAATAAGCAAAAGAAAAAAATAAATAAATAAAACCACAGCATTTAACGACTGTAAATGCCTGAATATTAAGTTTGCTGTAAGTAAAAACACTAAATAGTCTGTTAACACATCATTATTTACATTACATTTTATTTAAATAAGCTGAAACTTCATTAAAGTCAGTTTTATTACAATTACCCATCTTTCCCGCATTTACGAATTTTGGAAATATTCAACAATTCAGATAAGTGTTAAGTTAAAACATGTGAATGAATGGATAAAGAAATTACTGAATGGTAAACAACAAAGTATAGGAAACTGTTAGACATACACCTGTTCTAATATAAGGAAAAGGAACTTGGCTATCGACCAGTTTTAACATTATAACGTAAAAGTACATAAATATGCAACGAAATAAAATTTGTTTAATTTTATTTTTTAGCCTAAAAATTTACTTCTAAGAGAAGAATCTTATTCAACCTTAAGCATACAAATTCAAAGATATTCCAGAATAGATACCTCTTACTTGATAAAATTATGAACAAAAAATTTTATAAATAATTGGAAAGAAAATAATGCGATCGATAAATAATCCAAGTGATTACTCATAATACACCACCGTTTACGAATGAGAACTTCTGAAAACCGCTTAAACTTTGAAATTTAACTTCTGGATGAAACATCTGAACAAAGTAACTCCATTCTTCGATCTCCAATTCTCTCTCACCATATTCGTACTTTTTTTTGGAAAAAAAAGTAGTCTTAAGCACATAAATCACCTTTTCGAGGCAGCAAATGCAGCAATAGCTAAACCACCAATTACAGCAATTCCTCCACCCAATATTGCCATGCCAATAATCCCATCTAAATGAACTTTAGATTTAGATTAAAGTAGGTCAAGCGGTATTCCAAAATCAATAAACTTTATCAAGCGATATTCCAAAATCAATAAACTCAGATTCCAAAAAAAAGCTAATGTTTGCATACCTTTTTTCATTCTATGCTGAATTAGATCTTTCAAATCCAATGCTTGACGATTATTCGATTCTGCACTGAGTAATATATCAACATATGCAAGAGCTCGATCGTACTCCTGCAATTTCAAACTTTTCACAATGAAATTCCCATTTTAAAGAAGCCCATGTAGCAGAAAGCTTTACCTTTAAGCGCGTATGCGCTATTGCAAGATAATATACATAATCACGCTTCGATATATCCTCAACTTCTTTCCGCAATAAATCTAAAACGTATAAAAATTTGGTAAGAAAAATATTATTTTGGGAAGATAAAAAAATCGCTGCAAATAAATATGCAATTAAATGTCGTTGATTGGAATACATATGTAAGACTCAAATATCACGGCAATAGTTTTTGTTGCTACTAAAATATATCTAGTTTAATGATGTGAAATTTCCAAATATACTTACACTCGAAAATAGTTCTTTAAAATATAGATCAATACATTTCTACAAAAATCTATCTTAACCTATTACCGCTAATGCATTTAGATATGATATTTAGCTCAGTTAGTTTTTCCACACAAAACGGATAATAAAACAAAAGAAAAAACAACAAAAGCAAAACCAATAATTCAATAACCTTCCAACAATTTGATTCCCATACGTACATTACGATTGTTGGATTTGATCAAGCCATGAGCATAAGAATAGACTGCAACAGCACTTGGATTACCACGAGCAACTTGCTCATTATATGTTCTTTCCAAGCTCTGAAACAGAAATAAACTACAATCAATGAATATCTCTATTTTTTTAAAAATTTCAGTTTTTCATTACTTTTAAACAAATCTCAATGTAGTCATTTGTTCAATAGGTTTAGGTTAACTAAAACGATAGTACTAACATAAAATGTATATTTCTAATTATTCAAATCTCCTCAAAGCCTCTAATAACGAAAATACGAAAACAACAAGCAATCCGCAATGAATGCATAGAACAGACTGCGATCAAGCAACTATATCACAACAAGCACAAAATATTTGCTTTAATAATTAAGCACAAAATAATTTGTCATTATTAAAGTAGAATAAAATATTAATTAACAACTATGGCAATTACGGTGTTATTGGAATAAAAAAAATTTTATATTAAAATGACGCAAATTGTGATTTAGTAAGATTCTGAATGTGACAAGGTAGATGTGTAATCATTACTAGAGGAAATGATGCTTAATAAAGATAATAAAATATAAATAAATATCTGTTTGTTATTATCAGATGTGACATTGAAAAAATAATATATATTATATAAATAAAAAGGTATGCTCATTCCATGAGAGAATAATATTTGAATTCTGAATTCGATAAAAAAAAAATAAGGCAATCAACGTACGGCCAGAGCATCCGGATCGATCAGTTCATCTACAATTCCACCGGAATCCATTCCTGAAAACATTCGCAACTGATTCATCAATTTAGTAACTCACCAAAATGATCAAACTTAAAATGTCACTGCCACGTCGCAGACCAAAGCAAATCTTATCAACAATGCGTGGGTGGTAAGAATTTGGTCACCATGCAATCATTCGCGTCCCGTCTGTACTTTTACCCGAGAAATATTAGCTACATCTTGCATTCTATTCGAGAAATATTAACTACATCTTGTATTCTACCCGAGAAATATTAACTATATCTTGCATTCTAGCCGAGAAATATTAACTGCCCTCGTATTCTACCCGAGAAATATTAACAGCACCTCGTATTCTACTCGAGAAATATTAACTACCTTCGTATTCTACCTGAGAAATATTAACTACATCTTGCATTCTACCCGAGAAATATTAACTATATCTTGCATTCTAGCCGAGAAATATTAACTACCCTCGTATTCTACCTGAGAAATATTAACTACATCTTGCATTCTACCCGAGAAATATTAATTACATCTTGCATTCTACCCGAGAAATATTAATTACATCTTGCATTCTACCCGAGAAATATTAATTACATCTTGCATTCTACCCGAGAAATATTAACTACATCTTGCATTCTACCCGAGAAACATTAACTATATCTTGCATTCTACCCGAGAAATATTACCTATATCTTGCATTCTACCCGAGAAATATTAACTACATCTTGCATTCTACCCGAGAAACATTAACTATATCTTGCATTCTACCCGAGAAATATTAACTACATCTTGCATTCTACCCGGGAAATATTAACAGCACCTCGTATTCTACCCGAGAAATATTAACTATATCTCGTATTCTACCTGAAAAATTTGTTCTTATATTTTTCTTTTTTTGTATATTATAAAATCATACATTATAATTATCCTATAAAAACTACTAAAAAATGGATAAAAATTCAATTCCATTCGCAAATGATCAATTTATTGCCATTCTATGCATTCGTTTCATTATTAACAAACAATGAAAAAGTAAATGTGAACGAATATTACAGATGCAAAAAATATCGATTGGATAAGGTAAGTTTACTTTTTAAGTTTTAATTTAAAAGTTTTAAAATTGTTAAAAAAAAGAGCGAAAAAATTTAGAAATTTGAAAGTTAAAAGAGTTCAGCGATAATTTTGAAACTCTAAGCAAATAATCATTAAAACAACTGATAGATGGATTAGTTAGTTGTTTATTTGCAATATGTTTTAGAAATGGAAAATTGAGAGTTTGGAGGCATGGGGAATCGAACCCCAGACCTCTCCGATGCGAACGGAGCGCTCTACCCCTGAGCTATGCCCCCTAACACAGAAGGTAAACAATTTATGTGACAAATTTTTTAGCGAATTTTTAAAAAAACTTTGAAGGAATAATTTAAACTTAAACGAAAAAAAAACTTTTTATTTTGATTTTCTTCTCTTTTTTTTTTATTTTATTTTTTAAATTTTCAAAAAATGAGAGAGAATGAATTGTATTACTTTTAATAGTAAAACTTTAAGCTTAAAAATCTTAGAAAAAAGAAAAAAATCAAAAAAAAAAATGAAAAACAAATAAAACTTTAGAAAAATTAAAAATATAAAAAATTTTTTTTTTTTTTAAAAAAAAAGTGATAAAAAAATTTTTTAAACTAACATTTGTACATTAAGAAAAATAAGATGTGAAAGCAAGAAAGAAGGAGAAAAAAAAAGTGGCAGAATGATTGAATTAAAACAATTTTTGTCATAAAATAAGATTTGATTTTACATAGATTATAGAGTTGAATAGTTATTGCATTGTAGAGATGACATTTGACATTTGACATTTGACATTTGACATCAATGTTTATTTTACTATGATAAAAGTTATCGTTAACCATAATTATTGAACAATATGAGAAAATTCAAAAAAATAATGAAAGAGCAATGAATGTCAGATTGCTGTTCAGAAAAAATTTAATTTTAATTAAGTTATAACTCCTTATAAAGTAAGTTATTAACTTATAAGAAACAAAAAAATATAGCACAGTAGCAGAGGTCAACTAACGAAATTTGCTGTTGACCTTATCAAATTTCAATATAATTTACAGTTAGCAAAGAAGTCTTATTTGGTGACATTGTGACATTGGTACATTTGTCACAAGGAATAATCAAAAAATAAATTCCTTAATTCAATGAATTTAATAGAATTTTATTTCTGAAAATTATAATTCAATTTTGTCGACAATTTTTTCCATTTTATGTTGCAAGCGCAATTGTCGCAGTTTAAATTGACTATACTAAAATTATAAAAAGTTATGATATAAAGTTGAAAATAATGCTAAGATGATATTGATGCTGACCTATACTGATGAATTCTGAATATGCCGAAAAGTACGATCCGAAAAGTCTCAAAGATTTCACAAAGTGATGATCGAACACAACTATTACTGTTGATATGCTTAAAAAGAAGATAAAACAGAGAAAAGATTGATATAGTAAAAAATTTATTATCAAAATTAATAATTTAATTTAAACTTTTACTACGAATAATTAATTACGAATTTAATTTAAACTTTTATTATCTAATTGAGCAAAATGAACTCACCAAGATAACAGTGAAATGATTGGCAAATGAAAAAAATTGATCAGTAATGGATATACTTGAACCGGTCAGTCAGTAATCGATATATTTGGATTGATCAGTAATCGATATATTTGAACCGGTCAGTCAGTAATCGATATATTTGAATTGATCAGTAATCGATATATTTGAACCGGTCAGCAATCGATATATTTGAATTGATCAGTAATCGATATATTTAAACCGGTCAGCAATCGATATATTTGAACCGGTTAGTAATCGATATATTTGAATTGATCGGTAATCGATATATTTGAATTGATCAGTGATCGATGTATTTGAACCGGTCAGTCAGTAATCGATATATTTGAATTGATCAGTAATCGATATATTTGAACCGGTCAGTCAGTAATCGATATATTTGAACCGGTCAGTCAGTAATCGATATATTTGAATTGATCAGTAATCGATATATTTGAACCGGTCAGTCAGTAATCGATATATTTGAACTGATCAGTAATCGATATATTTGAACTGGTCAGCAGTCGATATATCTGAACCGGTCAGCAATCGATATATTTGAACCGGTCAGCAATCGATATATTTGAACCGGTCAGTCAGTAATCGATATATTTGAATTGATCAGTAATCGATATATTTGAACCGGTCAGCAATCGATATATTTGAATTGATCAGTAATCGATATATTTGAACCGGTCAGCAATCGATATATTTGAACCGGTTAGTAATCGATATATTTGAATTGATCGGTAATCGATATATTTGAATTGATCGGTAATCGATATATTTGAATTGATCAGTGATCCATGTATTTGAACCGGTCAGTCAGTAATCGATATATTTGAATTGATCAGTAATCGACATATTTGAACCGGTCAGCAATCGATATATTTGAACCGGTTAGTAATCGATATATTTGAATTGATCGGTAATCGATATATTTGAATTGATCAGTGATCGATATATTTGAACCGGTCAGTCAGTAATCGATATATTTGAATTGATCAGTAATCGATATATTTGAACCGGTCAGCAATCGATATATTTGAATTGATCAGTAATCGATATATTTGAACCGGTCAGCAATCGATATATTTGAACCGGTTAGTAATCGATATATTTGAATTGATCGGTAATCGATATATTTGAATTGATCGGTAATCGATATATTTGAATTGATCAGTGATCCATGTATTTGAACCGGTCAGTCAGTAATCGATATATTTGAATTGATCAGTAATCGATATATTTGAACCGGTCAGCAATCGATATATTTGAACCGGTTAGTAATCGATATATTTGAATTGATCGGTAATCGATATGTTTGAATTGATCAGTAATCGATATTTGAATCTCTTCCATGAAATATCTGAATTTCATAGCTTTTTTATTTTTTTAAACTGAAAATTTATCAGTTATCATTGTTTCTATCTAAAAAACAATATTAGCATTAGCTAATATAGCACATCCAATTTAACTTTTTAAACTTTTTTTTTTTAATATAACTTTTTTTTAAAATATAACACATAAGATTAAATTAAAATTTGGAAGGTTTTTTTTTTTTAAATCTTTTTTAATTCAAAAAAAATATTTTATCAGAAAAAATAAATTTTGTCATCAGAAAGTTAAGAAAAGATTTTTATCAATTGTTAGTGATAAGGAATTTGATAAAGCGAAATGCATTGATCTAACAACGCCATTCGAATTTAATATCAGTAATAATGTTATTTTAAAAAAATGTTGAATAATTTTATCATCGTTCATTCAAAATATTTATGTATCAAGATATTAATTAAAATTTCCCACTGGGAAATCTCGGGATTATAAAAAATTTCTAGTGTCTTCTCATATGAGCAAAATTAAGTTTTAATTTCAGGTCATGAATCTAATACTATTTCTATTTTCAAAAAATGATTAAAATATTTAAAAGAGCTTTATGTTTTCATTAAAATTTCCAGCTAATATCAGACAAATATAATATTTGCAAAAAAACAAAAAACATTTATCAAAATTTATAAATAAAAATAAAACGATAGAATTGTAAAAAAAATTGACAATATTTAATTTTCAAATTTATTATTTGCTTAAATCAAACTGAATTTAGTCATTTTATAAAAATATTGAAAGGTTATTTTTTTTTTTTCGTTTTTCATTACTGAACCAAAAAAGTTTTATTTTTAATGTTGTTAAATTGAAAAATTTGAAAAATTCTTGATAACATAATTTTTATTTAAAAATTTTTTCTAATAATTAATTATATATAAATATCCTCGAGAAGATTCCCGATAATAGTAATCCTCGTGAAAATCTCGGCTAACAGCAATTCTCGCGAAAACCTCGGCTAATAGTAATCCCCGAGAAAATCCCGGTAATAGTAATTCTTGAAAAAATCCTTGATAATAGCATTGCCCGAGAAAATTCTCGATAATAGTAATGCTCGAGAAAATTCCGGTTAGTAGTAATAACCGAGAAAATCCCTGATAATAGCAATCTCCGAAAAAATTCCTAATAATAGCAATCCCCGAGAAAATTCCCGTTAATAGTAATACCCGAAAAAATTCTCGATAACAGTAATTCCCGAGAAAATTCTCGATAGTAGTAATACCCGAGGAAATCCCCGACAATACTAAGCGTTCCTGTATGTTCCAGAAAAAAAGACTTTGATCTGTTGGAGTCAAAAATAATGGATCGAAATCATTTGATCATTTTAATCATTAATGACTTAACGATAGGTTTTATTTTTTTTAAGCCATCTTATTGTTTTCGTATAAAAATTAGAATTTTTGGGTAATAGTTATTCCCGAAATTAATTAATTTTCTAACGATTAGAATTTTTGGGTATTAATTATTTGTGAAATTAATTAATTTTTTAACTGTTAGAATTTTTGGGTAATAGTTATTCCCGAAATTAATTAATTTTCTAACGATTAGAATTTTTGGGTATCAATAATCCGTAAAATTAATTAATTTTTTACCTATTAGAATTTTTGGGCATTAGTTATTCCTAAAATTAATTAATTTTTTAACTATTCAAAGCTAATTGTGAATAAATTTATTAACAATTTATGAGTTTTAATAGTTCAACAATAAAATAATGTCAAATAAATTATTCCATTAATGATATGATATTCTATAATAAATTTAAATATCAAATAAATCATTCATTTATCTTTGATCAAATTTTAAAACTTTTTTTCATCTTTTTTACTGTAAACAATTAATTATTGCAATAATTTAAATTATTTTTTTTATAAAAATTATTTTTTTTTAATACAATTTTGTCATTTTCTCATCCAAAATTTCTATAAATAATTGTTAGTTAAAAATTTAAATTAAAAATATAATTTTGATAAATTATTTTAAAACTTTTTATAGCATAATTTTTTTTTCAGGTAAGATGATGGATGATTTTCATCATCGTAGAATGCGTCAATTTCGAATTGCATATACTGCAACTTTATTATTAATTATTATCGTCATTAATTATGCTTTATTTAGTCCAAGTTTGTTTATTTGTTTACTTTTTTTGTCAAAATTAAAAATTGGATTTATAATTTTACCTTGTCACAAACAATCTGAGAAATATTTAATATAAAGTTTTTGTGATTTAATAAATTAATAAAAAAGTTTATTAAATTATTTAGGTTATATATACAGCAACTTTATTATTAATCATCATCGTTATTATTTATGTTTTATTTAGTCCAAGTTTGTTTATTTGTTTGTTTGTTTGCTTGTTTGTTTGATTGTTTGTTTGTTTGTTTGTTTGCCTGCTCGTTTGTCTGTTTGTTTGTCTGTTTGTTTGCCTGCTTGTTTGTCTGTTTATTTGTTTGCTTGTTTGTTTGTTTGTTTGTTTGTTTGCCTGCTTGTTTGTTTGTTTGTTTGTTTGTTTATTTGTTTACTTTTTTATCAAAATTAATAAAAATTAGATTCATAATTTTACCTTATCACAAACAATCTGAGAGATATTTAATACAAAGTTTTTGCACCTTAATAAATTAATAAAAAAGTTTATTAAATTATTTAGATTAACACTCATCGTTTGATAGTTATTGATAGTAAAATAGTTAAATAAAATTACAAATTACTCTAAAATAATTTACATTTAGTAAAGTTTTTTAAAATTTACCTTCAAAACTATAAAGTTAAGTACTATTTACAATAATATACCATGGTGAAATTTCAAAAAATTACTTTTTTAATTTTAGTAAAGTTTTAGTAAAACATTTAGTAAAGTTTTTTAAAATTTATCTTCAAAACTATAAAGTTAGATACTATTTACAATAATATAGCATGGTGAAATTTCAAAAAATTACTTTTTTAATTTTAGTAAAGTTTTAGTAAAACATTTAGTAAAGTTTTTTAAAATTTACCTTCAAAACTATAAAGTTAAGTACTATTTACAATAATATACCATGGTGAAATTTCAAAAAATTACTTTTTTAATTTTAGTAAAGTTTTAGTAAAACATTTAGTAAAGTTTTTTAAAATTTACCTTCAAAACAATAAAGTTAGGTACTATTTACAATAATATAGCATGGTGAAATTTCAAAAAATTACTTTTTTAATTTTAGTAAAGTTTTAGTAAAACATTTAGTAAAGTTTTTTAAAATTTACCTTCAAAACTATAAAGTTAAGTACTATTTACAATAATATAGCATGGTGAAATTTCAAAAAATTACTTTTTTAATTTTTTAAAAATTTTAGATTGGCGAGATTTGATATTTTCTGATAGTTATTATTTGATAAATCCATATGATAATGAAACGATAAAAGAGAGTGTAGCAATGGAAATGGCTAATGTCACCATAAATGTCGCAAAATTTTTAAATGAACCAAAATTAGTGATACCACGACGAATGGGTATTTTAAGAAATCGTTGTTCAAATGATAATAATGATGATGATAATGATGGTGATGATAATGATGATAAGAATGATTCAAATGAGATAACATTATCAGATGAAAATGATATGATAAATTCAAATTGGAGTATGGAAATGGATTTAATTGAAAATTATTCAATTTCAAAAAATATTTATAATTCATCATTTAAACAATTGAATAATACAAATCAATTTTGTTCCTTATGGTATTCGGTAAGTGTTTATTTTATTATCAAAATTTTTTTTTTTTTATAAATATTTTTTTTTGCTAAATTTTAATTATTTTAAATTTGTGTGAAAAAACATTTGTTTGTTTAAATTTTAATTAATGAAAAATTTTTCATTTTAAAATAATTGTTTATTTGTTTGTTTGTTTGTTTTTTTTTTTAGGAAAAGCCAATATCGGATACTATTGTTATGGTTTTAATTATTTTTATAAGCCTTCTTGATTTTGTGGCTTTAATAATAGCACTAATTGATTATGATCTTCAACTTATGTGCAAAATGTCACCTGTCGCATCGTTATTACAATTAAATTTGATTTTAGCATTTTTTTTAACCACTGCTATTGCTTTATATGCTTATCAAAATAAGGAAGCTCTTGGTTAGTATGAAAATTTAATTAATTAATTAATTAAATTGAAAAAAAAATTAAAATTAATCTAAATGTTTTCCTTTTTTTTTTTTTTTTTTGAAAATTTAGTAATAAAAAATTGAAAATATTGTTTATAATTAAAATTCAAAAATCTAGTTTAAAATGAAATTTGATAATAGAAATTTGAAAATATTGTTTATAGTTAAAATTTAAAAATTTATTTAAAAAAAAATATTATTTCGGTTAAAATGGTAAAATTAAAATTAATCTAAATTTTTTCCTTTTATTTTAAATATTTTCTTTTTATTGGAATTTAATAATAAAAATTTGAAAATATTGTTTGTAATTAAAATTCAAAAATTTAGTTTAAAATGTAATTTGATAATAAAAATTTGAAAATACTATTTCTAATTAAAATTCAAAAATTTAGTTTGGAAAAAAAATATTATTTCGGTTAATATGATAAAATTAAGATTAATCTAAATTTTTTCCTTTTATTTTAAATATTTTCTTTTCATTGAAATTTAATAATAAAAATTTGAAAATGTTATTTGTAATTAAAATTCAAAAAGTTTAAATTTAAAAAAATTTAGTTTAAAGTTTAAAAAATAGTTTAAATTAAAAATTTTAGTTTGAAAAAATATTATTTCAAGTTAAAATGGTAAAATTAAAATTAATCTAAATGTTTTCCTTTTTTTTTTTTTTTTTGAAAATTTAATAATAAAAATTTGAAAATATTGTTTGTAATTAAAATTCAAAAATTTAGTTTAAAATGTAATTTGATAATAAAAATTTAAAAATGTTGTTTGTAATTAAAATTCAAAAATTTAGTTTGGAAAAAAAAAATTATTTCAGTTAATATGATAAAATTAAAATTAATCTAAATTTTTTCCTTTTATTTCAAATATTTTCTTTTTATTGAAATTTAATAATAAAAATTTGAAAATGTTATTTGTAATTAAAATTCAAAAGGTTTAAATTTAAAAAAAAATTTAGTTTAAAGTTTGAAAAATAGTTTAAATTAAAAATTTTAGTTTGAAAAAATATTATTTCGGTTAAAATGGCAAAATTAAAATTAATCTAAATTTTTTCCTTTTATTTTAAATATTTTCTTTTTATTGAAATTTGATAATAAAAATTTGAAAATATTGTTTATAATTAAAATTTAAAAATTTATTTTAAAAAAAAAATATTATTTCGGTTAATGTGATAAAATTAAAATTAATCTAAATGTTTTCCTTCTTTTTTGAAAATTTAATAATAAAAAATTGAAAAATATTGTTTATAATTAAAATTCAAAGGAATGAATGTTTTCTTAAAATTATTTTTTTTGTTCTAACATATATTAGAATTTTTTTTTTTTTTTGTAAAATTTTATTAATTAATTTTAAAAGAATGAAATTTTTATTTGTTTAGAAAACAAACAAACAAACAAACAAACAAACATTTAATCAACACTTTTTTGCAGATAAAATAAATCACGTCGTGAAACAATTAGCAAATGATCAAATATCAACCAGGTGTACACGTAACGTTGACGTAAGTGTCGGAAGTGGCTTTTATTTTGGTTGCGTGGCCTTATTCATACATTGGATTCTTAATTTCGGCACTGCTTTATACTGGAAATGGCCACAAATTTCACGTCTAATTGCAAATTTCTAATTATCATAATTCTCTCTCTCTCTCTCTCTTTCTCTGTCCCTCCCTCTTTCACTCTCTATCCCTCTCTCTCTCTTATTTTTTGCAATTTTAATTTATTTTTGCTATTTTTTATTGCTTATTACAATTACTTTTTTCAATTCAATGATTTTAAAATTTTTTATTGTCAAATTTGAAAAAAAAAAAAATTTTATTTTTATGAAAAATTATAAAAATGCAAAATATTATTTACATACATTTTTTATATATTTGTGTTGAATTGCTGATAAACAATTTTTGAATTTTTTGAATCAAACAAATGAATAAAAATAAAAAAATTCTATGCAATTTCTTATCACTAAAAAAAAAAAAAAAATATTTAACAAAATTTGAAATACTAAAATATTCTGTTGAAATTAAAGTAATTAATTTGTTATCATTGAAAGTAAGAAATTTTAATCCTAGGATTATTATCAGTATAAAAAAAAAAGAGATATTACTTAATGATTACTTAATTCATAATTAGCAATTTGGTATTACTTAATTCATAGATATTACTTAATTCATAATTAGCAATTTGGTATTACTTAATTCATAGATATTACTTAATTCATAATTAGCAATTTGGTATTACTTAATTCATAGATATTACTTAATTCATAATTAGCAATTTGGTATTACTTAATTCATAGATATTACTTAATTCATAATTAGCAATTTGGTATTACTTAATTCATAGATATTACTTAATTCATAATTAGCAATTTGGTATTACTTAATTCATAGATATTACTTAATTCATAATTAGCAATTTGGTATTACTTAATTCATAGATATTACTTAATTCATAATTAGCAATTTGGTATTACTTAATTCATAGATATTACTTAATTCATAATTAGCAATTTGGTGACATCTTGATGAGTAATTTGGTGACATTTTGATGAGTAATTTGGTGACATTTTCTAGAAGTAACCATACATTTGACAATATTTGACAACATCATACTTTCTTATACAATTATATTAATTTTAATATTCGTACCTGTGAGGTATTTCTTGCAAAAGATAATTTCTGCTCTTTGATTAAAATTTGATTGTAAAAATTGAAAAATTTTTAAAATAATAGAAAATGGAACAACAATTATTTGTGACTAAAATAATGTTCGAGTATTTATCACACAAAAAAAGATGGATAGTTGATGAATTTTAATAAATATAAATGATTAAAAGTGATATGTTAACTTAGCTCTTATCACTTTATCAGACAATAAAAAGTTTGGTTAATTTAGCCGTTATCACTTTATCGGACGAAAAAGATGAGTAGTTGATGAATTTTAATAAATATAAATGATTAAAAGTGATATGTTAACTTAGTTCTTATTACTTTATCAGACAATAAACAATTTGGTTAAGTTAGTTGTTATCACTTTATCGGACGAAAAAGATGAGTAGTTGATGAATTTTAATAAATATAAATGATTAAAAGTGATATGTTAACTTAGCTCTTATCACTTTATCAGACAAAATTTGGTTGGCTAGGTGTTATCACTTTATTAGGCGACAAATAATTTAGTTAACTTAGATGTTATCACTTCATCAGGCGACAAACAATTTGGTTAACTTAGCTGTTATCACTTTATTAGGCAACAGGCAGGTTAGGTAACTTAGCCGTTATCACTTTATCAGACAAAAAAGATGAGTAGTTGACGAATTTTATAAACACAAATGATTGAAAGTGATATGTTAACTTAGCTCTTATCACTTTATCAGACAATAAAAAGTTTGGTTAATTTAGCTGTTATCACTTTATCGGACGAAAAAGATGATTAGTTGATGAATTTTGTAAATATAAATGATTAAAAGTGATATGTTAACATGATTAAAAGTGATAAATTAACTTGAATGTTATCACTTTATCAGACAATAAACAATTTGATGAACTTAGCCGCTATCACTTTATCAACAACAAACAATTTAGTTAACTTGGCCGTTATCACTTTATCAGACAACAAATAATTTGATAGGAATAAAGTAAAGCTTTTTTTTTTTAAGTCAATACTGAATGCAACGAGGAGAAAGAAATTGATCAAGTAGAAAATTTAAAAAAGATAAGCAATACTCAATTAAAATGAAATGAACTGTGATTTTTAAGGATGATAAAATAAATAAAACAAAAACAACATATGATAAATAAACAACAACAAAAAGAACATATGATAAATAAACAACAACAACAAAAAGAACATATGATAAATAAACAACGACAACAAAAAGAACATATGACAAATAGACAACAACAACAAAAAGAACATATGATAAATAAACAACAACAACAACAAAAAGAACATATGATAAATAAACAACAACAACATATGAAAAATAAACAACAACAACAACAACATATGATAAATAAAACAACAACAAAAAAAATTTTCTTCTCCAAATCATGCAAAATTTTTTCATTTTTTTTTGATTAAAAAAATTTGCCTAAAATATTAACTATTTATTTCAAAAAAATTCTTATCACTTTGTATGGTTGTCTTTTATCATTCACATTTCATGTATTAATCAATTAACTAAATTTAATTTAAAAATTTAAAAAAAAAAACAAAAAGGATAAAAGAATCTATCAAATTGGAATAATTGCATTAAAAAAAACATTTAACATTTTTTTTGAAGTACTATTAAGCAATTAAAAATGTCTGAATAGTATTTTATTTTGAAATATAAAATATTACAAATTAATTTTTCAAAATTAAAATTAAAATTTTGGATTGGATAATTTTATAAAAATATATTAAGTTCTTGATTTTTGCAGAACAAAAGTAATTCTCATTCAAAAATTAAATCAAAGCAATGAAAACAAATGATAAGTTAGTTTAAAACATTATTGTTTTTTTTATTCGTTAATTAAATTTCAAACAAATAATTAATTAATGCAAATAATTTTACATTACTGTGATTTATTAAAAAAAATAAAATTTGTTGATGAAAAAAAAAATTTATTTGAATATAACAATTTTATAAAATTTAAATTGAAAGTTTTTTTTTTAATAAATTACAATTTAATGAATTTTGAAAAAAATTTATTACTGTTGAAAAAATATTCAAAATGCAATAATCCAATATTCTCTTTTAGTATTTTTTTTGTCTTGTCAAAAAAAAAAAAAAAATGTTTTATAATAAAATTTAAATTTTATTATTTTTTTCTACAAAAATTTAAAATTCAAATTTTACATTACAAATTGTTTTTTTTTTTAAAGATTGGATGAAACTGTTGTAAAATTATATGATGAAGATTTCTCTTTTAGTATTTTTTTTTGTTTTTTCAAAAAAAAAAAAATGTTTTATAACAAAATTTAAATTTTACTATTTTTTTCTACAAAAATTTAAAATTCAAATTTTACATTACAAATTGTTTTTTTTTTAAAGATTGGGTGAAATTGTTGTAAAATTATATGATGAAGATGACACTCAACAAGTTGACGAATTTCTTATTGTCCCCATAACTGCTTGTATTATTATAATTGGTGTCCTGGTGACATCTGTCATCATTTTTCGAATTCTTCTTTTCATTTCAAATCGAAAACAACAAATGAAAAAAGGTAAAATGGAAATGGAAGCTAAAGAACAGGAAGGTAAGCACATTTCAGATATGCAAACAAGCATAATTAGCATTTAGCTTAATTAGCATAATTAATTAAACATTCATATGATAGAAATAATTTTGAAGAAATTTAAATAATTTATTTATCAATATGATAAATAATTTCTTGTAGATTAATTAAATTACTAAATATTTTTTTTTTAAAGCACATTTCAGATATGCAAACAAGCATAATTAGCAATTAGCTTAATTAGCATAATTAATTAAACATTCATATGGTAGAAATAATTTTGAAAACAGAATTAGAGAAGCAATCAATGAAATGTCAAAATAAAGAAATTTAAATAATTTATTTATCAATATGATAAATAATTTCTTGTAGATTAATTAAATTACTAAATATTTTTTTTTTTAAAGCACATTTCAGATATGCAAACAAGCATAATTAGCATTTAGCTTAATTAGCATAATTAATTAAACATTCATATGGTAGAAATAATTTTGAAAATAGAATTAGAGAAGCAATCAATGAAATGTCAAAATAAAGAAATTTAAATAATTTATTTATCAATATGATAAATAATTTCTTGTAGATTAATTAAATTAGTAAATATTTTTTTTTTTAAAGCACATTTCAGATATGCAAACAAGCATAATTAGCAATTAGTTTAATTAGCATAATTAATTAAACATTCATATGGTAGAAATAATTTTGAAAACAGAATTAGAGAAGCAATCAATGAAATGTCAAAATAAAGAAATTTAAATAATTTATTTATCAATATGATATATAATTTCTTGTAGATTAATTAAATTATTAAACATTTTTTTTTTTTAAAAAAAATTTTTTTTCATATAAAAAGTTTTACTAATGAATGTTATAAAAATACATTTCCGGTCAAATTACAGAATATCTTGCAATTCCGAAAACTGTAAGTGCTTTTAATCTTGCCGCCAGAATAAATTATCTAATCCTGTCTGATAGGTTTAATTAAAATGTTCTAATGAGCATTTTAATTAACTATATATTTTTTTTGCTCAATTCTGTAATAGTTCTAAAATTTTGAAATTTCAGGCAAGAAATAATTTAATTTATTACATTCAAATTTAAAAAAAAAAAAAAAAATTAAATTTTATAATTTTTACAGGAAACTATCAGTGCAGTTAATTCAAGAAAAATACCATAGTCAGAAAAAAGAAATAGCTCGAAATTTTAAAATTTATCTGAGAGTAAATAAAATTTATCATCTGATCAAAGCATATATTATGTTATCAACTTTTTTTAGCATACAAAAAGTTATCCTTGAAGTAAATATATCAGATAATATAAAAAAAAAACAAAAAAAATTGTCGGTCAAATAAAAAGAATTCATTACTGCTCTCATCAACAACAATAATAATAATAATAATAATAATAACGGTTTATGGCAATAACAATAACAATAATAATAATAATAATAACGGCTAATGACAACAATAATAATAATAACGGTTTATGACAATAACAATAATAATAATAATAACGGCTAATGACAACAATAATAATAATAACGGTTTATGACAATAACAATAATAATAATAATAATAATAACGGCTAATGACAACAATAATAATAATAACGGTTTATGACAATAACAATAATAATAATAATAATAATAATAACGGCTAATGACAACAATAATAATAATAACGGTTTATGACAATAACAATAATAATAATAATAATAATAATAATAATAATAATAATAATAATAATAATAATAATAATAACGGCTAATGACAACAATAATAATAATAACGGTTTATGACAATAACAATAATAATAATAATAATAGTAATAATAGTTAATAATAATAATAAAGGTTAATAACAATAATAATAATAACAACAACAATAATAACGATTAATATTCACTAGAAGTAGAAGCTAATAATATCGATGGAAGTTAATAATAATAATAACAATGATAATAACAATAATGATAATAATGATAATAATAATAATAATAACAATAATAATAATAATAATAATAATAATAATAATAATAATAATAATAACAATGATAACAACAATAATAATAATAATATAATAATAACAATAATAACAATGATAATAATAATAATAATAATAATGATGTAAAAAAAAAATCTTTTCAAAATTTCCAAAATTCTTTTCACATCATTGAAATGTAATAAAAACTAGGATAAATGCAAAAAATATTAAGTTTATACTTCTTTCCTTCTAAACTAATCTTTTTAGATTACAGACAAAATAAGAATGAAAATTATTCAACTGATTATTAAATTTATATAATTTTTGAAATTTAAAATAATTTAGCAATCATACAAAGATTAAAAAATGAGTTAAAATAAATTGAAATTATATTTAAATTTTTGATAACTATGTTTAAAATAAAAAGTATTAAAAACTTTTAAACATTTTTCATTTAATATTCATAAATTCATTTTTGATTTATTTTATTTTGCATTATTTTTTTGACCTTTAATTGCTGTCAATTATTGATTTATATTTGTAGAAATAATATTATTTATAATCTAATTTGAAAAATTCTTACTAATTTTTGGCAAATATAGTTAAAAGCAATAAATTCAGTAATATGTCATTAATGATCACCTTTTATCATCTCTTATCATCCTCTTATCATTCTCTTATCAATCAAAAACATCACTTGATCTAATTTGAAAAATTCTTACTAATTTTTGGCAAATATAGTTAAAAGCAATAAATTCAGTAATATCTGATTAGTGATCATCTTTTGTCATCTCTTATCATCCTCTTATCATTCTCTTATCAATCAAAAACACTAGTTAAAAGCAATAAATTCAGTAATATCTGATTAATGATCACCTTTTATCATCTCTTATCATCCTCTTATCATTCTCTTATCAATCAAAAACATCACTTGATCTAATTTGAAAAATTCTCAATAATTTTTGTGGGAGCAAATATAGTCAAAAGCAATAAATTCAGTGGATATCTCATTAATGATCACCTTTTATCATCTCTTATCATCCTCTTATCATTCTCTTATCAATCAAAAACATCACTTGATCTAATTTGAAAAATTCTCAATAATTTTTGTGGGAGCAAATATAGTCAAAAGCAATAAATTCAGTGGATATCTCATTAATGATCACCTTTTATCATCTCTTATCATCCTCTTATCATTCTCTTATCAATCAAAAACATCACTTGATCTAATTTGAAAAATTCTCACTAATTTTTGTGGCGAGCAAATATAGTCAAATGCAATAAATTCAGTGGATATCTCATTAATGATCACCTTTTATCATCTCTTATCATCTTCTTATCAGTCTCTTATCAATCAAAAACATCACTTGATCTAATTTGAAAAATTCTCACTAATTTTTGGCAAATATAGTCAAAAGCAATAAATTCAGTGGATATCTCATTAATGATCACCTTTTATCATCTCTTATCATCCTCTTATCATGCTCTTATCAATCAAAAACATCACTTGATCTAATTTGAAAAATTCTCACTAATTTTTGTGGCGAGCAAATATAGTCAAATGCAATAAATTCAGTGGATATCTCATTAATGATCACCTTTTATCATCTCTTATCATCTTCTTATCATTCTCTTATCAATCAAAAACATCACTTGATCTAATTTGAAAAATTCTCACTAATTTTTGTGGAGAGCAAATATAGTCAAAAACAATAATTATGGTAATAAATCTAGTAATATCTCATTGATGATCATCTCTTATCATCCTCTTATCATTCTCTTATCAATCAAAAAACATTTCTTCCGATGTCAAATCCAAATTCAAATTATATCTGTTATATTGGAAAATTTTTAGATCTCATTTTTTTTTTTCATATCGTTGTTTAAGCAAGATAAATTCATTAGTAATACTTTAATGATAATTAAGCAAAAATGTAATTTTATCATTGAATGATAAGTCGCAGTTTAAAAAAAAAAAATTACTTCTTACTTACTTACTTTCAGCAAATAACTTACATCAAATATTTTTAATGCAAATTTTATTATTTAAATTAAAATTAAATGCTATTATAATTGCTATTAGTTATTTCAAAAATTGAGAGACAGAGAGAGGGAGAAAGAGAGAGAGAGAGAGAGAGAGAGAGAGGAAAATGAAAAGATATAAAAGAATAAAATTCAATTACTTTATATCATTTTATAACTGTGATAAAAAAGTTATATGCTAAAAGTAAGTAAGTAAGTAAGTAAGTAAATAATTTCGATATGATGAAGGAATCAAGTGTTGGTCGTATTGCATTTGGTATTTGTATCTCGTTGACAATGATTTTTACTCTCATTTCTTTACTTACTCCTGGTAAAATTTAAATTTTATTAAAATTTAAAACTAAAATTTAAACTAATTAGTATTTAAATAAAAATAATACAAAACAAATTTTTTTTATTAAATCTAATCAAAAAAAAAAAAAACAAAAAGTTAGCAAAATATTTCACAGCTTGGCGAACATTTGAAAAAAGGCCTGAAGCATTAAATAAAGGCCCAGCTATACCAGCTTCTATTGGCCTATTTCGTTATCAATGCTTTGGAAATTTACAAAAAGATGATGGCAAAATTGGCAAAGAGAAGAGGCCAGATAATGATTTTTGCAATTACATTTTTGATGTTAGTTTAATTACTTTTTGTATAAATTAATTAATAAAATTATTAATTGAACTATTTAATATTAATTATATCTATTTTCTTAAATTAATAAATAAATATATTTAATTCGTACTTTTTTTTTTTTTAATTTTTTCAAGATATTGTTAAAAAGTTTTATAGGAAAAGTTTTTAAAATGTTGCAAAATTAAATTGTTTAAAAAAGTTCTGGGAAAATTTTTAAAATGCTATAAAATTAAATTATTTTAAACTGATACATATATATATTTGCATCGTTGATAAATGTTCAATCTTTTAAAATTTGCAAATAATTTTATTTAATTACTTCAATTGTTTTTTTTTGTTTAAAATAAACTTTAGAATTTAGAGTTTTTGTTTAAAATAAACTTTAGAATTTAGAGTTTTTGTTTAAAATAAACTTTAGAATCGTGCAGCATGGGATGTAACAGTAGTTTATACATTAATATCATCATTGATTATCGAATTAATTGCTATTTTATATTTATTTTTACCACGAGAATTTTGCTGTGAACATTATGAACATATGGCAGCACCATTTAGTATTTTTGCTTCAACTATATTTATATTATTATTTTATGGTGTTATTACTTATGCAGAACGTTATGCTGAAATTTCAAGTAATTTTCATTTATCTTTAAAACAAACAAACACACCACACAAATTTAAGCATATTTAAATTTAAAAAAATTAATTGAAAAAAAAAATTTTAAAAAAACAAAATAAAATATAAAAAAAATTTTTTTAAAAATTTAAAAAAAATTAATACACATCAATCAACCAATCAATCATATGAATTGATTAAAATTTAAGCATATTTAATAATTTCATTTAAGCATATTTAAATTTAAAAAAAATTAATTGGGAAAGTTTAATCTGATAACTAAATACACATCAACCAATCAATCAATCAATCGATCAATCAATCATATGAATTGATTAAAATTTAAGCATATTTAATAATTTCATTTAAGCATATTTAAATTTAAAAAAAATTAATTGGGAAAGTTTAATCTGATAACTAAATACACATCAACCAATCAATCAATCGATCAATCATATTTAAAATTTCATTTAAGCATATTTAATAATTTCATTTAAGCATATTTAAATTTAAAAAAATTAATTGGGGAAGTTTAATTTGATAACTAAATACACATCAACCAATCAATCAATCAATCAATCAATCAATCATATGAATTGATTAAAATTTAAGCATATTTAAAAGTTTTTGAAGTTGATAAATTTTTTTTTCATTAAAAAAATTTTGATTTAGTTTTACTTGAGACTTTCTCACAAACTGAAGGTCACAGTGGCTTACATCCATCAATGATTATTATTGGCCTTGGCTATAGCTATTATTTATCATGTATTGCTTTTGTTTTTTCTTTTTTATCACTTATTGTTGGTATACTTAATGTTACCTTAGCTTGGTGTTTTCTTTGGTAAATATAAATAAAAATAAAAATGAATATTATTTGTGATATTACTATATTCCATTTGTTCAATAATAAAGTATATCAAAATATTTTGAAAATTATAAATTAATTAAAACATACATTGAAATTAAAAAAAAAAATTTTTTTTTAAAACGAAATATTATTTCAATTTGAAATGGATAATGAATACATGAAATTGTACGAACCTGATTTGCTCTTCCATGCATTTATAATAATTTAGCATAAAATCTGAACAGCGAGAACAAATTATGCTTCAGTTGACCAACAAATTTTGATCTCAATAATCAATCAATATTTCTTTAATTCGGTTACCTAGTAAAGAGTAAAATGTATTTATGAGGAAATATTTATTTAGTGTATAAAGTGATATAATTAATAATAAAGTCATTAATCAAGTTGCAAAGTTGTTTTAAAAAAAAAAATTATGCCGTTATCTGTTGATAAGTTAATTTTTGTTTATTCGATAACATATCAGCTCCAGTAATAGCAAAATTAAAAAGTGTTTGATGTTTTATTGTAAATATATCATTATGATCTAAGTTATGAAAGCTTAGAAGGCTATTAAGAATGATAAAAAAGAAAATCCATCAAAAAATTATGAAAATTTTAGTTAAATGAAAATTATTCGAAGCAGTTGAAAATATTACAACCATGAATCACTTGAGAAAATTCGAAGTATTAATTAATATTTCAGAAAAAAAAAAATTACTTTATTAATATTTCAGAAATTACTTTGGTCTTTCATGCCTACAGACCCAAAATCAATTTATTCTTTATTATCATCACATAAGCTACATACAACAACTGTTGTCCTACTTGTTCCTACTTGATAAACAACAATAAATAAGTCTAACATTTAGCACTTCGACATACCAGTAAGTTCGTATCAAATAATCACCAACTAATTAAAAAACATGATCATACAATTATAATACAGTAACAATTTTCACCATAACATTTTGCCTGATTTTCCATTAACCTTATTTAAAGCATTCTTTGGTAATTTATCAAAAATTAGAAATCCAGCAGAACGCTCAATACTATCCAACGGTACCATAAAAGAAGTCAAAGGTATATCATCAGGTATTACCTGAAATAATCAAAATTCTATCGTATAAAAGTTGGCTTATAAAAATGATCCTTAATTCAACAAAAGTTCATCAATTAGACAACTTATTCGCAAATAACTTACTGAATTTGGCAAAATATATGCTTCTAGTTCGAATTTGCCATTCATAAGTTCCACGAGTACAACCTAAAGCATGTTTAATTTAATTATAACAAATGTTTAGATAACAATTTTTAGCAAAATAACGAGCTTTAAATTACAATACTTTAAAGAAATGTGTCGGTACAGCAATATTATTTCGACCAACAATTTTATACTTGATGTACAAAGAGCCATCTTGTTCTAATTTCGGCAAAAATAATGGACCCGTACAAACGTATACATTTTTGTTCTTCCTTGCAAGCTTCCTAAAATTTGAAATCTTTAAATTTAACATTTTCGAATTATGAAATATAAAAGAGCATTAACAAGAAGAATGACATTATTAAAATTGACGAGTTAATAATCGCTATACTTTACTGAACATGAAGACACTTTGATATGTGAAATGAGCATAAAGTGGATTTTCTTTTAATAAATATAGATAGACAAAATAACTGGTTAAACTGCAATACCTGACATGTTTCTCCAATTCATTCCATTTGTCCCTATTAAATCCTTTTCCAACTTGAGGTGCCATATTACTCAACAAGAAAGTTTGATCGATTGCAGTTTGTGATCGCCGATGATTACCAGCTGCAGCTAAATGACCACGATCATATCCACTACCCTGCAATTACCAAATCTTATAAAATTCGTGACTGAGAAGAAAAAAAAAAAAACAAAAACAAAAAGAAAACATTTTCGTTTTCATGAAAATAGAAAGATACTCATTTCACTTAAATTGATCAGTTGCTTATCCTCTTGACTTTTCTATAATGAATGAAGTAGTTAAGAAGCTAGCCTGGAATGCAAAAATATGCCTTATAGTCATCATTTGTTGATTTGAAATAAGGATGAATGGATGGGTCCTCGCGAAATTGACATTTCGAACGGTCGACAGATGAATTATACACTAGCCTATCTGAACTTAGATGTTCAACAACCCAATGAGCAATTCTACAAAAATTAGACAATATATATATATTAATGAAGGAAAAATTAAATAAAAATTCCAAAAATATGAATAATATTCGAAATGATGCCTACAATATTCAACACGTCTAACATTAAACAGTAGCTGTAATTAATACAATAGATGGATTTTAGACCTATTTACTGTATTACTGAATTAAATCGATATCTAAATGTTTATTCAGAAGCGTTAAAGTGATTGAAGTGACTTTGAAACACGGACTGGTAGATCAAATGTAAATAACCTATTTCGACGGTCGTACGATAAAACATAATCTTCGAAAGTACGTAAGTTATCAAAACCGGGATATCCATATCGCATTATTTGGGATGCACGAGATGGTTGCTCTTTTACATGATCAATATCCAAGGTTGAGGTGGGTCCGGTTAAAATGTGAGGCTGCACTGCAGTTGCCGGCAACTAAAAAAGCTATTTTAATGCTGGAAAATACTAGATAAAAAAATGAAGAAATCACTAGTAACGTTAGCTTCAATTAACATTTTAAACAAACCTAGCAAAACAAGTAGAAAACAAGGGTACATTATTTTACTGATTTATCAGTGACATTGTTATCTTTCAAAATATTACCAATTTCCAACGCCTATGGTATTTCAAACGATTCAAATTACAGTAAATTACACGAATGAAAAGTTGAATTAAGAACTTGAAAGAAATTAAAAATCAAACAATCCAATCCAAATTTCTTTACAAACAGTTACATTTTAACTAAACTTAAAAATCCAAAATATAAATGTACCTGAGCAGTGGCAGCATTAGCTCGTTTCAGTATATATTTGTCAGCTAAACAACCAGCAAAGAAAGAAGCAGTTAACAATGATACAGTGCCAGATCGATTAGTAATATATCGCATTCTCCTAAAAATATCAAAGTGCACTCATATAGATAATAAGTCATTCATATAATTAACAGAATCGCTGTTAAATAAAAAGACACGCACGTAAAAATTCATTCAACGTCAAAAGAAACGTGGAATTTAGTACTGCTTGGAGAAAATATCATTTTAAAAAAAATACATTTAGTATTCCTTAAAGAAAGAAGCATGTTTTGCATTTCAAATTTCAACAATATAATATTTTGTGAAAAAAAAAATACACGTAGGATTTGGTAGTATTACTTAAGAAAAGTAGAAGACAACGTGAAAAAGAGGTGAGGGGAGAGAATAAAAGGGGACTCAACAAGGACCAACCAAAATGATAACAAAATTCCAATTTTCAAATATTTTTTGCCATTTTTAGCAAGTTGGGCTTGAACCTGTTCAGATAAGAGAGTAAGAGACGAAAGAGTATTCAGTGTGATTTTAAGTAGAAGTAGAGAATGAGAGAATATTTAGACACGTGTAGTAGATGTGAAAGGATTGTAGAAATAGTGCGTAGCAGTTGATGAGTATCCGAAAGAAAAGAGAGAAAAAAGATAGTGTGGAGAGGATAATAGGGATATAATAAGAATGTGTATGTGAATAGATGGAAAAGAGTAAGGAAATAGTGCATAGCAATTGATGAGTATTCGAAAGAAAAGAAGGAAAAAAAATAGTGCAGAAAGAGAGGATAATAGGAATATTTAGATACGTGTAAGTAGCTGTGAAAGGATTGTAGAAATAGCAATTGATGAGTAATCGAAAGAAAAGAGAGAAAAAAGATAGTGTAGAGAGGATAATAAGGATATAATAGGAATATATATGTAAATAGACGGAAAAGAGTATGGAAATAGTGCATTGCAATTGATGAGTATTCGAAAGAAAAGAAGGAAAAAGATAGTGCAGAGAGGATAATAGGAATATTTAGATACGTGTGAGTAGATGTGAAAGGATTGTAGAAATAGCAATTGATGAGTATCCGAAAGAAAAGAAGGAAAAAAAAATAGTGCAGAAAGAGAGGATAATAGGAATATTTAGATAAGTGTAAGTAGATGTGAAAGGATTGTAGAAATAGCAATTGATGAGTATCCGAAAGAAAAGAAGGAAAAAAGATAGTGTAGAGAGGATACTAGGGATATAGTAAGAACATATATGTAAATAGACGGAAAAGAGTATGGAAATAGTGCATAACAATTGATGAGTATTCGAAAGAAAAGAGAGAAAAAAGATAGTGTGGAGAGGACAATGATATAGTAGGAATATATATGTAAATAGACGGAAAAGAGTATGGAAATAGTGCATAGCAATTGATGAGTATCCGAAAGAAAAGAGAGAAAAAAGATAGTGTAGAAAGAGAGGATAATAGAGAGATCGATAGGAATTATGGGAAATAGTACTGTTATAGAGCAGAAGTAATGGATAGATGACGACATACAGTGAGAGGTAGACGAGTGTGCAAATTTATTTGAAAATAAAAATTTTTGATCTTTTGAATTCTTTTGAAAATCGATCGACTTCTGCCAATTCAATTTCCAATATTTCAAGTTATGCAATTCAAATTTCAACAATATAATGTATTTGTGAATTTAAGTGATGTAATTTGATCAGTTTGTTTGCAATCACACACACATATAAATATATGTAAACAAATGTTTCATTGTATTTAATTTATTAATTTTTTTCTCTTTTTTTTTTTCTGTTTATGAAAATTTGTTCTGCATTTATTGAATGATTCATCATCTTTTTATAATTCAGCAATATTTATTCATTCAATTTTTATTGTTTACAATTTCCAAATATAATTGAAATTTGATTTTTTACAATGAATTTAAATTCAATAAAGTATACAAACAAATTTTATAACGTTTTCGTACTCGTACGTGACATGCTGGATATACGTATATATTTATAGATTTCACTTACGTTAATATTATTTGACAAACGTTACATTTATTGAATGATTCATCATCTTTTTATAATTCAGCAATATTTATTCATTCAATTTTTATTGTTCACAATTTCCAAATATAATTGAAATTTGATTTTTTATGAAGAATTTAAATTCAATAAAGTATTCAAACAAATTTTATGACGTTTTCGTACTCGTACGTGACATGCTGGATATACGTATATATTTACAGATTTCACTTACGTTAATATTATTTGACACAATTTTTTTTCTTCTTGCATTTATTAGGCGTTTTAGTTGTGTTTAATTAGAAGAAAGAAAGATGGAAATGATTGAAATTTAAAGAAATGGAAGTTATTGACAAAAAAAAAAAAAAAAAGAAGAAATTATTTAATTATTTGCACTTTCTAGTTTTGCATCAATGAGAAGGAATGGTAAATTCAATAAATTTGCATCTATTTAATAAAATAGACACGTCAGACTGACAAAATAAAACGTCAAATTAACAAGATGGATACGTCAGATTAACAAAATAAACACGTCGAATTAACAAAATAAATACGTCAGATTAACAAAATAAACACGTCGAATTAACAAAATAGATACGTCAGATTAACAAGATAGACACGTCAGATTAACAAAATAAACATGTCGAATTAACAAAATAAATACGTCAGATTAACAAAATAAACACGTCGAATTAACAAAATAGATACGTCAGATTAACAAGATAGACACGTCAGATTAACAAAATAAACACGTCGAATTAACAAAATAAATACGTCGGATTAACAAGATGGACACGTCAGATTAACAAAATAAACACGTCGAATTAACAAAATAAATACGTCAGATTAACAAAATAAACACGTCGAATTAACAAAATAAATACGTCAGATTAACAAGATAGACACGTCAGATTAACAAAATAAACACGTCGAATTAACAAAATGAAACGTCAGATTAAATACGTCAAATTAGGTACGTCAAATTAATGGGAGCGTCAAGGCTACTCGTTCTTTTATCTCGTTTCTCTGTTTTTTAAACTCAGGAAGATATAATTAAATTGTCAAAAAAATAACAAACATTTGACAAATAAATATTTGAGATCGTTTACGTTTATCCAAATACATTTGAAATTATTAGTATAATTTATTTTATATTGAATTTAATATTTCTAATTGTTTCTTTTTTTTCTTAAGAGAATTAATTTTATAAAAAATTAAATTTAACGACTGTAATGAACTTATCATTTCACGAAAAAATGTATTAATTTAAAATAGATTTGGATTAAAATGGATTTAAAATGGTTTTAATAAGTGCAAAAACTTTTCAATTCTATAAAATGTTATTTTATTAAAGCAAATGAAAGACTAATCAATGGTTCAAAAAATAATTTTTATATTTTATAGAAATTATAAATTCATTTTAATATTGAAATATTAATTTCATTTCTAATATATCTCTCTGTTTCTACAAAATTTATTTTTTTTTTTTTTGAAAATAATAAAATATTATTTTATGAATTTACAATTTTGGCTTCCTTTATAGTTTCATTTCTATTTGATTACATTTAAATAACTTTTTTTGTTTATTGTTTACTGTTTACTGTCCACTCTCTAATGTTTGTTTGTTTACTCTCTAATAAGAAACTATTTTTTTAACAGTGAAAAAAAAACAAAAACAAAAAGAAACGAAGTAATTAATAGAATTATTTTACAAAATTAATTAAATTAAAATGAAAAAATTGATAGAAAGGTAAAATTTTATCAAATGGTCATCTAATCAATGACCATTAGTAATTAATAAACAATAATGACATTCTTAAATTCCTGTTTTCAATTCTATCGATTACATAAAGTTTGCCGACAATTTCAATTGAGAAGAGAAACAGGTTCAAATGACCATCGTTAAAATTTTACCATTTTACAACAAAAAGAAATTCCACTTCTTGTTTGGTTCAATGTTCTTCGAATTTTTACAATTTCGTATTTAATTTTATATTAACATTTAATTAAATTCATATCCACTTCAAAAAATGTTACGCAAATATTACGTATTTGACGTAACGTTATAATTTATAATTCACTAATATTACTTGGAACATAAACGTGGGATTATTTCGTACGTAAGTAATACCTATCTTTCGTCAAATTTCTTCGAATTTTTTACATTTCGCCTTTAATTTATCTATTACGTATTTCTCGTAACGCTATAACTCATTCAAACATCTACGTAGGACTATTTCGTACGTAAGTAATACTTATATTTCATCCAACTTCTTTGAATTTTTACGTTTCATATCTAATTTATTTATTACGTATTTCTCGTAACGTTATAGCTTATAACTTATAACTCATTAATATTACTTGAAACATCTACGTAGGACTATTTCGTACGTAAGTAATACTTATATTTCGAGTAATACTTATATTTCATCCAACTTCTTTGAATTTTTGCGTTTCATATCTAATTTATCTATTACGTATTTCTCGTAACGTTATAGCTTATAACTTATAACTCATTAATATTACTTGAAACATCTACGTAGGACTATTTCGTACGTAAGTAATACTTATATTTCGAGTAATACTTATATTTCATCCAACTTCTTTGAATTTTTGCGTTTCATATCTAATTTATCTATTACGTATTTCTCGTAACGTTATAGCTTATAACTTATAACTCATTAATATTACTTGAAACATCTACGTAGGACTATTTCGTACGTAAGTAATACTTATATTTCGAGTAATACTTATATTTCATCCAACTTCTTTGAATTTTTGCGTTTCATATCTAATTTATCTATTACGTATTTCTCGTAATGTTATAACTTATAACTCATTAATATTACTTGAAACATCTACGTAGGACTAATTCGTACGTGTAAGTAATACTTATTTAGTAATGTATCTAGAATATAATCTTTTATTTTCACTTATAATCTTTACATTGTAATGGAAAATAAAATATTTTCAATCGATATTTACTTTACTTTCATTTCTAAAAAATTCATTTCAATGATAATAGAAGAAAAAGTGTGAACATCCATTCGTATTATTTATTTTGTTTACTTATTCATTTTGTAAACAAACATTTGTTTATTGATTTATTCATATTTGATTATTCATTCATTCTATTCAAATTTTATTCATTGATAACAATAATCATTGAATGCAAAGATAATATTTACAGAAAGAAAAATATATTATTTATTGATTTTTTTTTTTTTTATTTTTTCCCTTTTCTAAAATTTAAATTCTATTTGTGAATCAAATTTTTTTTTTTTTTGTTCTTTTCTCCAACCATTCACATTTATCATTCTTTCATAGCAAACATTAAAATATTAACTGTATGTATGTGTATGTGTAGGCATGTATGTGTGTGTGTGTGTGTGTGTGTGTATGTATGTATGTGTGTATATATATATATATATATATACACATAGCATAAAATATTTTCATTTTCAATGTTAATCTTTAACTTAATTCTTTACCTAGTAAAAATTAACTTGTGTATGTATGTGTGTGTGCGTATGTATGTGTATGTATGCATATGTATGTATGTATGTGTATGTATATATATGTGTGTGTGTGTATGTATGTATGTATGTATGTGTACATAACATAAAATATTTTCATTTTTAATGTTAATCTTTTAACTTAAATATTTAGTAAAAATTAACTTGTATGTGTGTGTATATGTGTATGTATGTGCATGTATGTGTGTATGTGTATGTATGTTTGTGTGTATTTGTACATAACATAAAATATTTTCATTTTTAATGTTAATCTTTTAATTTAAATCTTTATTCAGTAAAAAATCTTTACTTAGTAAAAATTAAATTGTAAAATTAACTTGTATATGTGTATGTGTGTATGTGCACGCATGTATGTGTGTGTATGTGTATGTATGTATGTCTGTGTGTATGTAAGCAAAAATTAAACTGTAAAATTAACTTGTATATGTGTATGTGTGTGTGTGTGCATGCACGTATGTGTGTATGTGTATGTATGTATGTGTGTGTATGTGTATGTATGTATGTGTACATAAGATAAAATATTCTCATTTTTAATGTTAATCTTATAACTTAAATCTTTACTCAGTAAAAATTCTTTACTTAGTAAAAATTAAATTGTAAAATTAACTTGTATATGTGTATGTGTATTTACGTATGTATGTATGTATGTGTATGTATGTATGTGTATGTGTATGTATGTATGTATGTGTACATAACATAAAATATTTTCATTTTTAATATTAATCTTTTAACTTAAATCTTTACTCAGTTAGTATCATTTTATATTTTTATATTTGAAATGAAAAATTTATGTCTGTCATATCAATTAGTCATTTCTGTGATATTTCATATTTTTATAAAAATTAATTAATTAATTAATTAATTATTTAATTAACTTATAACTTATTTATATGATTTCATTCATTTTATAAAATGATAAAATGCTGTGAAAATTATAAAATAAACATAAAACGAATATTAGTTGAACAGATTATTTCATTTGCTAAACTGTTATTCAAATAAAACAAATTGATTAGATAAATTTGTTTAAATCAAATTTAATCATTTAAAAGGTTAAAAAAATAAAATTAAAACTAAAAGTAAATTCATCCTTTGAAAATTTTATTTTATTTTATATATTTTAATTTTAATTATATTTCAATGTTAAAGTGTTATTTAAATAAAACAAATTGATTAGATAAATTTGTTTAAATCAAATTTAATCATTTAAAAGGTTAAAAAAAATAAAATTAAAACTACAAGTAAATTCATCCTTTGAAATTTTATTTTATTTAATATATTTTAATTTTAATTTATATTCCTGCATGAATAACACATATTAAAGAAATAAATATTTAATTAATAAATTTGCTTATTTAATATGATTTAGTAATACTTAATTTATTTATTGATTATCATATTTTATTTTTTACATTCAAAAAATTTCTCATTTATAATTAATACTTAAACTTTTTTTTTTATGCAAAAATATTTTTCAATTACAAATTGTTATTTTAAGAGTAATCAAAAAAAAAAAAAAAAAATTTTTTTTTTTACTTTTATTTTTAAAAGTTAATATCAGATATGATAAGGAAGTTATAATGTGATAATAATCTCAACAATATTATAATTCAAAGATTTTAAAATTTAAATAATTATTCTAATTTTTATTGAAATGAAATAAAATAAAATAAAATAGATTAAACTAAAAATTAATTTGCAAATAAATTAAATTTAAATTTTAGAAATAAATTTATAGTGAATTTAAATTGTGATGTTTGATCGTTTCGGGAATATTTTACTTTCTCAAATTGAAGTACTTTTTTTTTTTTTTTAATTTAAATCAAATTTTTTTTTCTATTCTGAGCAGTTGCTATGGTAGCTGAAAGGTATATATGAATTTAATGAGTAAATTCTATTCATTAATTTTTTCTTTTTTTTTTTTAAACTTTAAAAAAAAAATCAATTTTATTTAAAATTGTTTAGAAGTTTTAATTTTAATTTCATATTTACTTGATATTATCAGTAATTTAATAAATATATATATATTTTTTTCTAGCAATTATAGAAATTATAAATAATTTTATTGCAAATTGATGAAAAAAAAGTTTATCAAATGATTTTATAATTTAATTAATATTTTAATATTTTTAATATTTAAAAAAGATTTTAAATATTTAAATTATCAATTTATAGTGATGAATTTTTCAACTTTTCAAATTTTTTTTTTTTTTTTTGATTTAAAATGAAAATAACAGACAGAGTGTGTATTAGTTTATTGTTGTATGAGAGGGAGAGAGAGAGAGAGAGAGAGAGAGGTAAAAAGAAAGGGGAAGAGAAAAAAAGAAACAGGTGGGATTGTTTGCATAATCTTTTCTGATCCAATGGCTCATCATCTATTTATTACTGATTTTTTTTTACAAAACATTTCTCATATTTGTTTTTTTTTTTTTTAAATCTTTTTTAATTTTTATTTTATTGAAAGATTAGAAAAAAGCTTTGATAAGTTTTTTTGCATTTTTTAAATATTTAAATTATTATTTTATTGAAAGATTAGAAAAAAACTTCGACAAGTTTTTTCGCATTTTTTAAGTATTTAAATTCTTATTTTATTGAAAGATTAGAAGAAAGCTTTGATAAGTTTTTTTGCATTTCTTTTTTTTATTGAGTATTTAAATTCTTATTTTATTGGAAGGTTGGAAGAAAGCTTTGATAAATTTTTCATTTTTTTTAAATATTTGTAAATGTATTCGATGCATTTTATTTTGAGTAAAATAAATTGTAAAAATTAAAAAAAAAAATTCCTAATCAAATGGAAATTTTAAATTTTTCAAAAGAAAAAAAACGAAAGGAAGTGAGAATAATTTTGAAATTATATAATGTTTTTTTTTTTTTGAAAATAATTTTAATTGTTTTTAGAAATTTAGTAATTTCTTATTATCGATTAAATTATTATCGATTTATCGATCGAATTTACAAAACAATAAAATTAAATCATTTCTAATTGAATATGAAAAAGTAGAAATGAAAATATTGTTCGCATATTTGACCTATACAAACAATCATTTTAGATCTAATCGGCAATTCTTTTCCTATAAGATACATTGTATATCGGTCAAAGTTCAAAGTTCAACGATCGAATTTACAAAACAATGAAATTAAATCATTTCTAGATATGAAAAAGTAGAAATGAAAACATTGATTGCATATTTGACCTATGCAAATAATCATTTTAGATCTAATCAGCAATTCTTTTCCTATATGACACATTGTATGTCGGGTCAAAGTTCAAAGTTCAACGGTCGAATTTGCAAAACAATGAAATTAAATCATTTCTAGATATGAAAAAGTAGAAATGAAAATATTGATCGCATATTTGACCTATGCAAATAATCATTTTAGATCTAATCAGCAATTCTTTTCCTATATGACACATTGTATGTCGGGTCAAAGTTCAAAGTTCAACGGTCGAATTTGCAAAACAATGAAATTAAATCATTTCTAGATATGAAAAAGTAGAAATGAAAATATTGATCGCATATTTGACCTATGCAAATAATCATTTTAGATCTAATCAGCAATTCTTTTCCTATATGACACATTGTATGTCGGGTCAAAGTTCAAAGTTCAACGGTCGAATTTGCAAAACAATGAAATTAAATCATTTCTAGATATGAAAAAGTAGAAATGAAAATATTGATCGCATATTTGACCTATGCAAATAATCATTTTAGATCTAATCAGCAATTCTTTTCCTATAAGATACATTGTATGTCGGTCAAAGTTCAAAGTTCAACGGTCGAATTTGCAAAACAATGAAATTAAATCATTTATAGATATGAAAAAGTAGAAATGAAAATATTGATCGCATATTTGACCTATGCAAATAATCATTTTAGATCTAATCGGCAATTCTTTTCCTATAAGATACATTGTATGTCGGGTCAAAGTTCAAAGTTCAACGTTAACATTTTTATTTCTATCAAATTGACTTATTGTAAATATTTATTTCACTGTGCTTTAAATTATAAAAGTTTAAAAAAATTATTAAAAAAAAAAAACGAAGAAAAACAAAATTATAAGAATTTTTCTGTTGACAATATGATTGACATTTTTTTTTTAATTTAATTTAATTTAATTTTCTTTTTTGTTTTCATTTTAATTTTTAATTAGATTATCAGCTAATCGTATTAATTTGTTCTTTATCAATTTTCCTACTATCATTAAATAGCATAAAATTTTATTGTTTGATAATATTAAAATTTTATTCATTTTTTTTTTAAATTTTATATTTTTAAAAATTTAAAAAAATAGTACGAACAAAAAAAAAATTAGTTTTACTTTTTATTGATATGTATTTTTTTTTTTTATTTCATTTGCTGCTTTTCTCTAAATTATTAGAAATAATAAATTGAAAAATTGAAAAATTATAAATCTATGTGAAACATTTATTCAACAATATAATTCTGGAAATGTAAGTTAGTTTCAAATTTAACAAATTTGAAATAGTAATTTTTTGATTTTAACTAATTTCAAATAGTAATTTTTTGATTTTAACTGATTTGAAATAGTAATTTTTCAAATTTAACAAATTTGAAATAGTAATTTTTTTATTTTAACTAATTTGGAATAGTAATTTTTCAAATTTAACAAATTTGAAATAGTAATTTTTTTATTTTAACTAATTTGGAATAGTAATTTTTTTATTTTACTAATTTGAAATAGTGATTTTCTTATTTTAACTATTTTCAAATAGTAATTTTTTTTTATTTTAACTGATTTTCAAATAGTAATTTTTCAAATTTAACAAATTTGAAATAGTGATTTTTTTATTTTAACTAATTTGGAATAGTAATTTTTTTATTTTAACTAAATTTGAAATAGTAATTTTTTTATTTTAACTAATTTGGAACAGTAATTTTTATTTTTATTAAAATAAAAATAATAAAAATTTATGAAAACATTAAATAATGCAATTATCAATGTTTCATCCATTTTTTAAAATTATTTAAATCCATTTTTTCATTTTTAATATTCAATTTTTAAATACCTCTGAAAAAAAAACGTACATTTTTGGGATGAAAAATTGATTTCTTTCAAAATTATTGAACAGTAAATGAAAGTAATCAAAATTATATTCAAATTATATTCACAAAAAAATAAGTGATTGTATCGCTTTACTTAAAATAATAATTAAATACTCGATAATATTTGATAACTAAGTACTCAATAATATTTGATAACTAAATACTCAATAATATTTGATAACTAAATACTCAATAATATTTGATAACTAAATATTCAATAATATTTGATAGAATTTATTAAAAAATTTTACGATTATATCTAAGTTTTGTTTTTTTTTTTTTTTTTTAAATTTTTTAAAATATATGTTTAATGCATATTGTAAAATTTTTTTCATCATTAAAATGTGAAGAAGGAGAGAGAGAGAGAGAGAGAGAGAGGGAGGGAGAAGAAGAAGAAAAGAAAGAGATAAATAGAATGGAAGAAAGACAGTAATAGAAGTAAATTACTTTAATCCATTAATTCAGTTTTTTTTTTTTTTTAAAGTTATATCATGAAATTTTATAATATTAAAATTTTTAAATTTAATTTTGAAATTTAAAATTTATTTAAATCCCATACTTTTCTTATTATAATTCAGTCTATTCATACAATATTTTAAATTAATTTATTTCAAAATTAATTGTCTATCGTAATATTTGTGTGAAAAATTAAATTTTTCATTTAAATGTGTTATTTTACAGGTTAAACTTACTGAAATTGTTTGATTTATTAATGATATATTGGAATTAAATTAATTCGATTTCTTTTTCAATTTCTATCAATTTTAAATTAATTTATTTCAAATTAACTGTCTACTGTAATATTTGTGTGAAAAATTAAATTTTTCATTTAAATATTTAAATGTGTTATTTTACAGGTAAAACTTACTAAAATTGTTTGATTTATTAATGATATATTGGAATTAAATTAATTCTGATTCTTTTTTTCAATTCCTATCAATTCTATTCTAATTATTTAAAAATTTTCAATTCAAATTGTTTATTAGTTATTTGCAAACGGATATAAAAATTAAAAAAAACAAATGTGTCTTTCATTTATTGGTCAATTTTTATTTGGTATTTTAATGGTTATTACATTTGGATTAACAATCATTTCAATGTTTCTACCTGGTGATTATTTTTTAAAATTATTTATTTTATTTTTTTAAAAAATGAAAAATTTTTAAAATATACAAATTATTCTATTAATTTTTTTTTAAATTAAAAAAATTAAAAAAAAATATTTTATAAACTAATGTTTAAAAAATTGTGTAATTTCATAAAATTAAATAATTATTTCAATTGTTTCTCATTTGTTTAAATCTAAGTAAAAAAAAAAATTTAATCCAATTATAATTTTCAAATTTTATTACCGTTCCTCTCCCTTTCCCTTTCTCTCTCTCTCCCTCTCCCTCTCTCTGTGTAATAGATTTGATCAATATATCAGGTCAATTTCTTGTTAACACCATGAAAAAAGCAAAAAAAAAGTCTTATCAAAATTATCAATAAAATTATCAAATTTGATTTTTAAAAAATGATTAGATCAATTTGATCAAAAATTTAATTAATTACTTTCAGAAATTCATTTCAATCATAATTTTTAGGTCAAATTTTATTACCTTTCCCTCTCCCTCTCCCTTTCTCTCTCTCTCTCCCTCTCTCTCTCTCTATAATAGATTTGATCAATATATCAGATCAATTTCCTGTTAGCGCCATGAAAAGAGTAAAAAAAAAGTCTTATCAAAGTTATCAATAAAATTATCAAATTTGATTTTTTAAAAAAGTGATTAGATCAATTTGATCAAAAATTTGATTAATTACTTTCAATAATTCATTTCTATCATAATTTTTAGGTCAAATTTTATTACCTTTCTCTCTCCCTCTCTCTTTCTCTCTCCTCTCTGTCTCTCTCTCTCTCTCTCTGTAATACATTTGATCAATATATCAGATCAATTTCTTGTTAGCGCAATGAAAAGAGTAAAAGTCTTATCAAAATTATCAATAAAATTATCAAATTTGATTTTTAAAAAAATGATTAGATCAATTTGATCAAAAATTTGATTAATTACTTTCAATAATTCATTTCAATCATAATTTTTAGGTCAAATTTTATTACCTTTCCCTCTCCCTCTCTCTTTCTCTCCCCTCTCTGTCTCTCCCTCTCTCTCCCTCTCTCTCTCTCTCTGTAATAGATTTGATCAATATATCAGATCAATTTCCTGTCAGCGCCATGAAAAGAGTAAAAGTCTTATCAAAATTATCAATAAAATTATCAAATTTGATTTTTTAAAAAATGATTAGATCAATTTGATCAAAAATTTGATTAATTACTTTCAGAAATTCATTTCGATCATAATTTTTGGGTCAAATTTTATTACCTTTCTCTCTCTCTCTCCCTCTCTCTCCCTCTCTCTCTCTGTGTAATAGATTTGATCAATATATCAGATCAATTTCCTGTTAGCACCATGAAAAAAGCAAAAAAAAAGTCTTATCAAAATTATCAATAAAATTATCAAATTTGATTTTTAAAAAAATGATTAGATCAATTTGATCAAAAATTTAATTAATTACTTTCAAAAATTCATTTCAATCATAATTTTTTATTTTTAGGTTTAAAAGAATTTCAACAAATAGCAGCAAATATAAGCGATGATTTAAGACATTTCAAAATTCCAAAAAAATTTGTCACATTTGAATCGCTCTGTCGAATTGCATCAAATGACAATTTTAATTTTAATAATGACACTGATCCAATCAATTATTGCAAACATTGGTTTCATGTAAGTAATTTTTTTTTTTTAATAATTTAAAAAATTAATTAATTAATTAAAAAAAATAAATTCTTTTGATGTTGAAATTTTTAAATTAGTTTGTTTTTTTCTTTTTTCCATTAATTTCATTTTTTTTTTTTTTTTGATATTTTAAACTTGAAATTTTAATTTTAAATTAAAATGCATTATATAATAACAAATAGAAATTAGAATAATATTTCATGAAGTTTATTTTTTTTTTTTTGTTGAAATTTATTAATTTACAATATTTTTAATTAAAATTAAAAAAATTTTTTTTTTTTTAAAAATTATAATACAATTAGTTTATAGTAGTAATTGCATAATTTAATAAATTTAATTTAAAAATAAAAAAAAAAGCAATTTAATAAATCTTTTTTTTTTTAATCTTTTCTTATCAATTCTTTTAAATTTAATATTTTTTAAAAATTTTAAATTATATTATCATCGTTTTTTTTTTGAAATTTAAATTTAAATTTTAATATTTTTAATTTAATTTATAATGATTTTTTTTTTTAGCAATTAGAAGATTGGGAAAAGATAGTGGTAATATTAATGTGTTTATCAGTGATTATGGAGATAATAACTATTTGTTGGACATTAATTTCATTTTTTGGCTGTTGCTGCCGAAAAGTCTGCATGCAATTATTGCCAATGTTTTCATTAATTATTGCATTGCTACTTGCTGCAGCAATTACTTTTTTTGCAATAAACAATCAAAAAGTTATACGTATGTTTTTTTTTTTTGTTTATTAATTAATTAATTAATTAATTAATTAATTTTATTATAAATTAAATTTAAAAATACTAATCTAACAATTCCAGTATTAAATTGAAATTTTAAAAATTCTTTTTCTTTTTTTGTACTAAATAGTATGCTTTTTTTTTAAATAAAGTTATTTAATTAATTAATTAATTAATTAATTTTATTATAAATTAAATTTAAAAATACTAATCTAACAATTCCAATATTAAATTGAAATTTTAAAAATTCTTTTTCTTTTTTGTACTAAATGGTATGCTTTTTTTTTAAAATAAAGTTATTTAATTAATTAATTAATTCTATTATAAATTAAATTTAAAAATACTAATCTAACAATTCCAATATTAAATTGAAATTTTAAAAATTCCTTTTTTTTGTATTAAATAGTATGTTTTTTTTTTTAAAATAAAGTTATTTAATTAATTAATTAATTAATTTTATTATAAATTAAATTTAAAAATACTAATTTAACAATTCTAATATTAAATTAAAATTTTAAAAATTCTTCTTTTTTTGTACTAAATAGTATGCCTTTTTTTTAAAAAAAAGTTATTTAATTAATTAATTAATTTTATTATAAATTAAATTTAAAAATACTAATTTAACAATTCCAATATATTAAATTGAAATTTTAAAAATTCTTTTTTTTTGTACTAAAAAGTATGCTTTTTTTTTAAAATAAAGTTATTTTTAGTAATAAATAATGGAATATTTAAATAATATATTTTAAAAAGTAAACAAATATTTAATGTTTAATAATTATTTATTTTTATTTATAATTATTTATTAAATTTATTTATTTATTATCTTTTTTTTTTGTTTACAGTATTTTGTCCTTTTTTATTTTTCTCTAAAATTTTCAAATATTTGTTTTTTTTTAAATTTATATTTACTTTTAGAATATTAAAAATTTTCTTCCTCTAATATTTAAAGTTCATTCAATAATAATTTTTTTTTTTAATTCAATATTTAATTCAAAAAAGAATTAAAAAATTATAAATGACTATTTGATGATAATATTTATAATACTTTTTTTTTCTCGTCACTAATTTTTCAGATTCACAAAAAAAAAATTCAATTTTTCAATTAAAGTAAAAAAAATAAAATAAAAATTATAAATTTATTAAATCAATGCGCCAATTTAATTTTTAAATTTAATTATTGCATATAAAATTATATTTGCCAGCAATAAAAATTTCATCGAAAAATGTAATTTCATATGTAAATTAAATTAATGTATTAAATAAAACTTAAAATATAATTAAAATATGCTTAAAAAATTTTAAATACTAATTTTTTTTTTTGAAGTGAAATTTTCTTATGCTTCAACAATTTATGTATGAATGAATTTTAATCATTTATTTTATTACTTTTAAATCTTTTTAAGAGGGGAAAAAGAAGCAAAAGAAAACTGAATTTTAAAAATAGGAAATTTAAATTTAAAATTTAAAAATTTTAGAATAAAATTTAAAATTAAGATAGAATATTTGATATAATTTATTTATAGCTATTATCAATCAGAAAAAAAAAGCTATTAAATTAATCAAACAATTCATTTTTTATTCTTTCCTAATTTGTTTAAAAAAAAATGATTAATTAATTAATTATAAAATTAAATTAATATTTAATTCAATTTGTATTCACAAATACTTACATTCATTTTATTTTCAGATAATATTGATTTTGCTAATTTAACAAGAAGCCTTGAAATTAAAATTCAAAATGAAACTGCTCGAAGGTTCTATTTGGCGTGTAGTGCATTGGCTGTAGCAATTATTGATATTTTTGTTGGCAGTTTAAATTTATGTTTTTTAAAATTTTGTTGCTAAAAAAAAAAAAAAATGCAAAGATGTGTAAATTAGGCTATAGATACATTGATAATTAGGCCAACAGATTAAAAATGCAGAACTAGGCTCTAGAATGAGAGACATTCAATGGCCAAGAATGCCTACAAATCACATTAAATGATTTTCTATTTTTTAGTTTTAATCATTTTGTTGTTAAAAAAAAAGAAAAGAAAATACAAAGGTATGTAAATTAGGCTATAGATACATTGATAATTAGGCTAGCAGATTATAAATTCACAACTAGGCTCTAAAATGAGAGACATTCAATGGCCAAGAATGCCTTAACAAATATGTAATAAAATGAAATTTCGAATTTATTTTCAATTTACATCAAATAATTTTCTCGCGATCGATCACTCCATGGCCAACAGACTGCAAATCCAGAACTAGGCTCTAGAATGAGAGACATTCAATGGCCAAGAATGCCTACAATTCACATCAAATAATTTTTCTTCTATTTTTTAATTTGTAATCACTTTGCTGCTAAAAGAAAAAAAAAGAAAATACAAAGGTATGTAAATTAGACTATAGATACATCGATAATTAGGCCAACAAATCACAAATCTAGAACTAGGCTCTAGAATGAGAGACATTAAATGGCCAAGAATACCTTAACAAATATGTTATAAAATGAAATTTCGAATTTATTTTCAATTTACATCAAATAATTTTCCCTCGATCGATCACTCAATGGCCAACAGACTGCAGATCCAGAACTAGGCTCTCGAATGAGAGACATTCAATGGCCAAGAATGCCTACAATTCACATCAAATAATTTTTCTTCTATTTTTTTTTTTTTAAATTTTTGTAATCGATCATTCCATTTAACTTTTTTTTTAAAATTTTGTGCCATTTAAATATTTTTTTTTTTTTTTAAAATATGTTTTATTCATTGAATTGTTTATTTGTCTGAAAAAAAAATTTTCTTTTTCTTTTTATTATTTTATTTGAATTCATTTATGTTTTTGATTTTATTTTATTTTATTGCTTTAACAAATGCTATTTAAATGTTTTCTTTTATATATTTTTTCTTTATTTATTCTTACATTTTATTCAATTATACTTTTTTTTCCTAAAATTAATCATACAAAAATTAAAAAATAACTTTTGACCTTTTCTTATTATAAATTGAAATTGCTAAAAATTTTATTCTCAAATTTTCATTGATATTTAAAAAAAAAAAAATAAAATAAAAAATTTATAAATGCTAATATAATAATAATAGCAAAAGAGTATATTTGTGTACTTTTATTTAAGTTTTTAAGTATTTAAGTTTTTTTTCTGTTCTTTTATTATTATTTTTTTTTAATTTTTAACTTTTGTATTTCATTATTATTGTATTTTAATTTTTTGATAGCTAAAACAAAAAAAAAATTTTATAAAATATATAATATTTTTCTCGCTGATAGATTTTAAACATTTTTTTTATTAAATATTTTTTTATTTCAATTGTATATTTTAAGTTTTTTATTTTAATATGTAATATATTTTGTATATTATTTATGTTAAAATCGATTACTTGAAATGGAGTATATTACATGAAATCGATTATTTGAAATGAATTATTTGATTTTAAATTCGATTAAATGTATTCGTTTCTATAAATTTTAATGAATTGACTATTTCACATAAAAGCAATTTTCTTTTCTTTTTTTTTTTTTTTGCTTTCAAATATTTTATTAATTTGAAATAAAATGAAAAAAAAAAAGGAAAAATGATTTGCAATTAAAATGCATTCATCATTTAATGAATAAAAATTCTTTTTTAAATTATTAATTGTGCAAGAATTTTTTAATTAAAACAAAATAAAATTTCGTTTAGATAATAAATCAATAAGTTTACTTTTACTTACTTACTTATTTACTCATTTAGTTACTTACTTACTTACTTACTACTATTACTGCTATAAATTGATCATTTATTGAATAAAACTTTTTTTATTTGTTAGTTGCGCAAGAATTTTCAATTGAAACAAAATAAATTTTCGTTTAGATAATATACCAATAAGTTTACTTTTACTTACTTACTTACTCACTTACTTACTTACTCATTTACTTACTTATTTACCCACTTACTTATTTACTATTACTAATTACTGCTATTATACATTCATCATTTATTTAATAAATTAATTTTTTCAATTTATTAACTGTGCGAGAATTCTTTAATTAAAACAACATAAATTTTCGTTTAGATAATATACCAATAAGTTTACTTTTACCTACTTATTTACTCAATTACTTATTTACTTACTTACTTACCCACTTACTTATTTACTATTACTATTATTACTGCTATACATTCATTATTTAATGAATAAAAATTTCTTTTAAATTATTAATTGCACAGGAATTCTTTAATTAAAACAATATAAATTTTCGTTTAGATAATATACCAATAAATTTACTTTTACCTACTTATTTACTCAATTACTTATTTACTTACTTACTTACTTACTGCTACTATTACTGCTAGTACTGCAACAAACTACTAGTTGCTGCACATTTTGTGCAATTGGCTCTATTATTCTTTTAGGCGCAAAAATCAATGCTTCCTTCATCTTTCCTATTTTTTTGAGCTCATTCTTCCATTACTCTCATTCTTCTTGCTAGCTAACTTACACTTTTATCATTTCTAATGTTTTTTTTTTTTTTTTGCTAATTTTTACTTTTAATTTTTATTGGATTAAATTTTTTAATAAATGAAATAATTTTAATAAAATTAAATTAAATTAAATCAAATTAGTTGCGTAGAATAATCAGTGAAATTTATCATTTGTTATCAATATTTATTGTTGTTTTTATGTGAAATAAACCGTGTTTTTCTTCTCTTTTCTACTGCTTAGATATTGTTTACGAACGGATTAATGTATGATTGATTTATTGATTTATTGATCTGATCTAATCCGATTAATTTTGTTGATTACACTTTCCTGAATTATACACTATCATAAATTTATTACTGAATAGACTGTTATCAGAAATATTTTAGTGTTATTAAATATTTTTTATAAAATCAGTAAAGTATAATCAACAAATATTTTATTATTATTTGTAAATGCGAATATCAATGTATGATTGATTTATTGATTGATTGATTGTTCTGATCTAATCCGATTAATTTCGTTGATTACACTTTCCTGAATTATAAACTACCATAAATTTATTACTGAATAGACTGTTATCAAATATTTTGTGTAAAAAAATTTTATGGCACTATTCATATTACCACTTGTAAATGGGATCAATGTATGATTGATCGATTTATTGATTGACTGATCTGATCTGATTAATTTTCGTTGATTACACTTTCCTGAATTATACACTATCATAAATTTATCACTGAATAGACTGTTATCAGAAATATTTTAGTGTTATTAAATATTTTTTATAAAATCAGAAAAGTATAATCAACAATATTACTTGTAAATGCAAAAAGATCAATGATTGATTGATCTGATCTAATCCGATCAATTTCGTTGATTACACTTCTCTGAATTATAAACTACCATAAATTTATCACTGAATAGACTGTTATCAGAAATATTTTACTGTTATTAAATATTTTTTATAAAATCAGAAAAGTATAATCAACAATATTACTTGTAAATGCAAAAAGATCAATGATTGATTGATCTGATCTGATCTGATTAATTTTCTTGATTACACTTTCCTGAATTACACACTATCATAAATTTATCACTGAATAGACTGTTATCAGAAATATTTTAGTGTTATTAAATATTTTTTATAAAATCAGTAAAGTATAATCAACAAATTTTTATTATTACTTGTAAATGCGAATATCAATGATTGATCGATTTATTGATTGACTGATCTGATCTGATTAATTTTCGTTGATTACACTTTCCTGAATTATAAACTATCATAAATTTATCACTGAATTGACTGTTATCAGAAATATTTTAGTGTTATTAAATATTTTTTATAAAATCAGAAAAGTATAATCAACAAATTTTTATTAACCGTTAAAAAAAAAAAAATTTTTTTTTTGATTATAAAATTTGTTTAGTGGCAAAATAAAAAAAAAATGTGTGTTTCAATGATTGGTCAGCTAATGTTTGCTATAATAATGTCCATTACATTATTGCTAACTATTGCTGCATTTCTTACTCCTGGTAAATTTAAATTTTTTTTTTTTTTTGTTAAAATTTTTTAAAATTTAAATTATTTTAACAAAAATAAAAACATTAGCAAAAATCTTTGTTTATTTTCTCAATGATTCTAAATCTTTGATAACTTTAGATATGTTAATTATTAAGTAAAGTAATCAATTGTTAATTATTAAGTAAAGTAATCAATCGTTAATTATTAAGTAAAGTAATCAATCGTTAATTATTAAGTAAAGTAATCAATTGTTAATTATTAAGTAAAGTAATCAATTGTTAATTATTAAGTAAAGTAATCAATTGTTAATTATTAAGTAAAGTAATCAATCGTTAATTATTAAGTAGAGTAATCAATTGTTAATTATTAAGTAAAGTAATCAGTTGTTAATTATTAAGTAAAGTAGTCAGTCGTTAATTACTAAGTAAAGTAATAAACAAAAAAAAAATATTTTAATTTAATTTTAGTTTTTTTTTCCTTCCCTCTTTTCAATAATGTTTTATTTAATTTTGCCTACAAAAATTAATAAATGAAAAAAAAAGAACGAAACTGAAAAATTTGCACAAATTTCAAATCAATCAATAATTTTTCTTGAATTATTTGATCAACAAAATGCAAATTATTCTTACTACTTTCTTTTTTTGCATCATTTTGAAGTACAAATATAATTTCATAAATTATTAAAAAAGAAAAATTAAAAACGAATTTAAAATTATGCTATTTCAAATTTAAAATTAATTTTTATCATATATTTGTTTGTTTGTTTGTTTTTCAAGTCAAAAAATAAATAAATAAATAACTAAGCTTCTAACATTTGATAATAATTTCACTACTTGATTAATTTGAAAGTAAATTGAAGGTTATCTGAAAAAGTTAACTGATAAATATTTGATCATATTAAGGTTGGAGGTCATTTTCGGTGATAAAAGATAACGAACAGGAAGCTGAGAAATATTTGGTACCACAAACAATGGGTCTTCTCTGGTGTACCTCACCGATACCTGAAAATAATTTCAAGATTGATTACTGTCATCTATGGCACAATGTAATTTCTCACTTTTTTTCTTCTTCATTTTTTTTTATTTATTAAACACTGATAAAAATTATGATAACAATGATAACAAATTCTTTTATCATATCAAATATCATACGGAAAAAAAAGAAAAAAGAATAATAAAAATTTCGTATCTTTAAAATATAATCTAATCATTTTTTTTTTTACCTTTGAATTAAATTTAAAAAGATATCAATTTAATTACCAATTTAATTTAATAATAATTCAAAATACCAATTTAATAATAATAAAAAAAAATAATAATTATTTCTATAAAAAAAACGAAAAATGTATAAAATATTTTCAGGATAAGCTATAATTATGATAAAAAAAAAACAATGATAACAAATTCTTTTATCATATCAATTATCATACAAGAAAAAAATAATAAAAATTTCATATCTTTAAAATATAATCTAATCATTTTTTTTTACCTTTGAATTAAATTTAAAAAGAATTGCCCATCAATTTTAATTGAAATAAATATTAATTAAATTTAATAATAATAATAATAAATAATAATTAATTTTATAAAAAAAAATTTCATATCTTTAAAATATAATCTAATCATTTTTTTTTTACCTTTGAATTAAATTTAAAAAGAATTGCCCATCAATTTTAATTCAAATAAATATTAATTAAATTTAATAATAATAATAATTAATTTTATAAAAAAAAAAAGAAAAATATATGAAAAAATTTTTTTCAGAAAAAGCCAAAATGTGATGAAAATGTAGCAAAATTAATGATTGCAACATTAATCATCGAAATTAGCTCATTAATTTTGGTTGCAATTACATTTTGCGCTTGTTGTTGTCGTGAATTTTGGATTTTTCTTCTACCATTGTTAGCATTTCTTGCTACAGTGACATTAGCTATTGCTTTGTTTATATATACACGAAATAATAACACTGCTTTTGGTAAGTAATCCTCTTTTTTAAAGTTTTATTTCAATTAATTTTTATAAATATTACTTTTAAATCATTTTTTCTTAAAGTTCTATTTCAATTAATTTTTATAAATATTACTTTTAAATCATTTTTTTTTTAGTTTTATTTCAATTAATTTTCATAAATATTACTTTTAAATCATTTTTTAAAAGTTTTTATTTCAATTAATTTTTATAAATATTATTTTTAGATGTTTTTTTTTAGTTTTATTTGAAATTTTCATAGATATTACTTTTAAATTATTTTTTTTTTAGTTTTATTTCAAAATTTCTATTAAATTTTCATAAATATTATTTTTAAATCTTTTTTTTTTTAAAGCAATAATTTAAATTTATCGCAAAGAAGGAGAAAAAAGAAAAGGAAACAATAATTATTTAATAATTAATTATGTGCTTCTTTTTTTTTTTTTTGTTTAAATTAATTAAATTTATTACTTTTAAATCTTTTTTTTTTGAGCAATAATTTAAATTTATCATAAAGAAGAAAATAAGTATTTGTGTTTCTTTTTTTTTTGTTTAAATTAATTAAAAAAAATTTTTTCAGAGATATTAAATGAAAATGAAAAAATTGCATCAGAAGCTTATCATATTAATTTTTTCTATAGCTATTATTTAGCTTGGATTGCTTTAACATTAATGACTATTTGCATTTTGATTGGTGCTTTTGCTAAAAAACTTGCCCAAATTTGTTGCTAATTATTTTTTTTTTTTTGCTCCAAGAAATTTGGGTAAAATAAGTAAATGATAAAAGATAAATTTATCATCTTATAAGCATATGAAATATGGTTTTAGTTTAAAAAAAAAAGAAGTTAATTATTTAAATGATATATGCTTAAATTATGTAAAATTCTTTATCATTTATAATTTCATTCGTTTTGTTTACTTTCGAAAAAAAGAAAAAACAAGAATTATCGTTTTTTATAGGTTTTAAAATTAAGTAAATTCAATTTTTTAAATTCCAATATTTATTCAATGATAATTTTTTAATACAAACTTTAATTAAAACACAAATTTTTCAATGTTTTAATTACTTTTTTTGAAGCTATTCTTAGACATTTTCATTCATTTTGTACAATTTGATTAACAAATTTATTTTTGTTTTTAGTTTTTTATTTTTTCAGCAAATTACTAATTTATTTTTTAAAAAGGTTTGCTTTATTGTATTAATAAAATAATTTGGAAATTTTTTTTTTCATGCATAAAAAATTTTTTGTGCTATTTGCTTAGAAATATATAAAAAGTATTAATAACAAATTAGATATCATTTCTTTTTTTTCTGCATCAACAAAAACATTAATTACAGTATTAAAATTTTGGAAATGTTTTTGTCAGAGAGAAATGATGATTAAGAAGTGATAAATTATTTACATTTAAATTGTAATATTTTGAAAATTTAAAAAATGAATGATTCATTTAATTATGATTCAAGCAAATTTTACCTTTATTAGCAAAGGCTTCGCTTGTTATAGTAGAATGTATTTTTAGTATGTTTATTTTTATTTATTATTATGTTTATTTATTATGTTTATTTATTTTATCACTGTATTCATGTTTGAATTAAATTTCATTTTTTTGTTTAAAAAAAATTTTAATTTCTTTTTTAAAAAAATTTGATGGAAATGCATTTACTTTAATATGAACAGAATAGCAACAACATCGATATTTGATATTGTTATGATTAAATGGAACATTTTGTGATATAACCTTAAATATTTGATAGCAATTTATTCGTTTACTTCTTTTGTTCTCCTGAAAAAAACTATTGAACAATCATAGATTGATTTAAAGAATATCAAAATTTGAAGAAATTATTTACGATAAAATAAAGAAAAGATTTTAAGAAAGGAAGAAGTATCACTCAAAAAGTCTTAAATAAGTATAAAAAAAGAGCAGTAATATCTCTTTGAATGAAAAAAATATTTAATGCTAATGCAAAAATTAATCGAAATAATTCAAATTCTTAGCAAATTTTTGTTTCATTTAACGAATTTGGATTGATTTTAAAAACATTGTATTTAACATATATATATATATATAATTTCAATATTATCTTTTAAAAAATTAAGTGAATTACCGATATCAAAATTTGAATTTTTAGATATTAAAAAATTCAAATGTAAAAAAAAAAACAAATTTACTTGAAAATGTTTTCTTATTGTGTTAATCAATTAATAATAATAATAATAATAATAATAATAATAATAATAATAATAATAATAATAATAATAATAATAATAATAATAATAATAATAATGCAGACTGCTTGATTATAAACGATATGGTTACAATGTTAGTAGATTTCTCTGATCATCAGATATATTTCATGCAGCTGTTATCAGTATAGACAATTCTGACTTTAAAAAACGCTACCTTAAAAAGATTATCTATTAAATTTAACTCTTACTTCAGTATAAACATCACCATTGTTTTCAGCTAATTTAAGCAGTCTTCCAGTACTTCTGATTTGTGCTACATTCAGTTTTTTGATGATACAATACATCCATATTCGAACAAGTTCATACATTTATACAACAAGTTCAGGCTACAACACAAAATACCTGAAAACGTTTAAGAATGATTTGTGTAATTCATAATCATAATCCTTGTTTGCATCAGCCAAATAGTAACAAATTCAACTGTTGCAGATTTATTTTATTCAGACATTCTTTGGAAAGAATATAGCATCTCTCCTATACCCTAAAACATACTAGTCGTACCAAACGACAGTAATTAATTTAAAAAACAAGAGACAAAATAATCAACAAACGTTTTGTTATTGAATAATTGATTAGTTGATTACTATTTCTTTATCTTTACCACAATTAGTATGTGTTCCTAGAGTCGGAAAAAAAGACTTGTTTAACTTATAGTTCCAACATTTCAATACAGTTGAGAAAAGATAAATTAATCATGAGAACAGGTGACAAATGACTTCCAGAAGAACATATGCCTTTCACGACCATGTGAAGATTCTTTAATTCATTATCAAATATTCATTATTTACTAACTATTCGCTACCAAAAAGAAAAAAAAAAGAGAAAATGTAAGCATACGCGCACTTCCTAACTTCAAACATAAATTCATGCTTCCCGCCGCTGAAATGCAACGTCAATAAGTGAGCAACGTAATGCAAACACGGAAAGTAATAAGGCGCAAATGGAATGACCAAGTGTACATCTGAAATTTTAAATTTCGATTTATAAGAAACTCTTTAGCTGAATGAATCATTTATCATTAATTCAAGTTGTGTTGCCATTGTTTCATTTGAATGATGCAATTATTCTTTCACCATTTTGGCGCAATTTTACAGAATGTCATAAATTCAATCGTTTGCTCCTCGAACTGCTTTGCACAGTTGTTTCGCATATCCTTAAATAATTAAAAATTGAAATTTTTCACTCATTTCGTGCACTAAATTAAACTGAACTATATTTTTATTACACATGTTGATTTCACCTTCCTAACTTTTCTTTTCAGTTTTTATGCAAACTAAATCTCTTACTGTAAATATTCACCCAAAAAAATCTCTTACTGTAAAAAAAAGTATGATGGACAAATATTCCGCATTTCCATGTTCCAAGTTTTTTTTTTGCTTTTTTTTAAAGTACTAATTTTCTCATCAACTTTAAACAACTTCCTCATTAACAAATTATGAGTAAACAAGCTTTGGAACAACTTCAACGTATATTGATCAATACCACATAATCAACGAAATGCTTACTTCAGTATTTAACCGTTCTTTTTCCACTGCGAGTTGCTTCCAATTACTTTTGATAATTTTTCCTCCGAATTACCACACCACTGTGGAACTCTTAACACATATAAGTTTGCGAGCAATAAACAGTCGCCCGGCACAAACACCCATACACCATAGTGCTATGTTGTTGATACAGTAATACATCTGCTCATATATATTACTATGGTGGATCTCTGATTATGAATCTGAGTGGATCACATCACAGTTAGCAAAGAAATAAATGAATGACATATATACATGTGCTTGTTAGACTTATCGATTCACTTTCTGTGCTGAATTTTGCAGATTGGTTATGAATAACTAAGTTAAAACTGTCCACAATAAAAATATCTCAAAATTATTAACTTTGTTACTAACAGAAAATTAATTGCAATGTTAATATTAGTATTCGACGCATAAATTAAAATTAAGAATTTTCAATTTTAATTAAACTTAAAAATATAAGAAATAGTTCATTTATTGGTAATGTTCACTTCTTGGACGGTTAGTATAACACTGAGAAGAGACAGTTATCAGTTGATCTAATCATTGTTTATTTCTCTTTTTTTGAGTAAAAATTAAAAAATGAGACCTGGTGGTGGTGCAATGAAAAGATTTGGTGGGAAAAGACGAATGAGATTTAAGCATAATAAAGTTGTTAAACGAAAAGTTTTGAAACCACCGAAGAAAAAAGGAATGATCAAAGGAAAGAGTAAATTTAGACAGAAGAAAAATAAAGAAAGGATGAAGAAAAGATCGTCAGAAAAAAGTAAGATGAATAGACGAATGAATTGAATCAATTTATGGTCATTTTATTATTAATTGAATTAATTGTGGAGCTAAATATATATATTTGGAATAGGTAAAGTATATGTTGGATCAAGTTATAAATTAACTTATTTTTTATAATGAAATCTAGAAGAGAAATAAGCTTAATGAACGAATGAGTGGTAAGCTGGAGATAATGAATTTGTCTATAATCCATTGGTGATAAACTGAATAATTGATAAAATTGAATGATAAGTTGAATAATTGATAAAACCGAAATAATTCCCACTTTTCATCTCTGTTAATATCTCAAATTTCTGTTCTTTTTCTTTTTCTTTTTTCTCTGACTCTTGCTCTTTTCTTGTCCTCGATTTTTCCTCTCTTTTTCCATTTTCCTTTTCTTTTTTCACTGATTTTTCCTTCTCTTTTTTCTTTTCTTCTCTCTCTAATTTCTCTTTCTTCTCCTTCGTCCTTTTCTTCTCTGCCATTTGAAAATATTATTAGAAATCAGTTCCGAATTCAATGCAAACGAATTATAAAATTGACATTAATTTTCTTTTTTGTTATTACTTATTTTGCTAAAATGGCACACGGATTTAGCCGAAATGAAAATCAGAAGGTTAACTAATAAAATTTAATTAAAAAAAAAAAAAGTACTGTAAAACATCTTTTTCCTATTAAGTAAACTAAAGAATTTTATAGTATGCAAAGATTTGACATTAATTTATCATTCGGAACAAATATTATTTTCATTGAAATAATTTACTGATCGATTTCCTTTCTCAATTTTTGCGTGTTGCGATCGAATGGATCAAATGCAATGTTGCGACCAAATGCAGCGTTGCGACCAAATGCAATATTACGACCAAATGGAATATTGCGACCAAATGCAGCCTTGCGACCAAATACAATATTACGACCAAGTAAAGCGTTGCGATCAAATGCGGTATTACGACGAAATGGAATGTTACGACCAAGTACAGCGTTGCGATCAAATGCGGTATTACGACGAAATGGAATATTACGATCAAACACAGCGTTGCGACGAAATGGAATATTACGATCAAATGCAGCGTTGCGACCAAACGCAGTATTACGACCAAATGGAATATTGCGACCAAATGCAGCGTTGCGACCAAATGCAATATTACGACCAAGTAAAGCGTTGCGATCAAATGCGGTATTACGACGAAATGGAATATTACGATCAAACACAGCGTTGCGACGAAATGGAATATTACGATCAAATGCAGCGTTGCGACCAAACGCAGTATTACGACCAAATGGAATATTGCGACCAAATGCAGCGTTGCGACCAAATGCAATATTACGACCAAGTACAGCGTTGCGATCAAATGCGGTATTACGACGAAATGGAATATTACGACCAAACACAGCGCTGCGACGAAATGGAATATTACGATCAATTACAGCGTTGCGATCAAATGCAATATTACGACCAAATGCAGCGTTGCGATCAAATGCAATATTACGACGAAATGGAATATTACGATCAATTACAGCGTTGCGATCAAATGCGGTATTACGACGAAATGGAATGTTACGACCAAGTACAGCGTTGCGATCAAATGCGGTATTACGACCAAATGGAATATTACGACCAAACACAGCGTTGCGACGAAATGGAATATTACGATCAATTACAGCGTTGCGATCAAATGCAATATTACGACCAAATGCAGCGTTGCGATCAAATGCAATATTACGACGAAATGGAATATTACGATCAATTACAGCGTTGCGATCAAATGCGGTATTACGACGAAATGGAATATTACGACCAAGTACAGCGTTGCGATCAAATGCGGTATTACGACGAAATGGAATATTACGACCAAACACAGCGCTGCGATCAAATGCGGTATTACGACGAAATGGAATGTTACGACCAAGTACAGTGTTGCGATCAAATGCGGTATTACGACCAAATGGAATATTACGATCAAACACAGCGTTGCGATCAAATGCAATATTACGACCAAGTACAGCGTTGCGATCAAATGCGGTATTACGACGAAATGGAATGTTACGACCAAGTACAGCGTTGCGATCAAATGCGGTATTACGACCAAATGGAATATTACGACCAAGTACAACGTTGCGATCAAATGCGGTATTACGACGAAATGGAATATTACGACCAAATGCAGCGTTACGATCAAACGCGATATTACGATCAAATGCAGTATTACGACCAAATGCAGCGTTGCTACCAAATGCAGCGTTGCTACCAAATGCAATATTACGATCAATTGCGATATTACGATCAAATGCAATATTACGACCAAATGCAGCGTTGCTACCAAATGCAATATTACGATCAATTGCGATATTACGATCAAATGCAATATTACGACCAAATGCAGCGTTGCGATCAAATGCGGTATTACGACGAAATGGAATGTTACGACCAAGTACAGCGTTGCGATCAAATGCGGTATTACGACGAAATGGAATATTACGACCAAATGCAGCGTTACGATCAAACGCGATATTACGATCAAATGCAGTATTACGACCAAATGCAGCGTTGCTACCAAATGCAATATTACGATCAATTGCGATATTACGATCAAATGCAGTATTACGACCAAATGCAGCGTTGCTACCAAATGCAATATTACGATCAATTGCGATATTACGATCAAATGCAGTATTACGACCAAATGCAGCGTTGCTACCAAATGCAATATTACGATCAATTGCGATATTACGATCAAATGCAATATTACGACCAAATGCAGCGTTGCTACCAAATGCAATATTACGATCAATTGCGATATTACGATCAAATGCAATATTACGACCAAATGCAGCGTTGCTACCAAATGCAATATTACGATCAATTGCGATATTACGATCAAATGCAATATTACGACCAAATGCAGCGTTGCGATCAAATGCGGTATTACGACGAAATGGAATGTTACGACCAAGTACAGCGTTGCGATCAAATGCGGTATTACGACGAAATGGAATATTACGACCAAATGCAGCGTTACGATCAAACGCGATATTACGATCAAATGCAGTATTACGACCAAATGCAGCGTTGCTACCAAATGCAATATTATGATCAATTGCGATATTACGATCAAATGCAATATTACGACCAAATGCAGCGTTGCGATCAAATGCAGTATTACGACCAAATGCAGCGTTGCGATCAAATGCGGTATTACGATGAAATGGAATGTTACGACCAAGTACAGCGTTGCGATCAAATGCGGTATTACGACGAAATGGAATATTACGACCAAATGCAGCGTTACGATCAAACGCGATATTACGATCAAATGCAGTATTACGACCAAATGCAGCGTTGCTACCAAATGCAATATTACGATCAATTGCGATATTACGATCAAATGCAGTATTACGACCAAATGCAGCGTTGCTACCAAATGCAATATTACGATCAATTGCGATATTACGATCAAATGCAATATTACGACCAAATGCAGCGTTGCGATCAAATGCAGTATTACGACCAAATGCAGCGTTGCTACCAAATGCAATATTACGACCAAATGGAATATTACGATCAATTACAGCGTTGCGATCAAATGCGGTATTACGACGAAATGGAATATTACGATCAATTACAGCGTTGCGATCAAATGCAGTATTACGACGAAGTGGAATATTACGATCAATTACAGCGTTGCGATCAAATGCGGTATTACGACGAAATGGAATATTACGATCAATTACAGCGTTGCGATCAAATGCGGTATTACGACGAAATGGAATATTACGATCAATTACAGCGTTGCGATCAAATGCAGTATTACGACGAAGTGGAATATTACGATCAATTACAGCGTTGCGATCAAATGCGGTATTACGAGGAAATGGAATATTACGACCAAGTACAACGTTGCGATCAAATGCGGTATTACGACGAAATGGAATATTACGACCAAATGCAGCGTTACGATCAAACGCGATATTACGATCAAATGCAGTATTACGACCAAATGCAGCGTTGCTACCAAATGCAGCGTTGCTACCAAATGCAATATTACGATCAATTGCGATATTACGATCAAATGCAATATTACGACCAAATGCAGCGTTGCTACCAAATGCAATATTACGATCAATTGCGATATTACGATCAAATGCAATATTACGACCAAATGCAGCGTTGCGATCAAATGCGGTATTACGACGAAATGGAATGTTACGACCAAGTACAGCGTTGCGATCAAATGCGGTATTACGACGAAATGGAATATTACGACCAAATGCAGCGTTACGATCAAACGCGATATTACGATCAAATGCAGTATTACGACCAAATGCAGCGTTGCTACCAAATGCAATATTACGATCAATTGCGATATTACGATCAAATGCAGTATTACGACCAAATGCAGCGTTGCTACCAAATGCAATATTACGATCAATTGCGATATTACGATCAAATGCAGTATTACGACCAAATGCAGCGTTGCTACCAAATGCAATATTACGATCAATTGCGATATTACGATCAAATGCAATATTACGACCAAATGCAGCGTTGCTACCAAATGCAATATTACGATCAATTGCGATATTACGATCAAATGCAATATTACGACCAAATGCAGCGTTGCGATCAAATGCGGTATTACGACGAAATGGAATGTTACGACCAAGTACAGCGTTGCGATCAAATGCGGTATTACGACGAAATGGAATATTACGACCAAATGCAGCGTTACGATCAAACGCGATATTACGATCAAATGCAGTATTACGACCAAATGCAGCGTTGCTACCAAATGCAATATTATGATCAATTGCGATATTACGATCAAATGCAATATTACGACCAAATGCAGCGTTGCGATCAAATGCAGTATTACGACCAAATGCAGCGTTGCGATCAAATGCGGTATTACGATGAAATGGAATGTTACGACCAAGTACAGCGTTGCGATCAAATGCGGTATTACGACGAAATGGAATATTACGACCAAATGCAGCGTTACGATCAAACGCGATATTACGATCAAATGCAGTATTACGACCAAATGCAGCGTTGCTACCAAATGCAATATTACGATCAATTGCGATATTACGATCAAATGCAGTATTACGACCAAATGCAGCGTTGCTACCAAATGCAATATTACGATCAATTGCGATATTACGATCAAATGCAATATTACGACCAAATGCAGCGTTGCGATCAAATGCAGTATTACGACCAAATGCAGCGTTGCTACCAAATGCAATATTACGACCAAATGGAATATTACGATCAATTACAGCGTTGCGATCAAATGCGGTATTACGACGAAATGGAATATTACGATCAATTACAGCGTTGCGATCAAATGCAGTATTACGACGAAGTGGAATATTACGATCAATTACAGCGTTGCGATCAAATGCGGTATTACGACGAAATGGAATATTACGATCAATTACAGCGTTGCGATCAAATGCGGTATTACGACGAAATGGAATATTACGATCAATTACAGCGTTGCGATCAAATGCAGTATTACGACGAAGTGGAATATTACGATCAATTACAGCGTTGCGATCAAATGCGGTATTACGAGGAAATGGAATATTACGACCAAGTACAACGTTGCGATCAAATGCGGTATTACGACGAAATGGAATATTACGACCAAATGCAGCGTTACGATCAAACGCGATATTACGATCAAATGCAGTATTACGACCAAATGCAGCGTTGCTACCAAATGCAGCGTTGCTACCAAATGCAATATTACGATCAATTGCGATATTACGATCAAATGCAATATTACGACCAAATGCAGCGTTGCTACCAAATGCAATATTACGATCAATTGCGATATTACGATCAAATGCAATATTACGACCAAATGCAGCGTTGCGATCAAATGCGGTATTACGACGAAATGGAATGTTACGACCAAGTACAGCGTTGCGATCAAATGCGGTATTACGACGAAATGGAATATTACGACCAAATGCAGCGTTACGATCAAACGCGATATTACGATCAAATGCAGTATTACGACCAAATGCAGCGTTGCTACCAAATGCAATATTACGATCAATTGCGATATTACGATCAAATGCAGTATTACGACCAAATGCAGCGTTGCTACCAAATGCAATATTACGATCAATTGCGATATTACGATCAAATGCAGTATTACGACCAAATGCAGCGTTGCTACCAAATGCAATATTACGATCAATTGCGATATTACGATCAAATGCAATATTACGACCAAATGCAGCGTTGCTACCAAATGCAATATTACGATCAATTGCGATATTACGATCAAATGCAATATTACGACCAAATGCAGCGTTGCGATCAAATGCGGTATTACGACGAAATGGAATGTTACGACCAAGTACAGCGTTGCGATCAAATGCGGTATTACGACGAAATGGAATATTACGACCAAATGCAGCGTTACGATCAAACGCGATATTACGATCAAATGCAGTATTACGACCAAATGCAGCGTTGCTACCAAATGCAATATTATGATCAATTGCGATATTACGATCAAATGCAATATTACGACCAAATGCAGCGTTGCGATCAAATGCAGTATTACGACCAAATGCAGCGTTGCGATCAAATGCGGTATTACGATGAAATGGAATGTTACGACCAAGTACAGCGTTGCGATCAAATGCGGTATTACGACGAAATGGAATATTACGACCAAATGCAGCGTTACGATCAAACGCGATATTACGATCAAATGCAGTATTACGACCAAATGCAGCGTTGCTACCAAATGCAATATTACGATCAATTGCGATATTACGATCAAATGCAGTATTACGACCAAATGCAGCGTTGCTACCAAATGCAATATTACGATCAATTGCGATATTACGATCAAATGCAATATTACGACCAAATGCAGCGTTGCGATCAAATGCAGTATTACGACCAAATGCAGCGTTGCTACCAAATGCAATATTACGACCAAATGGAATATTACGATCAATTACAGCGTTGCGATCAAATGCGGTATTACGACGAAATGGAATATTACGATCAATTACAGCGTTGCGATCAAATGCAGTATTACGACGAAGTGGAATATTACGATCAATTACAGCGTTGCGATCAAATGCGGTATTACGACGAAATGGAATATTACGATCAATTACAGCGTTGCGATCAAATGCGGTATTACGACGAAATGGAATATTACGATCAATTACAGCGTTGCGATCAAATGCAGTATTACGACGAAGTGGAATATTACGATCAATTACAGCGTTGCGATCAAATGCGGTATTACGAGGAAATGGAATATTACGACCAAGTACAACGTTGCGATCAAATGCGGTATTACGACGAAATGGAATATTACGACCAAATGCAGCGTTACGATCAAACGCGATATTACGATCAAATGCAGTATTACGACCAAATGCAGCGTTGCTACCAAATGCAGCGTTGCTACCAAATGCAATATTACGATCAATTGCGATATTACGATCAAATGCAATATTACGACCAAATGCAGCGTTGCTACCAAATGCAATATTACGATCAATTGCGATATTACGATCAAATGCAATATTACGACCAAATGCAGCGTTGCGATCAAATGCGGTATTACGACGAAATGGAATGTTACGACCAAGTACAGCGTTGCGATCAAATGCGGTATTACGACGAAATGGAATATTACGACCAAATGCAGCGTTACGATCAAACGCGATATTACGATCAAATGCAGTATTACGACCAAATGCAGCGTTGCTACCAAATGCAATATTACGATCAATTGCGATATTACGATCAAATGCAGTATTACGACCAAATGCAGCGTTGCTACCAAATGCAATATTACGATCAATTGCGATATTACGATCAAATGCAGTATTACGACCAAATGCAGCGTTGCTACCAAATGCAATATTACGATCAATTGCGATATTACGATCAAATGCAATATTACGACCAAATGCAGCGTTGCTACCAAATGCAATATTACGATCAATTGCGATATTACGATCAAATGCAATATTACGACCAAATGCAGCGTTGCGATCAAATGCGGTATTACGACGAAATGGAATGTTACGACCAAGTACAGCGTTGCGATCAAATGCGGTATTACGACGAAATGGAATATTACGACCAAATGCAGCGTTACGATCAAACGCGATATTACGATCAAATGCAGTATTACGACCAAATGCAGCGTTGCTACCAAATGCAATATTATGATCAATTGCGATATTACGATCAAATGCAATATTACGACCAAATGCAGCGTTGCGATCAAATGCAGTATTACGACCAAATGCAGCGTTGCGATCAAATGCGGTATTACGATGAAATGGAATGTTACGACCAAGTACAGCGTTGCGATCAAATGCGGTATTACGACGAAATGGAATATTACGACCAAATGCAGCGTTACGATCAAACGCGATATTACGATCAAATGCAGTATTACGACCAAATGCAGCGTTGCTACCAAATGCAATATTACGATCAATTGCGATATTACGATCAAATGCAGTATTACGACCAAATGCAGCGTTGCTACCAAATGCAATATTACGATCAATTGCGATATTACGATCAAATGCAATATTACGACCAAATGCAGCGTTGCGATCAAATGCAGTATTACGACCAAATGCAGCGTTGCTACCAAATGCAATATTACGACCAAATGGAATATTACGATCAATTACAGCGTTGCGATCAAATGCGGTATTACGACGAAATGGAATATTACGATCAATTACAGCGTTGCGATCAAATGCAGTATTACGACGAAGTGGAATATTACGATCAATTACAGCGTTGCGATCAAATGCGGTATTACGACGAAATGGAATATTACGATCAATTACAGCGTTGCGATCAAATGCGGTATTACGACGAAATGGAATATTACGATCAATTACAGCGTTGCGATCAAATGCAGTATTACGACGAAGTGGAATATTACGATCAATTACAGCGTTGCGATCAAATGCGGTATTACGAGGAAATGGAATATTACGATCAATTACAGCGTTGCGATCAAATGCAGTATTACGACGAAGTGGAATATTACGATCAATTACAGCGTTGCGATCAAATGCGGTATTACGACGAAATGGAATATTACGATCAATTACAGCGTTGCGATCAAATGCAGTATTACGACCAAATGGAATATTACGATCAATTGCGATATTACGATCAAATGCAGTATTACGACGAAGTGGAATATTACGATCAATTACAGCGTTGCGATCAAATGCAGTATTACGACGAAATGAAATATTACGGTCAAATGAAGTATTACGACCAAATGCAGCGTTACGATCAAACGCGATATTACGATCAATTGCGATATTACGATCAAATGGAGCGTTGCGATCAAATGCAGTATTACGACCAAATGCAATATTACGATCAATTGCGATATTACGATCAAATGCAGCTTTGTGATAAAATGCAATATTACGACCAAGTACAGCGTTGCGGTCAAATGCAGTATGACGACGAAATGGATAATTACGACCAAGTACAGCGTTGCGGTCAAATGCAGTATTACGACGAAATGGAATATTACGATCAAATGGAGCGTTGCGATCAAATGCAGTATTACGACCAAATGGAATATTACGATCAATTACAGCGTTGCGATCAAATGCAGTATTACGACGAAATGGAATGTTACGATCAATTACAGCGTTGCGATCAGATGCAGTATTACGACGAAATGAAATATTACGATCAAATGCAGTATTACGACCAAATGGAATATTACGATGAAATACAGCGTTGCGACGAAATGGAATATTACGATCACTTACAGCGTTGCGATCAGATGCAGTATTACGACGAAATGAAATATTACGATCAAATGCAGTATTACGACCAAATGGTATATTACGACCAAATGGAATATTACGATCAAATGCAGCGTTGCGACGAAATGGAATATTACGATCACTTACAGCGTTGCGATCAGATGCAGTATTACGACGAAATGAAATATTACGATCAAATGCAGTATTACGACCAAATGGTATATTACGACCAAATGGAATATTGCGATCAAATACAGCGTTGCGACGAAATGGAATATTACGATCACTTACAGCGTTGCGATCAAATGCAGTGTTACGATCAAAGTTTACTTTCACTTTAATCAATGAAATCAACTAAGAAACTTCTTCGCGAGCAATAATTTTCTATTTTCTGTGCCATATTTGCTACAAGCAATTTAAAAGGCTAAAACAATGGGCGCATTCATGCTTCTAAGAAATACAAAAAAGACTATAAGCGCTTCGCCATGGAATTTTCAATTAATTTTTTATTGAACTTACCTATAAATTGGCTGACTCATTTATAGTATATATTCTAATCTTTTACTTCTACGCTTACACTGGCCATAACTTCTGGCTGCTATCCACATTTATAGGTCGTGGAATTTCATACTTTTGATTGATGCCTGAAGAATTGTTATAGTTTTATTTTAAGGAAGTAATTTTTGCCGAATTCATGAAGCGAAATTTGAAAATAAATTAGGATAAGATATATGTACAGAATGACGATTTTATAGCTTTTTAAATCAGTAAATCTTAATTTTTAGCATTTTTAAATTGATGTCTGTTAATGAAAGTAATTGAGAATTTGTGCATCTTTGGAAGACTTATTTACACTCTAATGTCTGCCATGCTGGTAGCATTGTGCTCACAAGTTGACAATTTATAAAGGAAAGTTTTTTATTTCACTTTGAATTCAGCTGTTCACTCTTATTTTTTGATTTCAGTAGCTCTGCCCGGACAAATAATATTTCTTGGAAGGAATAGTTGCTTACTGTTTATTTTTTATAGTTGCTTGTTGTTTATTGCTGCTTACTGTTTATAATTGTTTATTGTTTATGGTTGCTTATTGTTTATTGCTGTTTATTGTTTATTGCTGCTTATTGTTTATTGCTGCTTATTGTTTATTGCTGCCTATTGTTTATGATTGCTTATTGTTCATGCATAAATTTTTCCTACTTTGATTAACTGCATGCTTCTTATATTATTTAGTCATAATTCATTTGCAATTTTAATTTCATTAGTATATGCAGAGATGGCAACCGTTTTTTTCTGAAACAATTAGTGATAATAATAATAATAAAAGAAATAGCATTAGCAGTGAAAGAAATGACGATTGAGAAATGATTAACATTGCTAGATAATAATGTTTATTATCAGTGATATGTCATTGATAATTTAAAGATAAGCAAAAGACGGTTGTGCAGTGTTACCTTAGGCAAACGATAGAATTCATATCTGGTTTCCATTAAAATTGAAATTTTATTGAAATTTTGACAACAAAATGTTTGATGAAATTTATCAATTTTTATTTCTCTACTTATTAATTATATTTTACTTCTTTTTTTTATAGTAATTAAAAAAAAATTTAAACAATTTATTTCTATTCGAAATAAGTACAAATCAAAAACTTTGATAAATAATAACAAAGTTTATTTTATTGATTTTAATTTACTTCTTCTTGTTCATTTTCAAAATACACTCATAAAATTATAAAATATTTCACTCAGGAAATGGAAATGAAAGTGATGAATGATTTAATTGGAAATGCTCATTTTCAAATAAACAAAATGAATTGGGAAGAGAAAGTTCAAAATTTCACTGATAACACTTGGGAATGTTTATGTGATAATGTAACTGATATTACTAATGTTAGTTAAACTTAAATTTCTGCTAATTATATAAGTGATAATTTAATAATTAGACAATTAGTTAGGTAGTAATAATATAACATGATAATTATTAAAGTTTTATTATTAGCTTAATATTATTTTATCGAATATGATGATAAATTAGTTAAAATTAAATTTGATAATCTAATAAATACGAATTTAATTTTTGTAATATAATAAATTGAGCTAGGCCAATTTAAATTTTTTTAAAATTATAAATTAGCTAATAAAATTAATTGAATATAAATTTATGTATTATATTTTTAAATATTTTTTTTTTATAGATACAAGAAAAATGCATAAATATAGAAAACAAATTAATAAAAATTTTTAAATATATAAAATATGATATCGAATCGAGATTGTCCGCTCTGAAATCTGATTCTAATATCAGTTATTTGTCATCCAATCAGTATTATCCATTTTATAATAAAAGTAATAACTTAGAAAATACCTTAAGAGGTAAAGTAAAAGTATAATTATCATTGATTATTGATTATTTAATTAATATTTGTGAATTTCAAAAAATCATTTCAAAAAAGTTAAATATTTGTGAATTTTAAAAAAAAATTATTTGTTTCATTTAAAACATTATAAAATTGTTTATTGTTTACTGCTTAACGCTTTCTTTTCTTTTTTTTTTTCTTTGAGTGATTAAATAATTTTTAGAAAAAACATTGGAAAATGATATATTATCAAGTATTTATATGATGCAGCATAGTTTACTTAAAATTGATGCATTTCAAGTAAACAAATTAAAAATTTATTTAATTTTTTATTGCCCTATATCACTAATAAACAATGATATGTTTGATTTTGATAAATTTTAAAATTTATTTTTAAAAAATTTTCATATTTTGTTTGTTGATTTATTTGTTTGTTTGCTTTTATTTCAGAAACGAAAAATGGGATTGAATAAATATTGTTCAACGATACGTTTACTCATTTATGATAGAGCTAAAATTAAAAAACAATTATTGAATGTTAAATATGCAAGAAAAAAACTTGCAAATATTAAACAAAAAATTCAAAATTCAAATTTGATAAAACAACAATCGGTTAAAATTTCCCTTAGTTAAAATTTAAATTTAGCCATTTTGAATTTAAACAAATGTTAATAGATTTTGATTAATTAATAAATTAAATATTCTACAAAGCAATTTTTTTTTTAAACTTTATATTAAATAATTTTCAGTAATTTTTTTTTCAAAACATTATTTTTATTAGACTAAATGTACAAAAGTAAAAATTTTTATTTTTTTTTAAAATTCGTAAATTTAAGTGATTTGAAGGACAAATTTTAAATTAATTTTAAATTAGCATTTTAAATTAATTTATTTAGCTGAATAAATGCATAGCAATGTTGGATAATATATTGGCAGCAATGCAATTTATAATAATTGAAATTGACAAACAATTTGATTCAATTTATTCGGTTAATCGATACATTGCATTATTTAATGAGTTGTACCAGCAGTTTCAGCACAATCACCAGGTATCCCATTCAAAATTAAATTAAATTGAAATTAGAAATAATTGAAATTGAAAATAATTAAATTAAACTGCACGATCACCAGGTATTCCATTCAAATTAAATTAAATTGAAATTAGAAATAATTGAATTTGAAAATAATTAAATTAAACTGCACAATCACCAGGTATTCCATTCAAATTAAATTAAATTGAAATTAGAAATAATTGAAATTGAAAATAATTAAATTAAACTGCACAATCACCAAGTATCCCACGTAATTGAAATTGAAATTAAATTAAATTAAGCTACACAATCACTAGGTATCCCATGTAATTAAAATTGAAATTAAATTAAATTAAAAAATTACCAGGTACTTCATATAATTGAAATTGAAATTAAATTAAAAAATAATTGAAATTAAATTAAAATCATTGAGTTGTTTTCAAATCTTTTAAAATGGAATTTATTTAAAAAGAAAGCAGAAAAATAATCGATGAAGAAAAAAAAAAATGAAAAAAAAAATTTTTTTTTTGATAAGTTAGATATTATTTGAAATGATAAAAGATTAGTGCAAATATCAAAGGTTTGAATTTTGATAAAATGCTAAAAAGATAAATTGATAATCTGATAAAAAAACTAATAATGTTTAAAAAAAGTCTCTAATCATTGCACTGATAATAATTGATAATTTTAAATTTATCAAAATCATTTTTTAAAAGATTCTTTTACATCAATTATTTTTTCTATTATCACTAAGAAATTTTTAATTTATGATAAAAAAATGTTTTTTTGCAGAAATTTTTTTCGCAACAAAATTGGATATTTGATGAATGAAAATAAACAATAAACAATAATTTCATTTTTTTAATTTCTTTCGAATCGCTTATTTTCTTTTTTTAATCTTAATAAATTTAATAAATATATTTTTATAAAATTTTAATAAAACAATAAAAAAAAGGAAAGTATTGCTATTATTGTTTATTTTTCATTTATTTTCATCAATTGTTTGTGATTTATTCAAATTTGTTTACTTTTATTTTATGAAAAAAAAAAAAAAAAAAAGAAAAACGGGAAATTTTAAGTTTTTTCAAATTTTAACTGTATAATAAAGTTTTTTTTTGTTTCGGAACTTTCACCTTAAAAAAAAAAGAAAAGTAAGAAAAAAAAGTTTTACATTGTAAATAAATTAATTACAAAAATAGGATTTATTGTTTTTTCAAACATTAACAAAGAAATTAGATTAATTAATTAATTAATAAAAAAAGAATGCAAATGATAATTTGTTGTGATAAATATTTATTTATTTATTTTTTATTTATTGTTTTTTTCAAACATCAACAAAAAAATTAGACTAATTAATTAATTAATAAAAAAATATGCAAATGATAATTTGTTGTGATAAATATTTATTTATTGTCTTTCCAAACATTAACAAAGAAATTAGATTAATTAATTAATTAATAAAAAAAGAATGCAAATGATAATTTGTTGTGATAAATATTTATTTATTGTCTTTCCAAACATTAACAAAGATATTAGATTAATTAATTAGTTAATTAATAAAAAAAAAATGCAAATGATAATTTGTTGTGATAAATATTTATTAAATTTACAAATGCATTTTATTCACATATGCGATACAATTTTTTTTTAGAAAAAAAGCATATTAAGGCAACATTTTCATACAAATTTTTGCAATTAATTATACATTTATGAATATTTTTTGCATTTTTGTTTGTTTGTTTTGTTTATTTATTTATTTGTTTGTTTGTTTGTTTTTTTTTTTCATATTTTTTTCTTTTGAGAAGAAAGAAATTAAAAAGAAATTAGAACAAATTATGAAATGATAAATCTTTTTTTTAGCTTTTCAAATCAAAAAAATGTTAGTTAGTTAATTGCAAAACAATTATCATTGAAAAAAAAATATATATAATAAACAATTTCAAATTCAATTCAATTTATTAATTAATGAATATTCTAAAGATCAAAGATCAAAGGTCAAACATTTTCCTTTTTTCACATTTTATTTAATCAATAATTAATTGATTAAAATGATCCATTAGTGAGAAATAAATCAGTTGAAATAGAAATTTAAAAAAAAAAAAAGTTCCGTTTAATTATGAAAATTTCAATTTTTAATTTTAATCTTTTACTTTAATCTTTAATGAATTTTATTACTTTCGAACTTTTTTTTTTTTTTTTTTGTTTTGATTTGAAAAATGAAAGTACATTATAGTGTAAAAGAGATAGAAAATATTGCTGGCAGTTTTTTTTTTTTCTTTTTTAATTTTTTAAAAAAGAAAATCAAAGAGAGGGAGGGAGAGAGAGAGAGGGAGAGGGAAAGAGGAAAAGAAAGAGAAGAAATTTTAATAAATTTTTGACATTGAATTGATATGTAGAAGAATGTTCAGGTAGAATTTGATAAATAATTCATATGAAGAAAAGAAGAATACGTCGAAAAGCTGAAAGAGAGTTTAGATTAGCATGTACTGGTGACACTTTCGTTACTATCACTGTCACCGCTGACACCGCTGTCACCGCTGCCACCGCTGTCACCATTGTCACCGCTGTCACCACATCTAGCCTCGGAAGAAGCAGTACCAAAGTGCGTGCAGCACTGCCGGCAACCAAAAGAAGAAACACAGAACGATATTCACTACCACATGGATATTGCAATCGCTGCTATGGATGAAAATTGCCAATGGCTGAAAAATTAGTATTAGCACTTGTTATCAGTAGTGTCATCATTATCATTTCTTATCAGTAAATCACAATTATCATCAGTTATCAGTGATGTTATAATTATCAGTTGTTATCAGTGTTACTACCATCATCATCTACTATCAGTGACATTATCATTTGCTGTCAGTAAATCACCATTATCATCTGTTATCAGTGATATTATAATTATCAGTTGTTATCAGTGATACTACCATCATCATCTCCTATCAGTGACATTATCATTTGCTGTCAGTAAATCACCATTATCATCTGTTATCAGTGATATTATAATTATCAGTGATACTACCATCATCATCTCCTATCAGTGACATTATCATTTGCTGTCAGTAAATCATCATCATCTGTTATCAGTGATATTATAATTATCATTATCATCTGTTATCAGTGATATTATAATTATCAGTGATACTACCATCATCATCTCCTATCAGTGACATTATTATTTACTGTCAGTAAGTCACCATTATCATCTTTTATCAGTGATATTATCATTTGTTATCAGTGATACTATCATCATCATCTCCTATCAGTGACATTATCATTTGCTGTCAGTAAATCATCATCAGCTATTATCAGTGATATTATCATTACCATTTGCTATCAGTGATACTACTGTCACCATCACCTACCAGTAGCATTATCATTTGTTATCAGTAATATTATCATTTGCTATCAGTGGTATTGTCATTATCATTTGTCATCAGTGATACTATCACTATTATCATTATCAGTGATTGGTACTAATGCCATAAGGATCATATCAGCTCTTTTCAGCTATCAGTTTCAACTATCATCATTTGATAAGATCAAGAGAGACAATTATATGATCAGACTTCGATTTTTTGATTTATTTATTTTTTTTTTTAAATAATTTTGAAAAATTCTGTTAGCAATTTTTTTTTTTTCAATAATAAATGTAATTAATTGGTATTTCTTTTAGCAATTAATTGTTAAAGAATTCTTCTTCATATTTCATTTCTGATTTTAATTCCATTTCCATTTATTTGAATCAAATGCTTCATTTGATCATAAAAAAAATTAAAATATCAACATATACCGGCAAAAAAATTGCTAAGATAAGTTCGATAATCTGTTGCACATCCACCATAATTGCTGTTTTCTTCGTTTATTGTTTATTGTTTATTGTTTATAAATCACAATAATTAATCTGTAAATATACAATACTAACAAATGTATTATTTACTTTTTGAAACACAAAAACGATAAATAATACAAATGAAATAAATTTAATTATAAAAAAAAAAAAGAAGAAATCAAATAATATTTGCATTTAATTTTTATTTTTTATTTATTTATTATTTTCATTACGTTTCAACTTTTCGATGATTTGTAAATAATTTAAACTAAATTTTGTGATTCAATGAAAAATATACTTGAAATTTTTAAAACTTTTTCAAATTTAATAACTTTCCAAATACACAAATTATATTAGTGTGTGATTTTTTTGAAAAATAAAAATTTTAAAATTGAAAAAAAGCAATAATTTTCACAATTATTAAATTTTTTGAAACAAAAAAAAAAGAACAAACAAAATAATACTACGTTTCTCTCTCTCTCTCTCTCATATTTATTTAAATTTTACAGGCATAAAATTATCTTTTTCAAAATAATTTATTTATTATCTAAAGATTTAAAAAATATTTCAAAAATTAAAAAAAAAAAAATTATTATCAAAATATTTTTTCATTTAGAGAAAAAATTTGACAAAATATATAGCAAATATTTAGAGTTAAATAAAATTAAATGAATGAAATTAAAATTTTTATAGGTAATTAATTAGTAAATTTAGTCAAATTAATTTAGCTTACTAAAAAATTAGTAAAATTTAGTAAAGTTTATTAAATTTTTATAGGAATTAATTTAATTAAAATTAATACATGTTTCTTTTTTTTACAACAAAATTTCAATGTTTTATTTAATTTTAATTACAATACAAATTTTCATCATTAAATTATGATTTAAAACAAAAAAAAAAGGGAAAAAGAAATATTCAATTTAAATTTTATTAAAACTAATTAAAAAATATTATTATTGTACATTTAAATTTTTGCTACAATCATTTGTTTGTTTGTTTACTTATTTGTTTGTTCTTTTCCTTAATTTGATTTTGTTTACTAAAATGTTGAAACGATAAACTTTTTGTTTAATTTTTTTTTGTTTGAATTTTAAAACATTTACAAAAAAAAAGGAAAACGAATCAAAATTATCTTAAATAATTTTATTTTATTTAAAAAAAAAAAATCTTTTAGAAATTTAAAAATTACAAAATGAAAACTAATTTTAACATATTTCACAAAGCATTTTTCAGCTAGCAATAAAATAATTTGCAAAGAAAAATGATGATAAATAGAAAATTTAGAAATGGATGGTTTTTTAAAAAGTGGTAAAAGAAGGAGAGAGAGAGAGAGAGAGGGACAGAGAGAGAGAGAACAGGGAGAAAAGAATGATAATAGATTGATAAAAAGAAAGTTTCCTATTTTAAGTGCAACAAAAAAAAAGAGTAAGAAAATTTCAACTATACAAAATTAATTATTTGTTAGAAACATATGGGAGAATTTTTTTGAGGCAAAAAAAAAAATTTAACAAAATTTAGAAATTTGTAAAAATTCAATAATTTCGATAAGTTTAGAAATTTTTTAAAAAATTTTTTTTACAGCAAAAAAATAATTTTTCTGAATGAGAAATGCAACATTTTTTTTTTTTAAGTAAACAATAAATATTGGTGACAAAATCAATAATAATGAGAATAATTTTATCATAAAAATGATGCACGAATATAATAAATAAATTGAAATTTTTTTTTTTGTTATTTCTTTTATCAGAAAAATTATTATCAGCTTATCATAATCAGTATTATATTGAAATGAAAATTATAATAAATTAAAAATTAAAGTGAACAATTTTTTTTGAAAATTGTTGATGGAATTTTGAATGGAAATTTTTCACACTTCAAAAATGCAACTGATTCATTGGGAATACAAAAAAAAAGAAGAAAAAATGTTTTATCACTTTTTAAAGTAAACAAAATGCAAGAATTCATGATAAGATGATAATTGATAGTTGAATAGAATGCAAGAACTCATGATAAGATGATAATTGATAGTTGAATAGAATGCAAGAATTCATGATAAGATGATAATTGATAGTTGAATAGAATGCAAGAACTCATGATAAGATGATAATTGATAGTTGAATAGAATGCAAGAACTCATGATAAGATGATAATTGATAGTTGAATAGAATGCAAGAACTCATGATAAGATGATAATTGATAGTTGAATAGAATGCAAGAACTCATGATAAGATGATAATTGATAGTTGAATAGAATGCAAGAACTCATGATAAGATGATAATTGATAGTTGAATAGAATGCAAGAATTCATGATAAGATGATAATTGATAGTTGAATAGAATGCAAGAACTCATGATAAGATGATAATTGATAGTTGAATAGAATGCAAGAACTCATGATAAGATGATAATTGATAGTTGAATAGAATGCAAGAACTCATGATAAGATGATAATTGATAGTTGAATAGAATGCAAGAACTCATGATAAGATGATAATTGATAGTTGAATAGAATGCAAGAACTCATGATAAGATGATAATTGATAGTTGAATAAAATGCAAGAACTCATGATAAGATGATAATTGATAGTTGAATAGAATGCAAGAACTCATGATAAGATGATAATTGATAGTTGAATAGAATGCAAGAACTCATGATAAGATGATAATTGATAGTTGAATAGAATGCAAGAATTCATGATAAGATGATAATTGATAGTTGAATAGAATGCAAGAACTCATGATAAGATGATAATTGATAGTTGAATAGAATGCAAGAACTCATGATAAGATGATAATTGATAGTTGAATAGAATGCAAGAATTCATGATAAGATGATAATTGATAGTTGAATAGAGTGCAAGAACTCATGATAAGATGATAATTGATAGTTGAATAGAATGCAAGAACTCATGATAAGATGATAATTGATAGTTGAATAGAATGCAAGAACTCATGATAAGATGATAATTGATAGTTGAATAGAATGCAAGAACTCATGATAAGATGATAATTGATAGTTGAATAGAATGCAAGAACTCATGATAAGATGATAATTGATAGTTGAATGAAATGCAAGAACTCATGATAAGATGATAATTGATAGTTGAATAGAATGCAAAAACTCATGATAAGATGATAATTGATAGTTGAATAGAACAAATACTACAATTCAATCCATTGAATAATTAAAGTAAATTGAAAAAAAGAATACTTTCTGTAATAATAGCTATATCAAACATTGTTATCACATTATCAATTAGATTATCACATTATCAATTAGATATGATAGATAAAGAAGATAAAAAAACTTTTAAAATTATTTTTTAAAATCAATTTTTAATTCAAAAATTTAAATATATCAACTTATTATGAATAAAATAGAAACTAATAGCAAAAAGATAGAAGGAAATGCTGTTGTTGTTGTTGTTGTTGTTATTATTGTTGCTATTATTATTCTATTTTCTAGGTTTGCTCCCAGAAATTTCCTTCTTTCTTTCTCTCTTTTTCCCTCTCTCTCCCTCTCCCTCTCTCTCTCTCTTCCATTTTCTCTCTTATTCATTCCAATACATTTAAACTTTACTTTACACTGTGAAATATTTAACCAAATGAAAAATACCATTCCTTTTTGCATTTTGCTATCTGTCAACAACTGCTATTTCACTTTTAAAAAATATCAAATTTTTTTTATGTTTTACTTTTATTTTTATTTTTTAAAAAATTACATTGAAAAAAAAAAGGAACAGTAAAATCATATAATATATTATAAATTATAAATATGCAAATAATAAATTAATACATTACTAATTGATAAATGCTCATTTTTAATTATTAATTAAATTAATTAAATGATTGTAAAATAGTAAATGGAAGAGTGAATTGTTTAATTTATAAATAATTAATTGATTTGATAATTAAATGCATAATGCAAAATTTCTTATCATTTAATTTAATACTGAATGATAATTTATAAGAATAGCTTTTTTTTTTGATAAAAATGATAATAATAGAAGAATTTGAATAAATTTTAAAGTATTTTTTATAACAACTAATCAAAATTTTTATATCAACTTATCATATATTATGATAAACACTAAATTTTAAATTATTTTTATATCAACTTATCACATATTATGATAAACATTAAATTTTAAATTATTTTTATCTCAACTTATCACATTTTATGATAGCATATCTTTTACTCTTCCTTTCATTTCTCTATAAAATGTTGTAAATTCATTTAATCAATTCAAATTTAAATCAAAACAATGAAAGAAAAAACATTGTATGTTAAAATAATTTTTTTTAAAAATTCTAAAAATAAAATGCAAAAAAAAAGAAAAATCAAATAAAAAAAAATAAATGTGAAATTCTTCTTTTCTTTTCTTTATTCAACTTTTTTTCAAAACTATTGTTTCGTTTATAAATTTTTTTTTTTTTTTTAGAAATTTTTGAGTACAAAAAAGTGGAAAACGAAGAATTTAACAATGAATTCATTAAAAATTTGTTTTTTAAAATTTAAAAAAATTCAAAACTAAAAAAAAACAAAAAAAAAAATTTATTGCTTACAAATGCGTAAAAATTAAAAGATATTTACAGTTAAACGCAATTGAAATGATTGCAATTAACAAAAAAAAAATTTTTTTCTTCTTCGTTAAATTTATTCTTCTTTTAGTCCTTTTGTTGATGACACAATAATAGAAAATTTTTTAATTTAAAAAAAAAAGCAAAAGGAAAATTTAATGAAATTTAAAAAATGAAAAGAAAAAAAAAAGTGTTTTTTCATTTACTGTAAAAAAGATAACTCTGAATAGATTGATAAAATTGTGCTTCTTTTTTTTTTTTTTAAATTGTAAAAAGGTTTTTTTTTTTTGAAATCTTGCATATTTCCAATGATACATAAATATATTTCAATTTTTAGTTTTTTTTTTTTTAACTTTAATTGCTAATTAAGATTGAATACAGTAATTAATTAGTGTGTATTAATTAATTTTAATTCAAATAGCTTTAAGTGTTATGCTTAAAGTTTCTAATGCATAAATTAATTTTTGTAGCTAAACTATTCACATTTTTTTAAAATTAAAACTTCGTGAAATATACATATATACAAAGAGAGACAGAGAGAGAGAGGGAGAGAGAGAGAGAGAGAAATGGGAAGAAAAGAGAACAGAAAAATTTATAGCAATGATCAAAAAAAAAAATATTATTATTATTATCATTATCATTGTTATTATTATTATTATCTGTTATTAATATCATTATAATGATTCTTATTACTTATTATCACTGTTATCGTTATCACTATCATCATTATCATTATTTATTATTATCATTTATTACTTATTTATTATTATCATTATTTATTATTATCATTTATTATTATTACCATCATTCATATCATTTATCATCAATATTATCAATATTTATTATTATCATTTATTACTATCATTAGTATTATTATTGATTATTATCATTAATGTCATTATTATTGTTATTATCATATTAAATACTATTATTGTTGCCATAATTAAGATCATTATGTGTTAATTTGTTATTGCTTAAACAATTACAAATTAATATGCTAATTTTATGAAATTTAAAAAAAAAACAAAACAACAAAGAATAAACAAAAAATTTTCTTTTCTATAATTCCTCCCTTTTTTTTTTTTTGCTGTTGAAAATTTTTTGAAATACATATAGTTGTTTTATTGAAAGAGGAAGAAGAAAAAAAGGAAAAGCAATTAGGGATTATTTTACAATCAGATAATAAATCAATGAATGAAGATTGATCTTTTCGTTGTAAAAATTTCGAGACTATCAAGGAAAATGATCAAATAAAAAAAATTGATTTTATGACCGATCTAATCTTTCCAAAAGAAAAAACATGTCAAATTTATCTTTGCTTAAAAGTAATTTGAAAAGGACAATTGTGTTCAATTTCTAAATGACTATGTAATAATAATAATAATGATAATAATAGTAATAATAATACAATAACAAAAGTAGTAGTGATAATAGTTATGGCAACGATGACAGTAATTAATATGATAATAACAATAATAATGACATTAATGATAGTAATCAATAATAATATTAATGATAGTAGTAAATGATAATAATAAATGTTGATAATAGTGATGATAAATGATAAGAATAATGATAATAATAATAATAAACAATAGGTGATAATTATAAATAATGATAATAATAACGGTGATAACAAATAATAATTATAATAATATTGATAATAGGTAATACTAATAATAATAGATAATAATAATTATAATAATATTGATAATAGGTAATAATAATAATAATAGATAATAATAATAATAATAATATATAAACCATATTAATGGTGAAGGAGAGAGATAAATAATTGCCATTGGTGTATGAAATGGCGAAAGACCTTCGATGAACTCATAGGTGAAATATATTGAAGGGAAAGAGAAAACGAGTTTCGACAGAAACAATTTCGAGAGTGTCACATTGGTATGACACAGTGTGAAATATATTCTTCGGCATTTGATAGAAGTAAACATAATATAAGTATAATTGTTTACCGCTCACGTTTTCGTTGACAAATAACGTCATTCATTCTTTTATACTTTATATTAATCTCAACAAATAGTTATACACTCTCATTAGTATTATCATTTATTATTCATTCATTTGTTGTTGTTGTTTTTTTTTTAATTTGAAAAACGAATTAAGAATGAGCTGAAAAGTACAATAAATAATCTCTATAAAAAGCAAAAATTTTGTATTTGACCAGGAAATGAATGTTAAATAAACAATTACAATAAATGAATAATCTATAAAAAGCAAAATTTCATATTTGACCAGGAAATGCATGTCAAATAAACAATAATATTTAAAACATATATATTTTTATTGATCACATTTTACTTCAAATTCTTTGCCTTACAATACGATATATTATCAATAATCAATAAAAAAAAAATCAATCGATTATAATTAGTAATGGCAGTAAAAAGATTTTTAGTCATAAAATTTTAAATATAAAATAAATTACAAAGAAATGATATAAAATTTATTGAAATGTTTGAATTCGTACAGCAAAATCATTAAAAACAAGAATAAAAGATAGGAAAAAATTGTGTAATTTTCAACTGTAAAATATTTTTGTTCAGTAAACAACAAAAAAAAAAGGAAAAGAAAAAAGTCAGAAAATTGATCAAAAAGTTTTATTATTTAAAATAACCTAATTGTCTATGATGAAAATTATAAGATGAACAATTTGAATGAAATTAATGAAATTTTGAACCTCAATATTTTTTTAAAAATACTTTAGTCATATTTCATTAAGTCAAGAAAGTCTTCTTTCTTTTTTTCAACTTTTTAACCTTACCTAATCATTCTATTTTTTTGATAAAAGTGCATAAGTAATGATAATGAAATCAATCAATAGAAAAGTGTAATGATCAGATCAAAAAATGAAGATTGCATTGCTGTGAAGATTAAATTGTTTTATTAATAATTCATAATTAACATATTTCTATTCACTAACAGTGATTTAAAAAAAAAAAAAGCACAAATTATGATACAAATTTTCATAACAATTTTGGAATTTTATAAAAATGTTAATGAAATTAAATCCAAATTAAATTACTGATAAAAAAAAATTCAAATTAAATTGATGAAATTAAATCGCTCATTGATTATCATCGATCTGTAGAATGGATGAAATTGCAGCCGTCATTTTACTGAAAGGCCAACCAGCTCTGGTACAATTGAGAATGTTGTCTGATCGATGGCAATATATCGATCATTGGTAGAGAGAGAGAGAGGGACAGAGAGAGAGGGAAAGAGGGAAAGAGAGAGAGAGAGAGAGGGAGGGAGGGCGCAAATGTTCATTTTGTGAATTTGTCAGACGGAACGTGTCGCCGCCGCGTAGTTTAACAAATTGAAGTGCATCATTGCGCCAATGAAAAGCAAAATATCCATTTTCAATTTCATTTCATTTTTTCTTTTTCAAATATTTGTACTTTTTTCACCACTTATAAACAACCACTGGTAAATTAAAATATTTTGTAAACATTAATTTAAATCGAAATAACAATTAGTACTAGTTTAAATAATTTATTCTATTATTTGAATTTTATTAAAAAAGAAACAAACAAGCATTGTTGTTTTTATTTATTAATTAACGCATTTATACATTTATAGCTTTGTTTATCTCATAAAAATATAACAAACGAAAAGTTTAGTTTTATTTTATGTGAAGTTTAAAGCATAATAAAGTTGTAAAATTAATTAAATTCTTCTTCATGAAAAAAAAAAAAAGTCTATGTCAGTGTAAGATAGATTGATTAATATTATATCTCGACAGCATAAAGTAATATGTTATAAATAGTTTTCTCATAACTCAAATCGATTATTTCCGGTAACAAACCGGAAATGTACATAACGCGTATCATATTAATAATGCATAAATTATTTTACAAAATGAATACAATAAAATTGTAATGAAATAATAAAAATGAATTGAAATTAAAACTGATGAAAATTTAGTAACAAATACTTTTTTTTTTTAAATAAAATAAACACGAAATTGATGCATCCAAAAAAAAAAAAAATGTAATTTAAAAAAACTTTATAATTAATTGTAATTTAATTTAAATATAATTTAAAAATCTTATAATTAATTTATAATTGTTTAATAATTAGAATAATTTAATAATTAAATAGAAGGAAAAAAGTAGAAAATCGGAAAAAAAAATTCAACTAATAAACACTCTGAAAAGCAATGATAAAAAAATTTTTACATTTTATTATTTAAATGTCGGTATTTTATAAAAGATTTTTTTTGTTTTAGAAATCTATTAATCGATAGAAAAAATAAAATATTATACAAAGATAATTCAAAAAAGTAAATGATTAGATAAATTAATTTTTATTTAATACAATTAATATGACAATATTAAATATGACAATAAAAATTTCAAATAATAAAATGAAAATTCAAAAATTTTTTTTTTTACAAATCATACGCAATAATTGTAATAATACGTCTATTTTTTGATGTTTAATTAAGTAAATAAATACGCGATTTTACTTTTTTTTTTAGAAAAGTTAAGCAGTAATTGATAAATTTGATAATTGATAAATTGATAATGATAAAATTGATAATTTTACCATTTCTTCTATTTTTTCAAGAAAAAAAAAGTTAATTTTGAAAAAATTTTATTTCAATTAATTTAGCAATTAATTAGCTATGAAATTTGGTGACATCTGGAAGAGGAGGTGGTCTCTGTTAGCGACATATTTAGAAATTCATTCTAATGAAATATGTCAACAACAAAGAGAGAGAAAGAGAGAGAGAGAGAGAGAGAGAGAGAGAGATAACATTGAAATGTAAACAATTTTGAGATGTTTATCTGAAAATATATATCTCCTAAATAACATTATACTTCTTTTTTTTTTTTTATTTTGCTAATTAAAACAAGAAAAACATAAAAAAAAAAAAAAAAATTTCCATTCTATGGTATAAACATTAAACAACAAATATTTTTCTTTCCTTTTTTTTTTTTTTAAAATGGTTTTAAAAATAAAAATTAAAAATATATGAAATGAAAATTTGTTATTGTTATTGTTGAATGCAAGAAAATAAATAAAAGAAAATTGGAAAACATAAACAATTAATTTATTTATTTCTCATTAATAATTATTATTAGCACAAACATTTTTATTTTTTTTTCATATAACTTAGTTATTGACTAATGTTTAATTCATCTTTAATTTAAACGAAATTCATCTTTAATTTAAATTTTTAAATTCAAAAAAAAAAAAAACAAAAAACTCTCACAATAAGAAAAATATTATGAATGTATGCAAAATGCATTTCAGTATTTCATCAAGTTACATTCATTTTAATTAAATTATCAATTTGAATGATTATTGATTAATTAAATTAAAATTAGTTAATTATGATTAATTTTAATTAATTATGAATTAATTAAATAATTCTATATTATTTGCAAATGAAAATGAAACATAATAAAAGTGGAGAATTGATGATTTGTCACAAATTTTTTGTGTAGACATAATGGCGACGTTATTTGCAAGAGAAGAATAATTATTGATTAATTAAATTAAAATTAATTAATTATGATTAATTTAAATTAATTATGGATTAATTAAATAGTTTAAAATTTTATAACACTTTTTTTTATTCCTAATTTAAAATTTTTGCAATATTTTAGTAAAATTTTAGTAATCATTTAGTAACTAAAATTTTTTGTATTCCTAATTTAAAAATTTTGTATCATTTTAGTAACTTTTTGAAAAAATTTTTTCTTTTTCTTCATTCAATTATTTTCATCCTAAATATTTTACACAAATACTAAATGTGACTAAGTTTTTTTCAAATTAATACTTGAATAATTTTGATAAAAAAAAAAAAAAAAATTTTCTTAATTTTTCAAATTTTTAAAAATTTTGAAAATTCTTAAATTTATGATATTTTTTTTGCATACCTTCATTGTGCTAAGTATTATTTGCATTTGCTTAAATATGTTTATAAAAGCTAAAATTGAACAAATATTTTGCAAAAAAAAAAAAATGATAAGAAATGAAAATGAGAAATTGATAACAAAATGATAAATCAGTTATTTGTTCAAATTTGTGTTTTATTATAATTTGTGTTAGCTTAATTAGTAAGAAAACATTGTTTATATCAAAAAAGCATTTGGATATATTTTTTTTTTTGCAAAAAGTTTTAAGCATTGCATAGTTTATAAAATTTAAAATATTTTAAAATAATTAATTTAAAATCAATTTTTCATTTTTAAATGAAATTATACCTTATGCGATAGAATTTTAATCATAAAAGAACATTTTTTTAAAAAAAAGAAATACTATTTTTTAAATTTAATTATTAGTTAAAATTAATTGGTGGAATTTTTTTTTATGAAAATGATAAAATAAAAAAAATTTTTCGGTAAACTTCTAATGACTAATGGAATTATGGGAAACTTAAAAAGAAGAGAGAGAGAGAGAGAGAAAAAAAAAAGAACCTCAGGTAAATTAATTTTATTACTACCTTAGCTTAATCTACTAAGACATCAAAGTAAGTAAGATTCTGTAGTGATAATTTTTTTTTTTCGAGACTGATAAACAGAATCATTCTAATATCATTAACTATTTTAGGACATGTGACAACGGTGTGTCACATTCTAACCAAAAAAAAAAAAACTATTTTTAATGAATCATCTATTTACTTCTTAATTAAATGAAAATCGAACAACCATTGTCACCAATATGTCACCAATAAACAAATTAATTAATTATAATCGTTACCAATCAGACAAATCAATGATAAATTATACTAAAATTTCATTAAATTATACTAATCTGATGTATGTGTGTTAATAAAATTTCACACTAATTAACATCATTTTAAGAAAAATAAAAGAAAAATTTACAGTTTAAATTTCTTTTTAAATTATATTTTTAATTATATATCATTTTAAAGTGAGCAAGTCTTTTTTTTTTTTGCTCAAATTGAAATTAGTAAAAATTATTTTTGAATTTACATTTTACATTTCTTTTTAAATATATATTTTTTGCTTAGTGTTAATTTAATTAAAATTTAAAGTAAACATACAAATATGAGGTAGAAATGATGCAAAAAAAAAAAATTTAACTATTTAACATTTTCAATAATTTCAATTTTAATCAATTTGCAATAAAGCTATCAATGAACCACCATCAAATTATGCATCTGAAAAATCACTTGAATTAATACGTCATATCACGTAATTAACTACTTAACTACTGAAATCACACGAAATCTCACGTAATTAATATATCACGTAGTTAACATATCACGTAATTAACCACTAAAATCTCATGTAATTAACTACTTAACTACTGAAATCACACGAAATCTCACGTAATTAACATATCACGTAGTTAACATATCACGTAATCAACCACTGAAACCTCACGTAATTAACATATCACGTAGTTAACTACTGAAATCTCACGTAATTAACATATCACGTAATTAACTACTAAAATCTCATGTAATTAACTACTTAACTACTGAAATCACACGAAATCTCACGTAATTAACTACCGAAGTCTCATGTAATTAGCATATCACGTAATTAACCACTGAAATCTCACGTAATTAGCATATCACGTAGTTAACTACTGAAATCTCATGTAAATTAACATATCACGTAATTAACTACTGAAATCTCATGTAAATTAACATATCACGTAATTAACTACTGAAATCTCATGTAAATTAACATATCACGTAATTAACCACTGAAATCTCACGTAATTAACATATCACGTAGTTAACCACTGAAATCTCATGTAAATTAACATATCACGTAATTAACTACTGAAATCTCATGTAAATTAACATATCACGTAATTAACTACTGAAATCTCATGTAAATTAACATATCACGTAATTAACTACTGAAATCTCATGTAAATTAACATATCACGTAATTAACTACTGAAATCTCATGTAAATTAACATATCACGTAATTAACTACTGAAATCTCATGTAAATTAACATATCACGTAATTAACTACTGAAATCTCATGTAAATTAACATATCACGTAATTAACTACTGAAATCTCATGTAAATTAACATATCACGTAATTAACTACTGAAATCTCATGTAAATTAACATATCACGTAATTAACTACTGAAATCTCATGTAAATTAACATATCACGTAATTAACTACTGAAATCTCATGTAAATTAACATATCACGTAATTAACCACTGAAATCTCACGTAATTAACTACTGAAATCTCGTGTAATTAGCGTATCACGTAATTAACTGCCGAAATCTCACGAAATTAAGATATCAAAGCGAATGTTCCGTTCTGATAAAAAACAATGATAAGAATGCTTTAATATCAAAATCACAAAGCAAAGATCAACCTTCCCAGTAAAATTTAGCAGCAGATCAATTGCATAATATTCCTATTCTTTGATTTGATTTTTTTTTTTCTTAATTTATTTCAAAAAAATTTTTTTTTTTTTTTTTTTGAAAACTAAAAAGTCTCTCAGAAAGAAATATAATATTGTCAATTTTATATTGGTTATCAATATCACCAATAATAATAATATATCAAAAAAAAATTTATATCAAAAAATTTGAAATATTGAAGAATCTCATTTACTATTTTAGTAAATTTATTTCTTCGCATAAGTTAAATATTTTTTTAAATTCTGTTAGGAAAAATTTTATATTTTCATAAATATATATCATCCTCAATCAATATCGATTATTGAATGACACATATTTTAAGTTTTTTTGTTTTTTTTTGTTTTTTTTCTAAATACAAATTGATAAATAAAAGACGGGAAATTTTTTTTTTTGAAATTTTCTAAAATTTTGAAGTCAAAGTAAAAGAAAAGAAACTGTAGAATGAGAATTTGCTCATTTCTATTTTATTTTTTTAAGAGTTCCTTTTATGTTGTCTAACAAATGTTTAGATATTTGATGTCATTTTTTGCAACCCATTGACATATATGCTCAACAATTGGTGACAGAAACAGTAACAAAGAAAACTAAAAAAAAAGCTATAATCAATTTTATAATATAACCCTTAATGGTAAATGCACAAGCAATTGTGTTTCTTTTTTTTTCAGAAATATTTCAAAAAAATTTTTGTGATTGTTAATGATAAACATTTCATCAAATCATATGTAATAATAAATAGACACAATTACTTTTTTTTCAAATAAAACAATGTAATAAGCTCATTTTTGTTAAAACGATGCAGTAACAATTTTAAAACTAACTTCATCTTTCATTTTTCAAACAATTCATAAACTTTATATATACACAGAGAAGAGCGAAAAAAAAAAAAAAGAAAGTATCCGTTCAATTTTAAGCCAAATATAGCTTTATAAAAGGCTTTTTTTTTTTCGAAGCAAGAAAGACAAATGTGACAATAATTTAAAGATGACAACCTGTTTGCTTACCCGCTAATTTTTATAGCTTGAGGTAGTAAAATATTTTGGTTGTGGTAATAATCAACAAATTAATAAACAAACAATAAAGTAGCACAAAATAGAAAAGTAACAGGAAAAATTTAAAAATTTTTCGAAACAAATCATCATCGTTCACCGAATAATCGAATAAATAACACATGTCATTACTATCTACTACACACGCAAGGAATCATAAAAAAAGTGAAAGAGGAAAGACACACAAACCCCATTATTTGAAGTAATAGAGGATTTGAAGCAATTCGCTCAGAAATTATACTAAAAATTAAAATCATTCATTTTTGTTATTATTAAATGGTCACAAAAAAAAAAAAAATCACAATTTTAGCACAAATCTATTGCTATAAAATAAAAAACACAAGAAATATGTAGAAAGTAATAATTACATTTTATCCGAAAAACTTTTCACTTCCTATAATGTAATGAGAAAAAAAAAAAAAAAAAAGAAATGGAATGAATGAATAGCTCATCTTTTATTACAAGAAATTAATTCTCAAGAATCAATGAATGATTTACATAAATTATACAATGTTTCCTCAAGACATATTCTTTGTCACAGAATGTAGAGATTCAAAAATTGAATAACAGTAGTTGTTAATAGTAAAGTTTAACTCTACAATTCAAAAATTCTAATTCCTAAACAACTATTTAATAAAATCAATTTATTATTACTAAACATGATGCACTATCTGAATGCACTCATAACTTTGATGTCGAAACTATTTTCCTTGTTATCATCATCACTTCCACTATCGTCAATAGCATTATCAGAAAGACGTGGCCAATACCGCATACAGTTCAGAGCACCACAACTAAAATCGATTCAGATTTTAACATAAGATTAATTTTTGGAGAAATAAATATATTGAAAGCAAGTAAGATCACTCACGAGCATTTCATACTTCCCTCTTTTGATGTTAATATCGTTTTTGGTTTATATTTTCCATCAAAATAGTTCAATGTTAGCTCTTGTCCTGTAACTATGAACATTAAAAAAACAACTCTCATCAGAGAAAAATTATATTTATGCAAATTTTGAGCTGAATTGTAAAAATTCATAATAATAAAATTTATTTCAGCAGATAAGTAAAAGCTCCAACAATATCTTCAAAAAAGAGTGACCTCGAGAAATTTGACACTTGCTAAAAAGTCCAATTCGATGGAATTGATCGAGGCGCTCAACATGAACAGGAACAGCAACCAAATTTGGATCACAGGAATGATTAATAAAAGCAGCTTCATTTCCGTAATATTTTGCATCAATCAGATATTTTATTTCATTGTAACCATTCAGCTCAAACTGATACATGCTATCATGACGAGAATCACCTTCAGCGACGGTCAGCACCTCAAAAACTTCAATGTTTTGAACATGTATTAAGAAAAAATTTTGAATAATGCAAAAACAAAATCTTTATACTTACTTCTCCAATATATTCAGTAACAAATACATTTGGTGGTATATCTTCCAAAGCAAAAATGCCCCAACCACGAGTTTCAGTACGAACTATTGCCACTATATAACGACGTCCATCCTATAAAACGATCATTATTACCTACAACAAGTATAATATTTTTTACTTCATAATTAATTGAAACAATAAATTATTTTGATTTATTTTTGTTGGACAATTATCGAAGCATTAGCAAGTGTAACATTCAACAATAAGGTGCTCATTCAAGAAGATTGAACGAATACGCCGATATTAATAAAATTTTAATTTTCCGATCTGTGGTAATTATTAGTCATTAATTACCTAATATTTTAAAACACAGAAAAGTGTCAATTGGGAACTTTGGCAAATGAAAATTTCTAATTATAATGAATTAATCTATATTACCACTGAGCAACACTTTCCTCCACTACCATATTTTTTCGTCTCACAGGTGCGCCTCTCACGAATACAATTCATCGAAGTCATGCATGCTTTTGCTTCAGCTGACCACTTATTTGCCGTGATATACTACAACAACTTTGAGAAAAAGACCGAAGAAGAAATAGAATAAGTATTTATTAAAATGTTATGACTCAAATGGTTTCACGAACTTATATCAAAGTAGTCAACCACCTTCGTAAAATTTATAATGAACAAAAATATCATCAAGTATTGTATTAATTATAAATATAGCAGAGGAATTTAGAGAGAATATGATAAAGAAAAAAAAGAACAACTTCAAAATCAGAAATAAAAGAAGAAATATCCTTATGGCAAAAAGAAAGATAATAATGGGAATTATATCATATGAAGTTTAATTATGATTTAATACGAACTTTGAAATCACGCCTGCGCCTCGTATAATCGACATCGTTATAGATATATAGAATTTGTTGTCCGTTCTGTCGTAAGACAGTATTAATTTCATTTTCCCAACGCATAAGACTGTGTAGCTGTGATACTTTTTTCGGTTGCGACCATTGTTGTTTGTGACGTACTACAACTGAAAGTGCTCTTTCCCGATCATAAAATTCTTTTATCTGAAAACGTCAAGCAGAATTTATAGTGATCAAGTAATTGTGATACCTGAACAATTAACCATACCTCAGTTTTTAAATTCATTAGTTCTTTCCTTTAAATTGTTAATTTCAAACATTTAACCACTACATACCGTTTCAGACATATTCCCAAACGTACATCGAGTTTGCCACGAACTTCGCTTATAAGGCCATCCAACCCATTTGATATAATAAAGCCATCTATTCTGAATAACTCAAAATTATATTTGTAATAACAATAAAACATATAGATAATGAAGGATATGATTATGGCAGAAAATTTAAATGAATAAATTAACTGCAAATAAAACAGCTATAACAAATAAAAATTTTAGAAAATACCTCCGATTTTTTTCTAGCAAGGATACGTTCTACTTCATACATTCCATCTTCATCCCTACCAACATCTATCATTGGTTCTTGCTCATCATCAGAACTTTCATAATTTTCATCTTCTACTATTTGAAGCGATGTTGATAACGACGACCACTTTTGCGATGTTAGTCCAGAATTCTGAATCATGCAGAAATAGGATTGCAACATTAATGCAGCATAGCTGACTTGTTATATGAAATAGGAAATCTGAGAGCCGAAAGATAAGTATGTCAAAAGAAACGAACCAGATTATGAGAATCCAACCTATCGCTAGAATCCACACTCGAAGAATCTCTTTCAAATATGTCCAGTGATGATGAATATTTTTGCTTGTGCTTCCAAGAAATAAAGTGATGTGAAGATGTTTCTCGCTTTTCATAAGATTGCAAGGATAACTTTTTCTGTCGCATTTTCGATACTGTTTTTGTGGATTCCATAAGCACTTCTTTTTTCTGTATAATGCGCAAGAGTGACAGTTCTTTCCTCCGTACCATTTCAGAAATTGTTTCGCTATAATCATTCTTATCAATAATAAATCCATATTTTTTTGATACAAATCCGATCCACTAATCATTACTGAAATCATTACTGATCTCAAATATTGCTTGTTTGCTCGATTAATTTGAATTTTCGTACTCTTTTGATTAGTCTGTATTCCATAATATATCCATCAAAACAATAAAATTCTTGATTTCGAACCTTCTTTTAAAATATTCAGTAATATCATCTTTCTGAACCAGCGGTTTTGGCCGTGGATGAATTTCAAACCATTTACGCCTCTGATTTGCAGCAGCTGATTTACTAACTGCTAATTCATTTATGAATGTTATCTGTCGTGAATAATGACGAAAACAATATGCACTGTTTCGTAGTATTTCTGATTCTTGACGAGCTCTCTGTAAGAATTTTGCATCACTTTTTTTTGATACAATATTGATAGATGATAAGCTTAATTTACATTTCAGATCTGATAGATCTATATATAGGTCATTCACTCATTTTGCAAACATAAATGAATGAAATTAAAATGAAAAATTAAATTCCTCCATAAATCAAAAAAAAAAACTCATAAATAAAAATTGACTAAATTACTTTCATAAATTGAGAAACTAAGTAAGGTAATGAATGGATTAAATTTAGACTAATTAAAAAACGATTAACTAATTACCACTTCTTTGATTTTTTTCTGGGAAGCATTTGCTCTATTAGAAGAATATTTCAAATTTTCAGATATGATCTTGTCTTCCATTGTTATTTTTTTTTTCTCGCTAAAAATCAAATAGTGTTTCTGTAAATATCACATGAAATCAGAATGAATTAAACATCAATAATGAGAAATGAATAAATAAATGAATTACCAAATATGAATATTACGGATTAAATAGCAATAGCAAATAGTAAGTAAATAATGATGAATGTATGAGGAAAACATTGCAATTCAATCAGCTTTCAAAAAAAAAAAAAACTTTTGTATAAATTTTTAATCCTTTAATTAACGACAAATGTATAACATCAACTTATTTAAATGTTTTTTTAAGTTCCATATGCTTAGGTTTAAAAATCGAATAAACGTTAATGCATAATTTCAAACATTTTTTTAGTTATTTTTATAATTTTCAAATCAATTTATTCATATTCCTTTCTTATATATGAATGAATTATTTTTATCACCTTATGCAAATAAAGCATTAAATTTGGAAGTAAAAAATGGAATATAAAAGAGTATTTCTAACTACTTTAACAAAACAAATAATGACTTAATCAATATAAATATATATTAGTAGAGTAAGAAATAATTCCAATAGAATATTGCTAATATTTTATCATTAATAAAAACTGCTATATATGTGCTGCTAATATTAATTTGAAATGGTAAATTAATAATTCATACAATGCTTCAATCTCAAAGAATATCAACAATAGTGGAGTAATTAAACTAATATTTACTAATAAATAAAACTTTAAAACAAACTGAACATTAAACATATTAGTCGTTAGCGTTATGCTTCCTAATAATGCATTCATTATAAAAAGAAAAAAAAATTAAACGCAAAAAAAGTTTGTTTACATTTTGTTTACTTTTTTTTCTGCTATATTTTAAGATATTATGAAAATAGAAGTGGCAGTAGTACTGCCATAGTGTGTAAATAAAAGTAGTAGAGACATTTTTTAAATGATTCAATGATAGAATGATTAGAGATTGATAGTGTTTATTGTAGCAATTACTTACTTAAGAAAGTGATAAGTTAAATGCATACGTATTGCGTACGTATTTCTTCTATCTGACTTTTCAATCACGTAAAATAAAAATATAGCAAATACGATTACAACAGGATGGTATAGTAAGTGTCTATCTGACTTTTCAATCACGTAAAATAAAAATGTAGCAAATACGATTACAACAGGAGGGTATAGTAAGTGTCTATCTGACTTTTCAATCACGTAAAATAAAAATATAGCAAATACGGAGGGTATAGTAAGTGTCTATCTGACTTTTCAATCACGTAAAATAAAAATATAGCAAATACGATTACAACAGGAGGGTATAGTAAGTGTCTATCTGACTTTTCAATCACGTAAAATAAAAATGTAGCAAATACGATTACAACAGGAGGGTATAGTAAGTGTCTATCTGACTTTTCAATCACGTAAAATAAAAATGTAGCAAATACGATTACAACAGGATGGTATAGTAAGTGTCTATCTGACTTTTCAATCACGTAAAATAAAAATATAGCAAATACGATTACAACAGGAGGGTATAGTAAGTGTCTATCTGACTTTTCAATCACGTAAAATAAAAATATAGCAAATACGATTACAACAGGAGGGTATAGTAAGTGTCTATCTGACTTTTCAATCACGTAAAATAAAAATGTAGCAAATACGATTACAACAGGAGGGTATAGTAAGTGTCTATCTGACTTTTCAATCACGTAAAATAAAAATGTAGCAAATACGATTACAACAGGATGGTATAGTAAGTGTCTATCTGACTTTTCAATCACGTAAAATAAAAATATAGCAAATACGATTACAACAGGAGGGTATAGTAAGTGTCTATCTGACTTTTCAATCACGTAAAATAAAAATATAGCAAATACGATTACAACAGGAGGGTATAGTAAGTGTCTATCTGACTTTTCAATCACGTAAAATAAAAATGTAGCAAATACGATTACAACAGGAGGGTATAGTAAGTGTCTATCTGACTTTTCAATCACGTAAAATAAAAATGTAGCAAATACGATTACAACAGGAGGGTATAGTAAGTGTCTATCTGACTTTTCAATCACGTAAAATAAAAATGTAGCAAATACGATTACAACAGGATGGTATAGTAAGTGTCTATCTGACTTTTCAATCACGTAAAATAAAAATGTAGCAAATACGATTACAACAGGATGGTATAGTAAGTGTCTATCTGACTTTTCAATCACGTAAAATAAAAATGTAGCAAATACGATTACAACAGGAGGGTATAGTAAGTGTCTATCTGACTTTTCAATCACGTAAAATAAAAATGTAGCAAATACGATTACAACAGGAGGGTATAGTAAGTGTCTATCTGACTTTTCAATCACGTAAAATAAAAATGTAGCAAATACGATTACAACAGGAGGGTATAGTAAGTGTCTATCTGACTTTTCAATCACGTAAAATAAAAATATAGCAAATACGGAGGGTATAGTAAGTGTCTATCTGACTTTTCAATCACGTAAAATAAAAATATAGCAAATACGATTACAACAGGAGGGTATAGTAAGTGTCTATCTGACTTTTCAATCACGTAAAATAAAAATGTAGCAAATACGATTACAACAGGAGGGTATAGTAAGTGTCTATCTGACTTTTCAATCACGTAAAATAAAAATATAGCAAATACGGAGGGTATAGTAAGTGTCTATCTGACTTTTCAATCACGTAAAATAAAAATGTAGCAAATACGATTACAACAGGAGGGTATAGTAAGTGTCTATCTGACTTTTCAATCACGTAAAATAAAAATGTAGCAAATACGATTACAACAGGATGGTATAGTAAGTGTCTATCTGACTTTTCAATCACGTAAAATAAAAATATAGCAAATACGATTACAACAGGATGGTATAGTAAGTGTCTATCTGACTTTTCAATCACGTAAAATAAAAATATAGCAAATACGATTACAACAGGAGGGTATAGTAAGTGTCTATCTGACTTTTCAATCACGTAAAATAAAAATGTAGCAAATACGATTACAACAGGAGGGTATAGTAAGTGTCTATCTGACTTTTCAATCACGTAAAATAAAAATATAGCAAATACGGAGGGTATAGTAAGTGTCTATCTGACTTTTCAATCACGTAAAATAAAAATGTAGCAAATACGATTACAACAGGAGGGTATAGTAAGTGTCTATCTGACTTTTCAATCACGTAAAATAAAAATGTAGCAAATACGATTACAACAGGATGGTATAGTAAGTGTCTATCTGACTTTTCAATCACGTAAAATAAAAATGTAGCAAATACGATTACAACAGGATGGTATAGTAAGTGTCTATCTGACTTTTCAATCACGTAAAATAAAAATGTAGCAAATACGATTACAACAGGAGGGTATAGTAAGTGTCTATCTGACTTTTCAATCACGTAAAATAAAAATGTAGCAAATACGATTACAACAGGAGGGTATAGTAAGTGTCTATCTGACTTTTCAATCACGTAAAATAAAAATGTAGCAAATACGATTACAACAGGAGGGTATAGTAAGTGTCTATCTGACTTTTCAATCACGTAAAATAAAAATATAGCAAATACGGAGGGTATAGTAAGTGTCTATCTGACTTTTCAATCACGTAAAATAAAAATATAGCAAATACGATTACAACAGGAGGGTATAGTAAGTGTCTATCTGACTTTTCAATCACGTAAAATAAAAATGTAGCAAATACGATTACAACAGGAGGGTATAGTAAGTGTCTATCTGACTTTTCAATCACGTAAAATAAAAATATAGCAAATACGGAGGGTATAGTAAGTGTCTATCTGACTTTTCAATCACGTAAAATAAAAATGTAGCAAATACGATTACAACAGGAGGGTATAGTAAGTGTCTATCTGACTTTTCAATCACGTAAAATAAAAATGTAGCAAATACGATTACAACAGGATGGTATAGTAAGTGTCTATCTGACTTTTCAATCACGTAAAATAAAAATGTAGCAAATACGATTACAACAGGATGGTATAGTAAGTGTCTATCTGACTTTTCAATCACGTAAAATAAAAATGTAGCAAATACGATTACAACAGGAGGGTATAGTAAGTGTCTATCTGACTTTTCAATCACGTAAAATAAAAATGTAGCAAATACGATTACAACAGGAGGGTATAGTAAGTGTCTATCTGACTTTTCAATCACGTAAAATAAAAATGTAGCAAATACGATTACAACAGGAGGGTATAGTAAGTGTCTATCTGACTTTTCAATCACGTAAAATAAAAATATAGCAAATACGGAGGGTATAGTAAGTGTCTATCTGACTTTTCAATCACGTAAAATAAAAATGTAGCAAATACGATTACAACAGGAGGGTATAGTAAGTGTCTATCTGACTTTTCAATCACGTAAAATAAAAATGTAGCAAATACGATTACAACAGGATGGTATAGTAAGTGTCTATCTGACTTTTCAACCACGTAAAATAAAAATGTAGCAAATACGATTACAACAGGAGGGTATAGTAAGTGTCTATCTGACTTTTCAATCACGTAAAATAAAAATATAGCAAATACGATTACAACAGGATGGTATAGTAAGTGTCTATCTGACTTTTCAATCACGTAAAATAAAAATGTAGCAAATACGATTACAACAGGAGGGTATAGTAAGTGTCTATCTGACTTTTCAATCACGTAAAATAAAAATATAGCAAATACGATTACAACAGGAGGGTATAGTAAGTGTCTATCTGACTTTTCAATCACGTAAAATAAAAATATAGCAAATACGATCACAACAGGAGGGTATAGTAAGTGTCTATCTGACTTTTCAATCACGTAAAATAAAAATATAGCAAATACGATCACGACAGGATGGTATAGTAAGTGTCTATCTGACTTTTCAATCACGTAAAATAAAAATATAGCAAATACGATCACGACAGGATGGTATAGTAAGTGTCAATCTGACTTTTCAATCACGTAAAATAAAAATATAGCAAATACGATCACAACAGGAGGGTATAGTAAGTGTCAATCTGACTTTTCAATCACGTAAAATAAAAATATAGCAAATACGATCACAACAGGAGGGTATAGTAAGTGTCTATCTGACTTTTCAATCACGTAAAATAAAAATATAGCAAATACGATTACAACAGGATGGTATAGTAAGTGTCTATCTGACTTTTCAATCACGTAAAATAAAAATGTAGCAAATACGATTACAACAGGAGGGTATAGTAAGTGTCTATCTGACTTTTCAATCACGTAAAATAAAAATATAGCAAATACGATTACAACAGGAGGGTATAGTAAGTGTCTATCTGACTTTTCAATCACGTAAAATAAAAATATAGCAAATACGATCACAACAGGAGGGTATAGTAAGTGTCTATCTGACTTTTCAATCACGTAAAATAAAAATATAGCAAATACGATCACGACAGGATGGTATAGTAAGTGTCTATCTGACTTTTCAATCACGTAAAATAAAAATATAGCAAATACGATCACGACAGGATGGTATAGTAAGTGTCAATCTGACTTTTCAATCACGTAAAATAAAAATATAGCAAATACGATCACAACAGGAGGGTATAGTAAGTGTCAATCTGACTTTTCAATCACGTAAAATAAAAATATAGCAAATACGATCACAACAGGAGGGTATAGTAAGTGTCTATCTGACTTTTCAATCACGTAAAATAAAAATATAGCAAATACGATTACAACAGGATGGTATAGTAAGTGTCTATCTGACTTTTCAATCACGTAAAATAAAAATATAGCAAATACGGAGGGTATAGTAAGTGTCTATCTGACTTTTCAATCACGTAAAATAAAAATATAGGAAATACGATTACAACAGGAGGGTATAGTAAGTGTTGTGTAGTATTTTAGAGATGTATGAGTGATGAGAAAAGAAAAGGAAAAGAGATAGAGGATAGTAGCTAATATTGTCAGTTTTCCCATACGTTACCTTAATTGATTACATATGGTGACTAGCAAGTTTACCTTAAAAAATTTTATTAGATTTCAGGTCAGCATTGGACAATTGACTATTTCTGACTTTTTAATAATCAAATAATACTAATCTATAAAAGCGTTATAAAATCAAAAAAAATGGATAGATCATTTGCCCTTCAATTTTTTTTCTCACTTACGTCACCTTCAAATATAAAACTCCCACGTACGTCATAACCGTCTAAGGCTATACAAATACAAAGAAATGTCAAAATGCCCGCCTGAATCGCTTTGAAAATTAGTATCCCACGCCTAATTATTATTTCTAATTATTTTTTTTCATAATTATTCTTTTTGCAGTCTAATAATTTTGCTAGTTGACGTAAATAAACAAAATATCAACATAAAACTTTTTTTGGAACTAATAAATTGTAAATATAATTTGAGTAAATAATTAGAAATAACTAATATTTATTGTTTTATTTGAAATAATACATTTATCATTTCTAATACTTCGACATACCACTGAGATATCTCAGGGGAAGTTTCAGGGAAATTGAGAAATTTCTAGGCTTCAACTACAAAATAAAATTTTGCAATAAAAAAAATTTCAAAAAATGATTTTAACAATTTTTGTCGCTGAAAGCAAAAAATTTGTCATTGAAAAATTTGAATCGCTTTGAATTAATTTTTAATTTTAATTTAATAATTTAATTTATTATTTTGCAAGTGATTGTTGATTACAGGAAAATTTGCTAGATGTAGATGTAAATAAATAAGATAACAGGAGAATGTAATAATAATTCCTTTATTAACAGAAGTAATAATTTTTGATGGAGAATATTTGAAATTGAACTTTCTTGGTTCTTGGTAAAACAAACAAACAAACAAACAAACAAACAAACAAGCCAACAAACCAACAAACAAACAAACAAACGAACAAACAAACAAACAAACAAACAGACAGACAAACAAACAAACAAACAAACAAACAAACAAACAAACAAACAGACAAACAAACAAACAAACAAACAAACAAAGAAACAAACAGACAAACAAACAAACAAAGAAACAAACAGACAAACAAACAAACAAACAAACAAACAAACAAACAAACAAACAGACAAACAAACAAACAAACAAACAAACAAACAAACAAACAAACAAACAGACAAGCAAACAAACAAAGAAACAAACAGACAAACAAACAAACAAACAAACAAACAAACAAACAGACAAACAAACAAACAAACAAACAAACAAACAAACAAACAAACAAACAAACAAACAGACAAACAAACAAACAAACAAACAAACAAACAAACAGACAAACAAACAAACAAACAAACAAACACAAATGTCCCCTTCCACTTTCTCATGTGACAATCAGTATACATAAACTATTTACAATTTACAATTATGAAAGGTTGACCCCGCCGAAACAGTAATCAATCGGTCTTACAAAAGAGCTGTTGACCTGATTTACAAGCAAATCTATCTACTTAGGTTGACAGTTGACAAATCGTAAAGGACATTTGGTTAAGCAAAAATTTGTTAAACTCATAGAGATTGAAGGATAAACTTACACAATTAGCGATGACACAGAGCAATGAGATCAACTAAATGAGGAGAAGCTGTTATTGTGTAAACAATAAACAACTTTGAACAACAATAAAAATGTCTAAAGTAAGCATTATTTGTAAAAAATTCTATGTCTGTTAAATATTTTTTAAAGTTTTACGATATTAAAATCAATGACAAATCTAACTTACAGCGTTTTGTATAATTATGACACATGCATTCTGCATGATTCCTGCACTTGCATTTTGCATGATTTCTGCACTTGCATTTTGCAAATTTTCTGCATTTGCATTCATATTTCTTACTGATATTCACAAGTCTTATAAAATATTCTTAATGTTTTACGATATTAAAATCAACGACAAATCTAACTTGCAGCGTTTTGTATAATTGTGACACATGCATTCTGCGTGATTCCTGCACTTGCATTCTGCATGACTTCTGCACTTGCATTTTGCATGATTTCTGCATTTGCATTCATATTTCTTACTGATATTCACAACTTTTATAAAATATTCTTAAAATTTTACGATATCAAAATCAGCGACAAATCTAACTTACATGGTTTTGTATAATTCTGCATGACTTCTGCACTTGCATTCTGCATGACTTCTGCACTTGCATTCTGCATGACTTCTGCACTTGCATTCTGCATGATTTTTTCACTTGCATTCTGCATGACTTCTGCACTCGCATTCTGCATGACTTCTGCACTTGCATTCTGCATGACTTCTGCACTTGCATTTTGCATGATTTCTGCATTTGCATTCATATTTCTTACTGATATTCACAACTTTTATAAAATATTCTTAAAATTTTACGATATCAAAATCAGCGACAAATCTAACTTACATGGTTTTGTATAATTCTGCATGACTTCTGCACTTGCATTCTGCATGACTTCTGCACTTGCATTCTGCATAACTTCTGCACTTGCATTCCATTACTTTTACACAATTATTATCTTTGTCAAACAAACGTATAGAAATTTTTACAAGGAAAAAAAATCTTTTTTTTTTTTTTACAAAATTATCACAACTGGATTATGCATGCATATCAGTGAATGACATGCATAATTCATCCTGCATTCACAAAAACAGCAATTAGCAAAAAAAAAAAAAAAAAAAAAATTAAAAATAACGAATTTACTTTAATTTTTAATTTTTTCAAATTTCGAATTTACTTTATAAAATGAAACTTTTTTTTTTAATTTTCGTAACACTTTTTTGACAATAATTTTAAAAAATGCAAAAAAAAAAAATTTATAATCACAATTTATTGTTTTTATTCTTGTTTAATATAAGTTAAAAAAATTAAAAAACATTTAAAAAATTATATTTCCAATTTAAAAAGTTTATTTAATTCAATATTCAATATCTATGCTAGAAAGATTATTAAAACTAATTTATGACAAATAAAGTGGCTAAAAGTGATAAGTAAAATTTTATAGTTAAATTTTATAAATTTCGATTTTGTGTTAATTTATTTTTATATGAATGATATGAAATTGTTAAGTTCAATTTTTCAAAGTATTTTATGATAACAATTCTGTATTAAAAGAAATTATTTTTTTTTTTTTTACATTTATGACTTTAATTTTTTTTTTAATTAAATTAATGAAATGTTTTTTATTTAAAATATGCATAATTTCAGGTTATTGAATTTTACTTTGCATTTTGTTGACCTTACAAAATTGATGCAAAACAAGAATGGATGTGACATTTTCAAAAGTTAATTCTGTTTAAAATCTTTTTTTGACACTTTTTAGTTCTGTGTTTTAAAATTTTTTTAAAATCTTTTTTTGACACTTTTTAGTTCTGTGTTTTAAAATTTATTTAAAATCTTTTTTTGCCAATTTTTAGTTCTGTGTTTTAAAATTTTTTTAAAATCTTTTTTTGCCACTTATCTATTTTATCTTTCATAAAATTATAATTACATATGCATTTTGGAGGAAAATATTGAATGATTTTATGCCAATTAGACTAATTAATTAGTCTAATTAATTACCAATTTACTAATTAAGTCTAATTAATTAGACTAATTAATTAAAAAAGTATTTTTTAGTAATTAATTGTTAATTAATTAAAAAAAATAATTAATTACTAGTAATTAGTTATGTCAATTTTGCACTTTTCGATGATAATTCAACTTTCAAAATTACGTCACAAAATTACGTTACGGAAATCACACGTGTAATTTTTGATTGTATGAAAGACAAAAATGCATTTATCTTCATCGATTTGCTTTCCATTTCAACGATTACTGTAACTTGATAACACAAGCAATGGGTACGGGTAAATGGGTAGGGGCAAAATGGGTAGGGCAATGGGCGGAAGTTTGTTGATGTGTTGAAGCAGTGTGCAAGGTGGTTGTTTTGTTTATCATTGCTGAATTAATTTTTTAATTCCTCGTTTGAATTAATCATTGTTACGATACATTTATTTTCCTATTTTAGTTAACCTGTTCTTTTTTTAAGTTTATTAAATTTTTCAAAAAATCAAAAAAAAAAATTTTTCACGTAAAATACCTGTATTACGTGATACGTGATTTAATTATAAGGTTGAGAAATAAAAAGAGTAATACTTAGTTTTATATCCATGTAGAGTAGCAATTTATATTATATTTAAATATAATCAATTTATAATTATTTTTTTTTCAATTTGAGACAATTTGTAAAAATGTCATTGAATTTTGTCACCTGAAAAAATGTCATTGAACTTTGTCACCTGAAAAAATGACATTGAACTTTGTCACCTGAAAAAAATGACATTGAATTTTGTCACCTGAAAAAATGACATTGAACTTTGTCACCTGAAAAAAATGACATTGAATTTTGTCACCTGAAAAAATGACATTGAACTTTGTCACCTGAAAAAAATGACTTTGAATTTTGTCACCTTTTTTAAAGCTAATTTTTTGGTTAAATAATTTGCATCCTATATAGAACCGTTTTAAATAGATAGATAGAGAGAGAGAGAGAGGGAGAGGGAGAGAGAGAGGGAGAGAGAGAGAGAAGATCAAAAATGGAGTAAATAATAAATTTTCTAAGAATTGAACTTTGTCACCTGAAAAAATGACTTTGAATTTTGTCACCTTTTTTTAAAGCTAATTTTCTGGTTAAATAATTTACACCCTATATAAAACCGTTTTAAATAGATAGATAAAGAGAGAGAGAGAGAGAGAGAGAGAGAGAGAGAGAGGGAGAGAAGATCAAAAATAGAGTAAATAATAAATAAATTTTCTAAGAGCAAAAAAAAAAAAAATTTATTAGCTAACGATTGATCATATTCTGATCTAATCAATAAGTAATTGTGAACAATATTTTTTCAAATGTTTACAATGATATTTTCAATTTCCCTAAAAAAAAAATTCTATTTGAAATTGCTTATAACCTTTGAACTTCGAATTGCAGTAAATTTTATCGTTCATTTCAAATTTGTTTTGGATATAAAAGTTTTTTGACAACTGATTAATTTGCTATATGTGAAGCATTGGTTTGAAAAAAGTTAAAATTTAAAAACCTATTTAAAATTGCTTATAACCTTTGAACTTCGAAATTAAAAAAATATTAAAAATACAATATCAAAATTAGAGTTTTTTTGTTTTTTAATTTAAATTTAACCAACTTGGTGACAACAAAAGATGAATGAATTTTCAAATTTTAATATTTAACTATGATAGTACTGAATTTCTTTCCTTGAAGCATTGATTTGAAAAAAAAAGTTGAAATTTTAGGATTTTTTTTTTTGAAAGCAATTTGATTTGATCGATTATATCATTGAATTTAATTTGAAGAAAGATATAAGTTTATAATTAATTGATCTTTTTATAATTTAAAGTTTTCTTAATTTAATTTAAATTTAATTAGAAAAAAAGATATAAATTTGAATTTGAAGAAAGATATAAGTTTATAATTAATTAATCTTTTTATAATTTTAAGTTTTTCTTAATTTAATTTAAATTTAATTAGAAAAAAAGACATAATTTTTAATTTGAAGAAAGATATAAGTTTATAATTAATTGATCTTTTTATAATTTTAAGTTTTTCTTAATTTAATTTAAGTTTAATTAGAAAAAAAGATATAAATTTGAATTTGAGGAAAGATGTAAGTTTATAATTAATTAATCTTTTTATAATTTTAAGTTTTTCTTAATTTAATTTAAATTTAATTAGAAAAAAAGACATAATTTTTAATTTGAAGAAAGATATAAGTTTATAATTAATTGATCTTTTTATAATTTAAAGTTTTTCCTCATTTACTTTAAGTTTATCAAAGTAATTGTAATTTATTTATTGAATAGCATATTGTTTTTCATTAATTGTATTTTTTTAAATATATTTTTTTCTATATTTTTAAAAAAAAATTTAAATATATATTGTTTTTCATTAATTATATTTAAATATTCTAGTATTAATTTAATTTTTATTGTATTTTTTTTATTAAAATATATTGATAAACTGTTAATTTTATTTAGCTATTATTTAATTATCAATTTAATTGTTATTGATTAATCTTACTTAAAATATTGATCCAATCGAGAAGATTGTTTATAATTGTTTTTAAAATGCTACAAATTATTAGTAATGTCTAAATTTGAACGCTACTGGTATTTTGCATTTAAAAATAATCAAAATTGCTTTTTTAAAAAATGTCAATTTGCGCTTTTAGGGAATGTTAATTAGCGCCCGGTCTCTATTTAATGACTTTGTTTTTTTTTTCTCTCATTTTCTTCCTTTTTTTTTTTGTTTAAAAATTACAGGTGGTTGAATTTTTGTTCGAGAAGAGAATGCCAGAAGTAAATTTAAACAAAAGTTAATTTATTGTTGAGATCAAAATTTTTTCCAAATTAGACATTAAAAAATACATATTATCTGAGTTTTTGGTTTTGAATTCTCGATAAACTAATTCTCGACAAACTATTTTTTAGACTGTATTTCAAATTTTTTTATAAATAACTAACTTTTGATTACTTTTAAATTACTTTTTTAAAATATTTAACTGTTCCATCATCTTCCTCATTTCATTTATTTTATATATTACTTAATTCTTTGTTTTGTTTACTCAAATGAATAATTTTAAATATTTTCGTTTTTTCTTTTTAAAAAATAATATTTTATAATATTTAATTTTTCGTTTTTCTTTTTTTTTTTTAAAAAAAAATCTTTTTTGCATTTTTTATAACTTATTTTAACTTTTTGAATTTTTTTTCCTTTTTTTTTAAAATTTATTTTCCATTGTTAATTCATTTTTCTTTCTCATTTGCATCGTTTTTTTATTTTTTATTTTTTAAATGCTTTTTTGTTTACTTTACATTTTGTATGCTTTTTTGGTTTATTTAAATTATTTAAATATTTTTTTTTTTTTTTTAGCAATCTTTTGATTACTTTGCTTGTCTTACATACTGTTTATCTCACTTTAATGTTTATATATAAATTTTTTTTATTATTAACTTTCTTATGTCACTTTTTGTCATTTAAGCTTGTCATTGCTTTCCTGTGTTTTTAATTTATTTTGTTTTGTTGTTTTTTTTTTCACTTTTAAATAAATAAATAAAAACAAATGAATAAATAAATAAGCAGACAATTAGTTGAAAAAATGAATAACATAAATAAATAAATAAATAAATAATTATTTATATTATTTTTTTAATGTAATATTTATGTAATATTTTTATTTTTTTTATGTAATATTTTTTTTAATGTTATTTATAAATAATAAATAAATAATTATTTGTATTATTTATGTAGTATTTAAGTGAAATAAACAGTAAATAAATAAATATAGTAAATAAGTAGATAACAAATAATATAATATAAGTAAATAATAAATAAATATAATATAAATAAGCAAATAAAAAAAATATTATAACATGATTAAATAATAAATAAATAAATAATTATATGTATTGTTTATGCAATATTTGAGCGAAATAAATAATAAATAAATAAATATGATAAATAAATGAATAAATAATAAATAATATGACATAAATAAACAATAAATAAAGAAATACATATATTATTTATGCAATATTTAAGTGAAATAAATAATAAATAAATAAATAATAAATAATATAACATAAATAAATAATGAAGAAATAAATAATTATATGTATTATTTATGCAATATTTAAGTGAAATAAATAATAAATAATACAACATAAATAAATAATAAATAAATGAATAATTTTATGTGTTATTTATGCAACATTTAAGTGAAATAAACAATAAATAAATAAATAATAAATAATATAACATAAATAAATAATAAATAAATATATGTATTATTTATGCAATATTTATTTTTTTTCTCCTCTTATTTTGGTTTTTTTTTAAAAAAAAAAATTTTGGTATTTTTTTTTTTTTTGAAGTCATTTTTTGAATGCTAACAAATTAATTCTGTAAATTCTAACTGCTTAAATATAATCATAAAAGTATGTTTAAAAGTAATTTTTAATTTAAAAGTAAAAGTAATTCTCATTTTTTTTTGCAAAAATTCTGAGCAAATTTTTTCAAAATTAAATTGATTAAAATTTGATAATTTTATTGATAACATTAAATGATTGCTATTTGCTAAATAATTAATAATAAAAGTAAGTATAAGTAATTAACTTAGATGTAAGCATTTATTAGGTATAATAACTAAATTATATTTCTCATAAAAAAAAAAAAAGAAATTCTGAATAGCTGATAAGATGCATCTAAAGTGTTCCTTATCAGTTATTATCAGTCATTTCGTTTTGCAAGCAATATGTCTGTTCAATCAGAGTAAGTTTTGCTTATTTCCTACTTTTTTCATTTAGTTTCTTTAATAAGTGATAATCAATTTTACATATAATTTATGCAATTTTGTTCTTTTTCAATTTTTTGATAAAAAAAAAAAATTTAAAAATTTAAAATTTGAATTAATTTATAAATGGATTAAAAGTGATAATTAAAAGTTACTATTAAGTTAGATATATATATGTAACTGATAGCAATTTTTTGATAAAAAAAAATTTTTTAAAATTTAAAATTTGAAATAGTTTTTTAAAAGTTTTTTGAATAGTATGATAGTTTGATAAATAATTAAAATTTGATAGTGTGTTAACAAGTCATTTGTTTAATGCAAGAAAACTATAACAAATTTTAAAATTTTTAAAATAATCATAATTAAATTTTATAACTTTAAAAAAAATTTGAAATAGTTTGTAAATGAATCAAAATTGATAATTAAAAGTTATTTGTTGAGTTAGATGTATATATATGTAATTAATAGCAATTTTTCGTTTCAATTTTTTGATAAGAAAAATTTTTAAAAATTTAAAATTTGAAATAAAGAATTGATAATTAAAAGTTATTTGTTGAATTAAGTATATATGTAACTGATAGCAATTTTTTGATAAGAAAAATTTTTAAAATTTGAAATGGTTTTTTTAAAAGTTTTTAAATTTGAAATGGTTTTTTTAAAAGTTTTGCAATACTATGATAGTTTGATAAATAAATAAAATTTGATAGTGTTAACAAATCACTATAATCATAATTAAATTTTATAACTTTAAAAAAATTTGAAATAGTTTGTAAATGAATTAAAATTGATAATTAAAAGTTATTTGTTGAGTTAATAGATTATTTTATTGCAATTTTTAAACAATTAATAAATAAATAAAAAAAAAAAAACTTATTCAAATTAAAGTAATAAATATATTTCTTAATCTTTTGCAATTTAACAATTAATTAAATTTCTATTTGATATTTTAACAAATTAAAAATGACAAATAATTATTATAAACTTTTTAATAGTGAATAAATTTTTGAAAAAAAAAAAATAGAAAAAGAAAAAAATGGCATTCAATTTTAATGAATTTTTTTTTAAATATACAACTTTTCATGGATTTCTAAAGCAAAACATTTCCAATTCTAATTTTAATTAAAATTTTAATTAATTTAATTTTAATTAATTTATTTAATTTTTTAAAAAATTAATTTCAGAATCATTACGATGAGCATTTCATGTAATCAATAATGAATAATCATTTGTGCTATATAATTATTTGATTTTAATTGATCAAAAGTTTTATTAAAATCAGAAAAAAAAAAAGTAATTTTTGATTCAAATTTCAAATTCAATTCCTATTTGATAGCAAAATATTTTTTAATTCAAATTTCAAATTCAATTCCTATTTGATAGCGAAGTAATTTCTGATTCAAATTTCAAATTCAGTTCCTATTTGATAACGAAGTAATTTCTGGTTCAAATTTCAATTTCAATTCCCATTTGATAGCAAAGTAATTTTTGGTTCAAATTTCAAATTCAATTCCTATTTGATAACATTTTTTTATTGATAAATATAATTTTTAAATTATATGAAGGAAGAAGAAAAAAAAAGGGAAATTAAAAAATTGATTGTGTCTAATTTAATATTTTAAATGTTTAATTGAACTGAATGCATAATTAAATATTTGTTGATAATAATAATTAAAAATTTCAAATTATAATTTTATTTTAATTTTAATATTTGTATATTTTAGAAATGGAAAAATTACAATTTGGATTGAAAGTGGTGATAAAAAGGCAGAAATTTACGCTAAAACAGCATGTTGTGATACTAATAGTACGCTAGATGGAAGTAAGCATATTGTTTTCCTTTTATTTATTTATTTGTTTATTTGTTTATTTATTTATTTATTTTTTTAAATATTTTAGAAGGCGAATACTTATATAAAACACAAAAGTATAAATGTAATCATTTGAAATATTTATTCATTTCCAACTTATTTGTTTATTAAATTGATTCCTATGATTAAATTTATTGTTTAACTGGAATTTCAAATTTATTAGTATTAAAAAAAAAAAATAAAATTATGATTAAATTATTTTTTTAGTCGGAATTTCAAATTTATTTGCGTCAAAAAAAAAAAGTTATAATTAAATTTATTGTTTAACTGGAATTTCAATTGTAACTGAAATTTCAAATTTATTTGTATTAAAAAAAAATCATAATTAAAGTTATTGTTTGACTAGAATTTCAAATTTATTTATATTAAAAAAAAAAACTATAATTAAATTAATTTTTTAATCGGAATTTCAAATTTATTTGTGTTGAAAAAAAATTATAATTAAATTAATTTTTTAATCGAAATTTCAAATTTATTTGTATTGATAAAAAAATTATAATTAAATTAATTGTTTATCAGACTTTTTTTTGGCTAATATTTGACATTTTTTTTTTTCTGATTATTTGACAATTTAGCTACTAATTGACCATTTTTAAGACTTTTTTGTAAAATTTTTTTATGAATTTAATTAAAAATTATAATTTTAAAATAAAATTTTTAATAATTTTATTATTAAAAATAAATTTAATTCAAAAAAATAAAAATAAAAATAAATAAAATTACAGGTATTACAGTTGCTAATGAGCTATCGCTTTATGCTGGAAATAAAAGTCTTCCATTAATTACGGCATTTTTTAAAAGTTTTAATGTTCAAAATGTTAATGACAATAATTATGTACGAAAAAAGGTATGAAATTTTTACATTTTATTTTTTAATATAATTTTTTTGTTTTTTTAGGAACAAAATTTATTTTGAAAAATTTGAGTAAAATTTTTGAAAAAAAAAATGAAATAATTAGAAATGATTTATTAAATTAATCTAATGATAGATCAAAATAAAAATGATATTTGCATATATTAGACAGATAATTTTAAAAGATAAATAATATTAATAATAAACATTAAAAACAACAACAACAACAGAAAAGGTTTTAATTTCTATTAATTATATAATTAATTATTAGTAAAAAAATTTAATTTGCAAAAAAATTTTCGAAATACTAGGAAAATTCTTGAAAAATTCTCAAAATTCTTGAAATTATTAATAAAAGAATTTAATTTTTAAAAAAAATTCTCGAAATTCTCGAAAAATTCTCAAAATTATTAATAAAAGAATTTAATTTGTAAACAAATTCTCGAAATTCTTGAAATTATTAATGAAAAAAATCTAATTTCTAAAGAAATTCTTGAAATTCTTGAAATTATTAATTAAAGAATTTAATTTCTAAAGAAATTTTCGAAATTATTAATTAAAGAATTTAATTTCTAAAAAAAATTCGAAATTATTAATGAAAAAATTTAATTTCTAAAAAAATCTCGAAAATTTAGCTTCGAGAATTTAGTTTCTATTAGTTATATAATTAATTAATTATTAATAAAAGATCGATTAGTATATTAAGATTAATTAATGGTAGATTTAAGATCAAATTAATGAAAGAGATGAAAAATTATTTGTTTACATCAAATCCATTCTCACAAAATTAAGATCAAACCTTTTCAGCAATATTATTTTGATACCTGAAATAATCCAATTTAAAATTAAAAGAAATAATTTAAAACAAAAAAAAAATATTAGTAATATTATATTATATTTTATTATCACTGAACTGATATGATAATGATAATATTAGTATTATAATAATAAAATTCAATTTTATCTACCAATATGTGTTCAACAAAATATTTTGAAAAAATAATAAAAAATGTTCAAACTGATAATAATAATATGATAATATGATATAATTTATTAATTAAGTTTATATATTCTGAATTTTATTTTCATTGTTAATTTTACCAATTTATTGTACCAAATAAAATGAAATTATTTCATCAAATTTTAATTACTTTAAATTTGATTATAAAATACTTTGGTAATTACTGTACCTAACAAATAAAAAAGGTACTTACTGTACCTGACGAATAAGAAAGGTACTTACTGTATCTAGCTAATAAAAAGCGTACTTACTGTACCTAGAGAATAAAAAAGGTTCCTACTGTACCTAACGAATAAGAAAGGTGCTTACTGTACCCAACAAGTTAAAAAGGTACTTACTGTAACTTGCGAATAAAAAAGGTACCTACTGTACCTAACGAATAAAAAAGGTACTTACTGTACCTAACGAATAAAAAGTTACCTACTGTACCTAACGAATAAGAAAGGTACTTACTGTACCCAACAAGTTAAAAAGGTACTTACTGTAACTTGCGAATAAAAAAGGTACTTACTGTACCTAACGAATAAAAAAGGTACTTACTGTACCTAACGAATAAAAAGTTACCTACTGTACCTAACGAATAAGAAAGGTACTTACTGTACCCAACAAGTTAAAAAGGTACTTACTGCAACTTGCGAATAAAAAGGTACTTACTGTACCTAACGAATAAAAAAGATACCTACTGTATCTGACGAATGAAAAAGGTACCTACTGTATCTGACGAATGAAAAAGGTACCTACTGTATCTGACGAATGAAAAAGGTACCTACTGTCCTAACGAATAAAAAAATATTTTATAATAAAATTTAAATATCAAAACAAAGTCTGAAAAAAAAAATGAAAAAACGAATCAAATTTTATCAAATTCTCTTAAAACATATTGTTATTACTATGTAAAATTATAATTTAAATTAAAATTATTTTATTAAGGCAAATCTTGGTACCATTTTGGGTGTATATTTACCAACCATACAGCACATTTTTGGTGCAATTATGTTCCTACGACTATTTTGGATTGTTGGTATTATGGGTATTGGCCAATGCATTACAATGACATTTCTATGCATGTTTTGTGTAAGTATTATTTTAATAATATTAATTTATAAATTTAGATAAAAATAAAAATAAATTTAAAAAAAATGGAAAATTTAAATATTACAAAAATTGCACATTTTCCAACGTTTTTTTTTGGAAAAAAAACAATTTATTATAATAAAAAATAAATTTTAAATTAATTTTAATTTGAAAAATTTAATTATAAATTTGGATAAATTAAAGAAATGAAAAATTTAAATATTACAAAAATTGCATAATTTCCAACGTTTTTTTTTTTGGAAAAAAAAAACCAATTTATTATAATAAAAAATAAATTTTAAATTAATTTTAATTTGAAAAATTTAATTATAAATTTAGATGAATTAAAAAAATGAAAAATTTAAATATTGCAAAAATTGCATATCTTCAACTTTTCTCTTTTTTTTTTAGAACCAATTTATTGAGATTAAAAAAAAAATTTTCAAATTAATTTTAATTTAAAAAATTTCTTTAATTTATTTTTCTCCTTTACTATTAATCATAGTAATAAAATGAAAAAATGAATTAGTTGCAAATTAAAATTTTTTTTTTATAATTTGAAATTTATCAAATAATTTAAATTTCTTTTTTTTCTCATTTTTAAAATATTTTAAATTGATATTTTAATTAAATACATTTATACATTTAATTTCATACATTTTTAGACCTTTTTAACATCGATCAGTTTGAGTGCTGTTGCAACCAATGGTGTTATTGAAACCGGTGGTACCTATTATATGATTTCACGAAATTTGGGACCTGAATTTGGTACCGCTGTTGGTATATTATTTTATTTGGGTAATGCATGTGCATGCGCTATGTATATTGTTGCAGCAGTTGAAGTATTTCTTGTAAGTTTTTAAAAAAAAAAAAATAATTTTAAAAATAATTTTACTTCTTGCTAAAAGTTTTACTTCAAATACAATTTATTTAATTAATTAAAAAATTATTTAATCAAATTTGCAATTTATTTAATTTTATTCTTTTTTTTAATTTCATTTAAAAACAACAATTTCAGCTTGTAAATTTAAAATATTGTAAATTAAAAATGTAAATTTAAAATAATTTTGCTTCTTGCAAAAGTTTTACTTCAAATATGATTTATTAAGTTTGATTAATTAATTAAAAAATTAATTAATCAAATTTGCAATTTATTTAAATTTTTTCTTTTTTTTTTTTTTAAAATTATTTTTATTTAAAATTATAATTTTAGCTATATATAGCACCAAATATGACAATTGGTGGTCAAGAGATACACGATGATACTGGTTAATTTCTTATTATAATTTCTAATTGTGTATTCAATTTCAAATTTTATTTTTGTATATGTGTTATTCCAACATTTTAATGAAAATGTAAAAAATATTTTTGTATTTAAAATGGTATAAATTAATGAAATATTAAATTTATTATTTTCAGCAAATAATAATTTTTCGATTAGAAATTTCTAATTGTGTATTCAATTTCAAATTTTATTTTTGTATATGTGTTATTCTAATATTTTAATGAAAATATAAAAGATATTTTTGTATTTAAAATGGTATAAATTAATGAAATATTGAATTTATTATTTTCAGTAAATAATTTTTTGATTAGAAAAGGAAATTTTTGAAATAAATTTTTTTTTTTTGCTAAATTTTAGGTTTAATTGGAATGATGTCAAATAATTATCGTTTTTATGGTACTATCATTTTATTATTAATATTTGCTGTTGTTGCACTTGGCGTTCGATTTGTACAATTCTTTGCACCGGTTAATAATTTCCATTTATTTAATTAATTAAAATTTAATTAAAAATTTAATCCATCGATAGAAATTATTTCAAAAAAAATTGGAAATGTTATTACTATTATTTAGATTTGATCTAATTATTATTTAAATTTCATTCATATTACAATCATTCTCTTTTCTTTTTTTTTTAAATTTATTCACTTGAAAAAAAAAGTAAAACACAATTTTTCAATTACTTTATATTTTGAAATTAAAAATAGGAAAAAAGAATTAAAAATTTTTAAAATGCTTAAATAATTTTCAAATATTAAATACTTACATATGTTAATTCTTTAATAGTAATTTGAGTGAAAAATTTAATCTAATTTTTGTTTCTTTTTCATTTTAGATTTTTTTAGATTTGATCTAATTATTATTTAGATTTCATTCATATTTCAATCATTTTTTTTTTAAATTTATTCACAAAACAAAAACAAAAAATAATTAATTCTTTATAACAATAATAATTAAAATCATAATAGTTAATTCTTCAAACAGTAATTTGAGTAAAAAACAGAACAAAAACATAATAATTAATTCTTTATAATAATAATTAAAAGCATAATAGTTAATTCTTTATCTTTATAATAATAATTAAAAACATAATAATTAATTCTTTATAACAATAATTAAAAACACAATAGTTAATTCCTTAATAGTAATTTGAGTAAAAAACAAAACAAAAATATAATAATTAATTCTTTACAATAATAATAATAATTAAAAACATAATAATTAATTCTTTATAATAATAATTAAAAGCATAACAGTTAATTCTTTATCTTTATAACAATAAATAAAAACATAATAATTAATTCTTTTACAATAATAATAATTAAAAACATAATAATTAATTCTTTACAGCAATAATATTAATTAAAAACATAATAGTTAATTCTTTTCTCTTTATAACAATAATTAAAAACACAATAGTTAATTCTTTACAACAATACTAATTAAAAACATAATAATTAATTCTTTTACAATAATAATAATTGAAAACACAATAGTTAATTCTTTACAACAATACTAATTAAAAACATAATAATTAATTCTTTTACAATAATAATAATTGAAAACACAATAGTTAATTCTTTACAACAATACTAATTAAAAACATAATAATTAATTCTTTTACAATAATAATAATTAAAAACATAATAATTAATTCTTTACAATAATAATAATTGAAAACATAATAATTAATTCTTTTACAATAATAATAATTAAAAAACATAACAGTTAATTCTTAAATACTAATTTGAATTAAAATTAAATTTAATTTTTGTTTCTTTCTTTCTTCTCATTTTAGATTTCTCTAGTCTGTGTGCTACTCTCGATAGCAGCTATCTTTGCTGGTGTCATCGAGAAAAGTGTCACATCAAGCAATCATCGAGTGTGCTATCTAAATAATCATTTATTACATTCAAATGCATATACATCAATTCAAAGTATCACAAACAATAACAATAATAACAATAACAATAATCTTTGCTCTTATTGCAATTTTAATAATTCAAAACTTTTTGATGCAATTTGTCGCAATAATAATAATAATTTCTCGTCGCTAAATTCATGCGACAATTATACGTTAACATGCGAAAAAGTTTTTGTTGGTATACAAAGTGGTGCTTTTCTTGGTTTGTTTATATTTATTTATTTGTTTATTTATTTTTGTTAATTTTATTTAAAATACTTTATTAAGTATTTTTTTAATACTTTTTTTTTATTAATTAAATTTTTTTTTTCTAAAATTATTAATTTGAATATTTTTGTTAATTTATTTAATTTTAATATTTGATTGTCATTTTATTTTTAATTATTTAATTTGTTTATTAATATTAAGCATTTTAAATATTTTTTTTTTATTAATTAAAATTTTTTTTTTAAAATTATTAATTCGAATATTTTTGCTAATTTATTTAATGTTTTATTGTCATTTTTATTTTTAATTACTTATTATTATTAAGCATTTTTCTATTATTTTTTTTATTAATTAATTTTTTTTTAATTATTAATTCGAATATTTTTGTTAATTTATTTAATGTCTTATTGTCATTTTTATTTCTAATTACTTATTATTATTATATTTATTTATTTATTTTATTAATTTTATTTAAAATACTTCATTAAGCATTTCAAATATTTTTTTTATTAATTAAATATTTTTTATTATTAATTCAAATATTTTTGTTAATTTATTTAATAATTCATTGTTATTTTATTTTTAATTACTTAATTACTTATTATCATCAAATGTTTTCTATTATTTTTTATTTATTAATTAAATATTTTTTATTATCAATTCTAATATTTTTGTTAATTTATTTAATTTTAATATTTTACCGTCATTTTATTTCAAATTACTTAATTACTTATTATCATTAAGCATTTCTGATATTTTTTTAATTAATTAAACAATTTATTCAATATTTCATTGTCATTTTTTGTTTTTAATTACTTCTCATTTCTTTGTTTTTTTTTTAATATAATTCATTTTAGCATATCTCAGTAAATCTGAGTAAAACTAAAAATTACTTTTTATTACTTTTTTATAAAATTATTATTTGCTAGGAATTAAATTTAATATTTAAAAATTTTTTTTTTTTAGAAAATTTTGGTAGTCATTATATGAAGGAAGGTGAAGTAGCACCAAAACAATCTGTCAATAACAAAAAATTGGAAATTTTTCAAGTAACAAACATATTTTTTTGTTTTTTTAATTTGTAAAATTAAATTAATTAATTTTATTATCCAATTTAATATTAAAAAATTTTGAATTAAAATGAAAAAAAAAAGGGAAAGAAACAATAAGTAATAAATTTTTGAGGAAAAATATTATTAATAAATTTATTTATTGAAAATTAAAAAATTTTTCTGATCTTTAAATTTTGTTAATTTCAATTAATAATCCAATTTTATATGTTATAGAAGAAAACAAACAAAAAAAGAAAGAATGAAATATTAAAATATTTTTTCAGAAAAAACATCTAAATTAAATTATCGCAATATGCTTCTAATTTTTGTTTATCTAAGCCACTTTTTTTTTTTTTTCTAAAAAGGATATTTTATAAGTTAGAGTTATAAGTTTATAAGTTAAAGTTATAAGTTTATAAGTTATAAGTTAGAACAAATTTTTTTATCAATTTCTTATTGTACTTACATTGTATTATTTATAATTAAGTTAATTTTAAGTAATACTAGTAATACTATTTAACTTGAACTTATAACTTATAAACTTTATTTAAGTAATTATATTACATATTTATTTACTTAAAAAACAATTTTAGGATGTAACAAGGACATTTATTGTTTATAAGTTTACTTACATTATATCATTTATAATTAAGTTAATTTTAAGTAATACTAGTAATACTATTTAACTTGAACTTATAACTTATAAACTTTATTTAAGTAATTATATTACATATTTATTTACTTAAAAAACAATTTTAGGATGTAACAAGGACATTTATTGTTTATAAGTTTACTTACATTATATCATTTATAATTAAGTTAATTTTAAGTAATACTAGTAATACTATTTAACTTGAACTTATAACTTATAAACTTTATTTAAGTAATTACATTACATATTTATTTACTTAAAAAACAATTTTAGGATGTAACAAGGACATTTATTGTTTATAAGCTTACTTACATTGTATCATTTATAATTAAGTTAATTTTAAGTAATACTAGTAATACTATTTAACTTTAACTTATAAACTTTATTTAAGTAATTATATTACATATTTATTTACTTAAAAAACAATTTTAGGATGTTAACTTAATTATAAGTTAAAGTTAAAGTTATTGTTTATAAGTTTACTTACATTGTATCATTTATAATTAAGTTAATTTTAAGTAATACTAGTAATACTATTTAACTTTAACTTATAAACTTTATTTAAGTAATTATATTACATATTTATTTACTTAAAAAACAATTTTAGGATGTTAACTTAATTATAAGTTAAAGTTAAAGTTATTGTTTATAAGTTTACTTACATTGTATCATTTATAATTAAGTTAATTTTAAGTAATACTATTATATTACATATTTGTTTGTTTATTTAAAAAAAACAAATTTTAGGATGTGACAACAACATTTTTTGTCGTTATGGCAATTTATTTTCCAAGTGTTACTGGTATTATGACAGGTGCAAATATGAGTGGTTGGTATATTATTTATTATTGTTTATTGTTTATTAAATCATTTGTTTACTAACAAAATAGTTTACTGTTTTTTTTCTTAAGTAAAAATATTTATTTAAATATTGTTTTCTTTTTTTTTTTTAATTTAAATTAATATTTATTAAAATTTTTTTTAATTTAAATTAATAGCATTTTGTTGTTTGAAAATATTTTTTTTAAATTAATAGCATTTATTTGAATTAATAAATTAATTATTTTGAATTAATAGCATAAAATTAATTAGGCAAATTTTTAGAGAATTCTTGCTGAACATTTTAAAATTAATATTGTATTAGTAAAAAGTTTAAATAATATTCATTAATTAATGATAAGAAATACTAACGCCATTTAAACTATAAAATTTAAATTGTCATATTTATTTATTTATTTGTTTATTTATTTATTTATTTATTTTTTTTTTGCAGGTGATTTAAAAGATCCACAAAAAAGTATACCTCAGGGAACAATTGCTGCACAATTAACAACATCAACAATATACTTTTTCCTTATCTTAGCTTTTGGTTCAACAATTTCAGGTAAACAAAATTTTATTTTATCAATTTCAGTATTATCAATTTCATTTAGCTTTTTTTTTTAATTTCTTAAAATACTACATTTTATAATTTTATTTTATCAATTTCATTTAGCTTTTTCAATTTTAATATTATCAATTTCAGTATCATCAATTTCATTTAGCCTTTTCAATTTTAATATTATCAATTTCAGTATTATCAATTTCATTTAGCTTTTTCAATTTTAATATTATCAATTCCGATATTATCAATTTCATTTAGCTTTTTTTTTTTTAATTTCTTAAAATACTACATTTTATAATTTTATTTTATCAATTTCATTTAGCTTTTTCAATTTCAATATTATCAATTCCGATATTATCAATTTCATTTAGCTTTTTCAATTTTAATATTATCAATTTTTTACCAATTTTAATATTAACAATTTTTTTTATCAATTTCAATATTATCAATTTTTTTTATCAATTTTAATATTATCAATTCCAGTATTATCAATTTCAACATTATCAATTTCATTTAGCTTTTTTTTTTTTAATTTCTTAAAATATTACATTTTTATAATTTTATTTTATCAATTTCATTTAGCTTTTTTTTTTTTAATTTCTTAAAATATTACATTTTTATAATTTTATTTTATCAATTTCATTTAGCTTTTTTTTTTTTAATTTCTTAAAATATTATATTTTTATAATTATATTTTATCAAATTTTAATCTCATTTTATTTTTTCGACATTTATATATTTAATATTTCATTAATGACATTTTCGTTTTTTTTTTTTGTTTTTAATTTTCTTACAAATTATATTTTTTTATAAATTTTATTTTCTTTCAATAAATTTCTAGGCCCAGTTTTACGTGATAAATATGGCCAAAGTATGATTGGTTCTGGCATGATAGTAGCTGAATTAGCTTGGCCATCATCATGGATTATTATGATTGGTGCATTTACATCATGTTTTGGTGCTGCACTACAATGTCTTTGCAGTAATTTACTTCATTTTATAGCAATAATAAATAAAATTCATTAATAATTTCTAAAATTTTATTTAAAAAATAAAAACCAAAAAAAAAATGTTTGTAAAATTTTGTTATTTATAGGTGCTTTGATATTTAGTAAAATTTGATTTAATATTTAGTAAAATTTAATTTAATATTTTGTGAAATTTTAATTTGATATTTAGTAAAATTTGACCTGATATTTAGTAAAATTTGATTTAATCTTTACTAAAATGTGATATTTAATAAAATTTGATTTGATATTTAGTAAAATTTGTTATTTAGTAAAATTCGATTTAATATTTAGTAAAATTTTAATTTGATATTTAATAAAACTTGATTTGATATTTAGTAAAATTCGATTTAATCTTTAACAAAATTTGATTCCATATTCAGTACAACTTGATATTTAGTAAAATTTGATTTAATCTTTACTAAAATTTGATATTTAATAAAATCTGATTTAATATTTAGTAAAATTTGGTTTGATATTTAGTAAAATTTGATTTAATCTTTACTAAAATTTGATATTTAATAAAATTTGATTTAATATTTAGTAAAATTTGATATTTACTAAAATTTGATTTAATATTTAGTAAAATTTGACCTGATATTTAGTAAAATTTGATTTAATCTTTACTAAAATTTGATATTTAATAAAATTTGATTTAATATTTAGTAAAATTTGTTATTTATAGGTGCTCCACGTTTATTACAATCAATAGCAAAAGATGATGTTTTACCATTTTTGCGATCATTTCAAGTACTAACACAATGGAATGAACCATTTCGATGGTATGTAAATAAAAAAAAAAAAACTTTTTTTAGTTAAAAAAAAAAGCAAAAAATTATCATATCATATCAGTTACAATGATATATAATATAACAATGATTATTAAATAGAAAAATTTTTAAATAATTAATTTGAATTAATCGATATATTATAATACCTTATCAGTTACAATGATATATAATACTATCATAGTTATTAAATGGAAAATTTTAAATAATTAATTTGAATTAATTGACGTATTAATTATCATATCTTATCAGTTATAATGATATATAATACTATCATAGTTATTAAATAGAAAATTTTAAATAATTAATTTGAATTAATCGATGTATTATAATATCTTATCAGTTACAATGATATATAATACTATCATAATTATCAAATAGAAAATTTTTTAAGCAATTAATTTGAATTAATCGATATATTATCATATCTTATCAGTTATAATGATATATAATACTATCATAGTTATTAAATGGAAAATTTTAAATAATTAATTTGAATTAATTGACGTATTAATTATCATATCTTATCAGTTATAATGATATATAATACTATCATAGTTATTAAATAGAAAATTTTAAATAATTAATTTGAATTAATCGATGTATTATAATATCTTATCAGTTACAATGATATATAATACTATCATAATTATCAAATAGAAAATTTTTTAAGCAATTAATTTGAATTAATCGATATATTATCATATCTTATCAGTTATAATGATATATAATACTATCATAGTTATTAAATGGAAAATTTTAAATAATTAATTTGAATTAATTGACGTATTAATTATCATATCTTATCAGTTATAATGATATATAATACTATCATAGTTATTAAATAGAAAATTTTAAATAATTAATTTGAATTAATCGATGTATTATAATATCTTATCAGTTACAATGATATATAATACTATCATAATTATCAAATAGAAAATTTTTTAAGCAATTAATTTGAATTAATCGATATATTATCATATCTTATCAGTTATAATGATATATAATACTATCATAGTTATTAAATGGAAAATTTTAAATAATTAATTTGAATTAATCGATGTATTATAATATCTTATCAGTTACAATGATATATAATACTATCATAATTATCAAATAGAAAATTTTTTAAGCAATTAATTTGAATTAATCGATATATTATCATATCTTATCAGTTATAATGATATATAATACTATCATAGTTATTAAATGGAAAATTTTAAATAATTAATTTGAATTAATTGACGTATTAATTATCATATCTTATCAGTTATAATGATATATAATACTATCATAGTTATTAAATGGAAAATTTTAAATAATTAATTTGAATTAATTGACGTATTAATTATCATATCTTATCAGTTATAATGATATATAATACTATCATAGTTATTAAATGGAAAATTTTAAATAATTAATTTGAATTAATTGACGTATTAATTATCATATCTTATCAGTTATAATGATATATAATACTATCATAGTTATTAAATAGAAAATTTTAAATAATTAATTTGAATTAATCGATGTATTATCATATCTTATCAGTTATAATGATATATAATATTAGGTGGGAAATTTGAATTAATTGACATATTAATTATCATGTCTTATCAGTTATAATGGTATATAATACTATCATAATTATTAAATAGAAAATTTCAAATAATTAATTTGAATTGACTGACATATTAATTATCACATCTTATCAGTTGCAGTGATATATAATATTACCATAACTATTAAACAGAAAATTTCAAATAATTAATTTGAATTGACTGACATATTAATTATCATATCTTATCAGTTATAATGATATACAATATTGTCAATAATTAATGATTTTTGAAGTAATTAATTTGAATTAATTGACATATTAATTACTATATCTGATCAGCTACAATGATATACAATATTGTCAATAATTATTAAGTAGAAAATTTTTGAAGTAATTAATTTGAATTAATTGACATATTAATTACTATATCTTATCAGCTACAATGATACATAATATTGTCAATAATTATTAAGTAGAAAATTTTTGAATTAATTTGAATTAATTGACATATTAATTATTATATCTTATCAGCTACAATGATATACAATATTGTCAATAATTAATGATTTTTGAAGTAATTAATTTGATATCTTATCAGCTACAATGATATACAATATTGTCAATAATTAATGATTTTTGAAGTAATTAATTTGAATTAATTGAATAATTGAATACTTTTTTGCAGTTTAATTTTAACAGTATTAATAGCAGAATTGATCATATTAGTGGCGGCATTAGATCGAATTGCGCCAATTGTTGATTTTTTCTTTTTAATGTGTTATGCATTCATTAATCTTGCATGCTTTTTGCATTCCATTCTTGGTGCACCAAATTGGCGACCTCGTTTCAAATGCTATCATTGGTAAAATTTCATAAAAATTTGTTTAAAAAAAAAAAAAATTTATAAATTATAAAAATATTTGTTTATTTCTAAAAATCTATTCATTAATTAATGAAGACAAATTATTCTAACATTTGGTAATTTCATAAAAATTTGTTAAAAAAAAAAAAAAAATTTATAAATTATAAGAAATATTTGTTTATTTATAAAAATCTATTCATTAATTAATGAAGAGAAATTATTCTAACATTTGGTAATTTCATAAAAATTTGTTAAAAAAAAAAAAAAATTTATAAATTATAAGAAATATTTGTTTATTTATAAAAATCTATTCATTAATTAATGAAGAGAAATTATTCTAACATTTGGTATACATTTTAATATTTACAATAAATAAAAAAATTTTTTTTTTTTAAATTTAAAATTTAAAAAAAAAAAAAAAAAAAACGAACTTATTTTTTTAGGACATTATCATTACTTGGAACATTATTATGCTTATTTATAATGTTCTCAACTCATTGGATTTATGCTCTGATTGTCACATTACTTTGTGGTATGATCTATAAGTATGTGTCATGGAAAGGGTATAATTTTTATAAATTAATAAAAGTTTAAAATCAAATTTGGAGAGAAAAAAAAAAGAAAGAAAGAAAGAAGTTAATAACATTTAGAAAATTATCATCATATCACTGCTGAACATTAATTTTATGCACAAATTTTGTTTAAAATACTTTTTTAAATTAGTAAAAAGTTACTTTCTAAAGCAAAAATAATGATTGTTTAGTTTAAAAAAGTAATTTCACTTTTTTTTTCATTACAATTTTAGGCTTTAAATTTATGCAAAAAATGTATTCATATTATATGATAACATTATCAAATTAATGATAAGGAATATCATTTCATTTACAATTTAATTTTCAGTGATAAGAAAGAATGGGGTGATGGTATGACAGGACTTAAAAATACTTTTTTAAATTAGTAAAAAGTTACTTTCTAAAGCAAAAATAATGATTGCTTAGTTTAAAAAAGTAATTTCACTTTTTTTTTCATTACAATTTTAGGCTTTAAATTTATGCAAAAATGTATTCATATTATATGATAACATTATCAAATTAATGATAAGGAATATCTTCTTATTTAGAATTTAATTTTCAGTGATAAGAAAGAATGGGGTGATGGTATGACAGGACTTAAAAATACTTTTTTAAATTAGTAAAAAGTTACTTTCTAAAGCAAAAATAATGATTGCTTAGTTTAAAAAAGTAATTTCACTTTTTTTTTCATTACAATTTTAGGCTTTAAATTTATGCAAAAGTGTATTCATATTATATGATAACATTATCAAATTAATGATAAGGAATATCATTTCATTTACAATTTAATTTTCAGTGATAAGAAAGAATGGGGTGATGGTATGACAGGACTTAAAAATACTTTTTTAAATTAGTAAAAAGTTACTTTCTAAAGCAAAAATAATGATTGCTTAGTTTAAAAAAGTAATTTCACTTTTTTTTTCATTACAATTTTAGGCTTTAAATTTATGCAAAAATGTATTCATATTATATGATAGCATTATCAAATTAATGATAAGGAATATCATTTTATTTACAATTTAATTTTCAGTGATAAGAAAGAATGGGGTGATGGTATGACAGGACTTATACTTAGTACAGCTCAATTTTCACTTTCAAAATTAGATGATAAACAACCACATCCAAAAAATTGGCGACCACAATTATTGTTAATTGCAAATTTACCACTAGCTGAAAATTGGCGACAAAATGAAACCACCCGAAAATTACTTAGTCTTGCAAGTCAACTTAAAAAAGGTCGTGGTTTAACTATTGCTGTAGCTCTGCATAAAGGTCAATCTACTAATAAAAATGCTAAGGTAATAATTCAACTTTTTATTTCATTTCAATTAAATTTTATTTTTAAAATAAAATTGATAATAAAAAAGTTTGGATAATTAATTCATTTAAGTGATAAGAAAATATTTCGAGCATTTATTTTAATTGTTCTAACTAAGAAAAAAAAAAAAATGAAATCAAATTACATGGATGAATTTGCTAAAAAAAAACTCAATTTTTTTTAGTTTGAAAAATAAATTTATCAAAATTAAACTTAATGGATAGCTTAAAATGAATGATTAAATAATAAACAATTTTATCACATTATTATCAGTTATGATAATAATAAAGAGAGGAGATTTTTTTTTTTGCATTTTTTTTTTTTCGAGATAATTAAATCAATGAAAAATTCTAATCAAAAATGGGTGACAATAAATATGACAATGTGACAAATGACATTTCTGATACTATAATAATAATAATAATAATAATAATAATAATAATAATAATAATAATAATAATAATAATAATAATAATAATAATAATAATAATAATAATAATAATAATAATAATAATAATAATAATAATAATAATAATAATAATAATAATAATAATTAGATAATTGCGGCACAAATGAAAAAAGAGCTACTGGAAGAGATGACAAATGCAAAAGTTCATGGCTTCTGCTCATCACTTATATATGAAGCAGATCAATTGGAAGGTGCATTATCAACTCTTATACAAAGTTGTGGTATTGGACCATTACGTCCAAATACTTTGCTAATTCCGTATCCGGAAGAATTGCATGCGGAAAGTGTTTATTGGCATTTCTTACGTATGTTACCATTTTCTTATTTTATAAACAATTTAAAAAAAAAAAAAAAAAAAAAAACATTTATAAATTATGAAGTTGAAAAATACATTTTTAGTCTAAAAAAAAAAAAAAAAATTAAACTTTAATTTTGAAAAGATTAATTTTTAAATTATAGATCGCCTTCAACATGGTGCAATGCAAGATATGTGCTTACTTGTACTAAAAGGTATTCCATATTTTCCGGAAAATGAATACAGAATGGCTGGAAATATTGACATGTGGTGGATCCTTCATGATGGTGGCTTATTACTTCTTATTTCATTTTTACTCAAACAACATAAGGTATTAATTGCTTATTTGATTTTTATCATAAAAAATCATTCTTGAATTAACTCTCGATTTATTTCAATTATAAAAGAAAAAATTCATAATATAGTCTAGTTGTAAACAAATAATACTTTCATACTACTATTATCATTTTCAGGTTTGGCGCAATTGTCACCTAAGAATATTTGTTGTTGTTGGACATGATGATAATAAATCACAATTACGACATGATATGGAGAAATTTTTATACGAAATGCGCATCAATGCTAATTTATATGCATGTTTTTAATTTATTAAATTTTTTTTTTTTTTTTTTTTTGTAAATATTGCAAAATAGAATTAATTCAATGTCAAATATTTATTTGATTAAAAGTTAATTAGATGAAAATTAAAAAAAAAAAAAAAGAAAAATGAATAAAATTGAATAAATAGAAGAAATGAAGAAGAGAAAAATTCTTCACATAATAAACTATTTAAATAATTTCTTACTTAATAATAACTAGAATAAGTTATTACTCATTCAGTTAACTTATTCGTTTAATAAAATTATAACCTATTTGTTTACTTTTTCTTTTTATAAACAAATTTCAAAAAATCTTTTCATTCTTTAGAAATAATTGCAATGAATTTCAGAAGAGGAAATAAAAAAAAATTTTTTTTTTAAACTATTTTGTAAATTCATTTATTTTACAATTATTCACTTTAGCTAGAAGAATTTGCAACTCCAGATATATCAGCATATGAAATACAACGATCATTACAAAATGATACATCAAGTTTGTCGAGAAAAAAACGTTGTTCAATGGTATTATATTGCTTATCATAGAAATTTTTAAAATAATTTCATTCTGATTTTTTACCTCAACAAAAAAAAAAAAATTTTTAAAATAATTTCATTCTGATTTGTTGGTAACGAAAATATATTAGAATATAATACATTTAAATGTGTTTATATTGAAAATTTTAATTTATTCAAACAAACTATGCCATAAAGTGAACAGCTAATATTCGTTCACAAATTATAAATAATTTAATAATTGATTTTATGCTACCTATCAAAAATTTACAAATTTCGTATTTAGGATTATAATAATGCTCAAATAAGGTATGCTATGAAAAAATTTGAATAAAATTATTTTTGCTTTATTAAAATTAATTTTTGTTAAGCGAATATTTATTTCTATTTCTCTATCTCTCTATCTAATTAAAACTAATATTGTATTTTTCATCAGTTAAATTTGTAATTAATATCTATGATCATTAATTAAATCAATATGATGCACCAGGTGATAACATTAAATCATTAGAATAAAATACGGCAAAAATAGAAAGAAAAAAAAGAATGAAAGAATTAAAATTAATTAAAATTACATTTCTAGGTTCAAGTTATTCTTGATCAAAATCGAAAACAACGCGAAAATGACAAACAAAGTAAATTAATTTTAATTATTGATTTTATTGTCATTTGAAATCTTGCTATGTTTTCTCATTAAAAATACCTTTTTTCTTGAATTCAGAAAAAAAAAAAAAACTCTAATGTTCTCTTTCTTATTTTGTAGACAATGAACTTAAAGTTCTTTGTCAAACTATTCAAATGGAATCAGAAACCAAAAGAAATAAACAAACGGCAGATAATTTCAAAAGTAATTCGTATCCGACAGACCTTCCACAGCTCAATCCATTTCGAATGTTTGTTTTTTTTTCTTCATTTTCTTTTTATTGTTCCTAAAAAAAGAAATGATTTCCTATTGAAATTTCATTTCTCCTATAAAAAAAAAAAAAGAAAAGAAGAGAACAAAGAAATTTCATGAATGTTTTCAATTTTAATTTCCTCTACGATAGTAATTTAAGTGATTCTATACTAATAGTTTCATTAGTTTCAACTTTCAACTTTTTGAAACTTCAACTTTTGAGCTTTAATACATTTTATTTTTTCAGCGTACATTCAAATAATGATCTAGAAAATGACAAATGTGGAGGAAAATTTAAATGTGAGAGGAAGTTTACATTCAGTTCATTTGAATCAGAAGTAAGTAACACTATCAATCGAGAAGTATTAATTAAGTCATCCGATCAACTAAAGGAACATCTACCAAATGAGGTTTTTTTTTCTTTTTTTGAAAACTTTTCATGTTGAAGAACTTTCTTTTTTTTTCTCCTTGGAATTATTTAAAACAACATGAAAATTTAATTAATTCAATAATTAAAATTATAATTACATTCACAAATGCTCAGATTTTTATAAATCAATCGTATCATTCAACTTTTAGCGTGTAATACGTGAAGTTCATTCGGCTGTACGTTTGAATGGAAAAATATTCGAGAAGTCTAGTGCAAGTGCTCTGGTAGTACTAAATCTTCCAGAACCACCAAAAAAAGAATCTGCTCTTCCCAATTATATGGAATATTTGAATGTGCTAACGCATAACCTACGACGAGTTCTTTTGGTCCGAGGTAGTGGTTCCGAAGTAATCACCAAATATTCGTAATTTCGTTGTATAAATCTTTATACACGCTTCGTTATATTATAAAGAATTACAAAATTCAAATTGTTGATTTATGAAATTATTTTGCAATATTAATTTCTTTCTTTTTTTTTTTTTTTGAAATATTTGAAACAAAGAAGAGTGACATTAAAATTCCAATAATTTGATGCGATAAACTACTTTTTCTTTGAAAATATGACAACTGTAAATGATAAAGTGTCTGAGAAAATTAAAAAAAAAAAAGTTTACTTATCAATCGAAATTTATTCTTCTATGGTACTTCGCTTTTTTTTTCCTCATCTGAATGCAAATACAGTTAATATTGGATGACATCGACAATGTCGCTCTGAAAAAGAAGTCAAAGTAGTTCGTTGCTTCAAGAATTTCAACTATTTTAAATTTCGAAATTTCAAGTATCAAGATCTTTTTTTTTAAAACAACTTTTATGTTCAAACAATATTATCAACTACTAATACTTTAGAGTAGTAATCATCAGTTGTTTAGAGTTATACTGAAGATGTCAATAATAGGATAATTAGTCAAAAAACAAACACAATTCCTTACAGCATATTGTGATGACAAACAAATTTTCATAATTTTATTGGTTAAATAATTAAACCTATTTTAAGTAAATTAAATAAAAAGAAGTTATTTGCAAGATTTCAAAAACTTCATATTTCTTTGAATTTAAAGAAAAGGAGAGCAGAATTCTCTGCATGATTCCCAGAAAAGAGTGACAATCACAATTTGTTATACGACATTACCGCCATTCATCACACAATTTCCCATCATTACATTTCATAGTTTGTAGCATACGACAAAAATGCTACACTGTAATTTCCTATGCAACAGACGAAGGGTGGGAAATATAATGGTTTTTGGAGAGAGGTTGTTGTACGGTAGAATGTTGTACAATAGAATACAATATTTTGAGAGAATTTAGGGGTTGCTGAGATTTACGAGATAGTTTACAATTAGCGGATAATTATAGAATACTAGAGAACATGAAGGTAGTATATGACTCTAATTGAGAAGATGAAAAGATTGAGAGAGTGTTAGAAAGTCAACGGTGATTAATTATAACAGTGATTGAGAGTAATCTGATTACAAGTTTGTAGGAATAAATATAAATTAGTTAAATTAATGTATTTTTCTTCTTTTGGGAATAATTTTTAAAAAATTCTAAGTAAATATATGAAGAAATGCTATAAAGTTTTTATCCCTGTAATTAGTAAATAATATTTGATTCTGCTTGCTTTTATTTATGGATTGGATTATTTATGGATTGTAAGATTTCTGTTTAAATGATTTTGATTAGGGTAAATAAAATATTTGTATAAATAGCATTTGAGAAAGTTGGAAATGGAAGAAATTAAAAGTTATTTATGTCAGTACTTGACTAATTCCATCAATTCTTTGTGAGATAATATTAAGAAAAGTGTTGGGGTAATTTGCTATCAGAACAGCTTATAAATTTAAGTTAAGAAGTTAAAGAATCTCGAAAGAATAGTTTATAAATTTAATTTAATGAAACGAATTTCAAAACTGTTTACTACTTTAAAAAGTAGTTGTTTACTACTACTTTATTTAATTAAAACTCTTCAATATAGCTTATAATAGCTTAATGAAAAAATTTTTTTTCTGTTTTATATTGTTTTCTACATTAACATTTGTCGCTACCATCATGGTAAGAGATTGTACTACACTTTCATAATTTCACATCGTAATGTAATATGCTATTCTAACTTGATATGAATTTTGTTGACGTTATGAGTTTTTTTTTTTTTTGCAGAAATGTGGACGGCAAAAAATATTCTGACAGGTTTTCATCAACATTCATTATTTAGGGTAAATGCGACGTTCTTTCATACAACATCCTTAACTAGATGGCAAAGTGAGTAAGTTCAAGTTTAATATAACTTAATATTGCGGATTTGAATATAATTTTTGAGAATGACTTGAGTCCTTTCTTTAAAGTTTTTTCAAAAGGTTCTTTTTTCTTGTTTATCGACTTCATTTCACTTTAATGTTTTACTGTTTTCTCATCATCCTATTACATAGCTTATCGAAATAAACCTTCACAAATTCTCGGTATGTAATAGCTTGTGGATTTCTTAATTATTGAAGAAGGAAGAAAGAGATAGACTGAGGACTGATTCGTTATTTTATTTTATCCTTATTTTGAATGTCGTCTTTTATTTGCTTTATTTTTGTGAACACTATACTGCTGAATTTAGACTTCGAGAATGAAAGACATTTCGAACCTGGGGAAGATGTTTTGAAGCGGATGTGGTATGCTTTGAAGTATGATGTAAAACGATGGAAAAGGCGGTGGAAAGAAGTAATATTTTATATGGCATTGTTTTTCTTTTTTCTTATTGATTTAATTATTTTAAGTTGTTTTTCAGTTTATGTCACTAAAAGTGTAAACACATTTCTCGCAAGAACTAATGTTTCCCTTTTTTCAGCCGTCGTCATAACAGAATTGTTTTTACTTTCCTTTGTAACTTCTTTACTTCAGTTTTTGTTGACATATTATTAAATCGTAACAGCTTCTTATATAATCAGAAATGTATTTGTAAATTTCTATATTTGACAAATACATAAATTTAGGCCAGAATGGATCCTTATCAGAGGAATAATGCGATTGCACACATCAAACGACACACAATGGATCTCGAGTTGTTCCCATTCGAAACTCAGGTAATTAGATGCTAATTATGGTTATTATTTGCATTGTCTTTAGAGCATCTGTTTTGTTTTCAGAAGTTGGATTATTTGAGGAGAAATTTGCCTTGATATTAATAGAAGCTGATGAATCTTATTCATACTTAAACATGTTTCTGCGATAAAGTTCTGAGTGTAGTTGACGTATTTAAATTTTAAAATGAATACACTTAAATTATTTTATTCGATGTTTACCGTGAAGGATAAAGCATTCATATTCACAAACCTAAATTGATATTTTTTAGGTATTAATCATTGGAGGTGGATTGATAGGATCATCTGTTGCATACTGGTTAAAGCAAGCGTTTCGTGACGAAGACTACAAAGTGACAGTTGTAGAAAATAACGATAAGGCAATAGTTTCAAACTTTTATTTTTTAATCTCATTGATTTGTTAGCTTTTTCAATATAATGTAAAAGCGAGCATTTTCCAGCAAAACAGGATATCATGATGAATAACTAGACTGATATAAGAAAACTAAAAGAAAAATCTTTCCTAAATGTAATTTTATTTCAAACCGTAATGCGACATAAATTTTAGAGTTTTCGAATATTATCTTCAAACCATAACTGCTTTAAATAACATGATAAATCGTGTTATTAGTCTCTTTAATAGTTAAAGAATATGAAAGTTGGAAATTTATTTCTTTACCAAGTTTTTCTACCTCTTTTAAATGTGATGTTTAATTGCAGTTTGCGCAGTGCGCTTCAATGTTAACATGTGGTGGTATCTCACAGCAATTTTCAGTCCCTGAACATGTTACAATGTCAGCTTTTGCCGCTGAATATCTTCGTCATGCTGGCGAACATTTGCGTATTTTAGGTAAATTTACTCTAGAATTCTAGAATTTCAGTTAGTTCCTTCGAATAATTCTTGAATAATTCTTCCATAAGCATGAATAATTCTTCCATAAGCATAGTTAAATCATCGAATTATTTACTTACCTTTTTTGCTGTTGATATACTGAAATTAATTAGTGTTTTATAATTTATAATAAATGTTTTTAGACAACGATCCTCCTGATATAAATTTTTTACCGATGGGTTTCATGTATTTGGCTCGCACACCCGAAGAAGTGGATCGATTGAAGCGGAATTGGAAAGTGCAAACGTTGGTCTAATTGTTTAACTGGATTTAAATTATTGGAAATATTTTCATAACGACGACTGATCGGCTGAAATCAAAAGATTACTTAGTGGAACTGGAATTGTACCACTAAGTAAACTTCTGAATTAGATTCTTAGATTCATCCCATATTCATTTTGCATGCAGCATTCTTCTCGCCACTTTATCTTGCCTTAGAAATTTGAGCTAACTATATTTAATGTATTTCATAATTTCTTGATACCACAAATATGGATCAGATTTCAAAAATTATATAGCTAATTTGGTAGAATAGAACGTAATCAGTCTACAACTTATGACATTACTCATTTACATGTTAATAAAGTTTTATGAGATTTTTGAAAAAACTCATTATAGAGAAAAGTTCAACAAGAAGAAAAAAATTGAGGAAAGTATTGATAAAATTATTTCGGTAAATTTTTAGGCAAAATGGTGCCCGAATTGATTTGCTAAACCGTAATAAGTTATGTGCGAAATTTCCTTTTATCAATTTTGATGATGTATTACTCGGCTCATACGGTAAGTTTGCTTTTATTAGCTCATTCTGATGTTGAGCATGATAGAAAATAAGTATAATATATGAGATTTTATAGGTTTGGAAAATGAAGGTACAATCGATTCTTGGCAACTATTATCAGCTATACGGGAAAAGAATCTTACTTTGGGTGTGCAGTATCTTAAAGGAGAGGTGGAAGGTATGTAACAAATGCTTTTAGAACTTTCTAACTTTTGCGTATATGTATTTGGGAAGAAGCATTCGAGTCTTCATTATTCTAAATAGTGGTTATTTTTACAAAAAATTTTAAATAGGAAATTGCCAATGTTTTGCCTTAATCTCCAAAAGAGACAGATTGCCATATTGTCCATTTTTAAGTGTTTTTTTTTTTTTTTTAATTTTTAAGCGAACTAAAAACAACTGTTTGGTAATTGAGGGTACGCTATACTCAATAACAAATACTTTGTTTACTCCAGTAAAACTTGCAAATTCTCTCAAAGTTTTATCTTTTTAGTGTTTTATCTTACAGACACTGTTTGAATTTTTAAGTAATTCCTTTATTGCTTTTGCCTTTTCCTTTTCAAGTTAACAGAATACATGAAAAGTTAAGTGATCGGCATCCTGTGTTATATTTTATTCTGTATCATAAGATATCCAAATTGATTTTGTAGCGCTTATATTGCTAAATAGCTCCATATAAAATTAATATATTTTTGGTTTGCCTTCACTGATATATAGTTTGGATGAGTTTTTTTTTTTTTTTTTTTTTTTTTAATATGAATATTTAATTTTTAGGTTTTTATTTTGGCCAAAGATATGGTGCTACAGAAATATATGGTATTGCAGATGATGCTGATGAAGCAGTATGGCGTAATAAGCATATCCGCGGAGCTTTTGTAGGCATATAGATTTATTTTTTAAGTTTTTATTATATTTTATATATGTTCTTGCAGCAAAAAAAAAAAAAAAATTTACATATATATTTATAGATTCGGCCGCAAATGACAGATGCTTCTGCAAGAATCGTACGATCTAATCATATTGTTGTTGCTGCTGGTGCTTGGTCTGGTCGTATTGCCGAAATGGCAAGAATTGGTGAGATATTTGTTTTTACTCGTAAATGTAATATTTTTTTAATGCGAAGTTTTGAAGTTCAGTTAAGTGTGAAATTTGTAATTTAGAAGAAGAATTTTGAATTTTTTAGGGAAAGGACAAGATTTATTGGCTGTTAAAATACCGGTTGTTGCACGGAAGCGTATGATGTTTGTTGTACATGCACCTGATGTTCCTGCCTTAGATATGCCGGCTCTTGTGGATCCCAGTGGTGTTTATTGTTTGCTGGAAGAAGTTGGTAATACATTCATTTGTGGGAAAATCCCGAATAAGGTGAGAAATTTGAATGAATTGTGAAATGTATAAATTATTGTTCATTTTTTTGTATTTAGAACTATAATTTTTGTAGGAAGAAGATGAAAAAATGGACCACTCAAATTTGGAAGTAGATTACAACTACTTTTATAATGATATTTGGCCAACTCTAGTGAAAAGGATTCCAGCATTTAGAAATTTAAAAGTAAGTTTTATCGAGAAACACGACAGTTTTTATATTAATGAACCCTTTGATCACTAGCACAGTTAATACAAAGCATCAATGTGAAGCTGAATGAAATTCTGACTCTTTATTATCTCTAATATTGATTATCGTTTAATGAAGATAACTATCGAAATTTTAATCCTTATCTTACATTTTTTCTGTTTCAAAATAGAGACAGCTTTTTCTCGAGAAAAATGAGATATTCATTAATTATATTGTAATAATTAAGCTAAAACAAAAATATTTTTTCTCTATTACAAACAGAAAAATTATGCTTGACATTTTCAGATTAAAAATGCTTGGGCAGGTTATGAAGATGTGAATACATTTGATAATTCACCTGTTATCGGAGAGCATTTACTTTATCAAAATTTACATTTCTTATGCGGGTTTGGGAATCGTGGAATGCAGCATTCCTTAGCTGTCGGACGAAGTTATGCTGAAAAATTGCTGGAAGGTGCATATGTATCATTAAATTTACGAAAATTTGATATGAGACGATTGGTTAAAATGGAAAAATTAGAGGAAGAGTATGGTTAATTGAAACTTTATTATGCTATGCAGCATCGTAGTTGTCATTCTACATTTTTGCCTTTATTTGTACTTTTAGTTTTCTTTCTAGTTTTGTTGTTTTTTTATTTTTTGATACTGACAGTTACAATTCCAAGCAAACTTGTTTGTTTGATATTTGCGTAAATTTTATATAGAAAATATTCATATAAAGTTGTATTTCGTATGTTCTTAATTGTTCACGGGTGATTCCTTTATTTATTTAATGGTAAAAATTTGTGATTTTTGTAGAAAATATTAGCAATGTATTATCAATAAATATTTTCCCAAGCGTACATCATCGATATTTATTCAGAACAGTGATACTTCTTAATTTATACCATTACTCAAATACTTAATTTATACCATTACTCAAATAAATATTATGCAAATTTCTAAAATACTCAAAAATCAGTTTGTGCATACTGAGAAAATTTGATGTGTTTGGATTTGTTAGATTTCAGTATTATCAGTTCTTATTTTACTTTTTTTTAAGATCATAATTTATATAAAATTCACATATTCATTGTGGATTAGTGTGTAGCTTTCGATGTCTCTGTCTATTGAGCCGGAAAAAAAACGTATTCGAACGGATGATGGTGATCAAGTTGAGGAAGAAGAGAAGGAAGCTGTAAAAGAATTACCAAAAGGATGGGAGAAACGAATGAGTCGTTCAAATAGTTTGTTTATTATTACTTTTGAAAATTATGTTTTTTTTTTTTTTTTTTCATCAATTTATTCGTTTAAAATTGAGGAAATTAAAAGTTTTTCCGTTTTCAGATTTCTTTATTAAATTCATTTATGCAATTATTTTAGATCGGTTTTATTATTTCAATGTATACACTGGTCGTAGTCAATGGGAACGTCCCACAAAACCAGCTGATCCAGCACAAGCAAGCTTGAATGAGGTATATTTTGAAAAGTTTTCTTTTTTTTTCTTTTTCCCAGTAACTACTTAATGGTATTCATATGAGAAATTTAAAAGAATAAAAAAATGAAATCATGAATTTAAATAAATTTTTTGGATTATAGTTCTGTAGCATGATTTATTATCGAAAATTTATCAAATTAATTGATGTTTTTTGTATACATTTTATGGTCATTTTGTAGTAAAATTTTATTTTTAAAATAATCTCAAAATATTTTTTTAATTCATCAAAATGCATTTTCACTTAACTGAAGTGTAATATATATATGTTAATTATATTAATAGAAGTGATTTATAGGTACATTGCGCACATTTACTAGTAAAACATAGTGGTTCGAGACGTCCTTCATCGTGGCGCTCAGATGTTATTACACGATCAAAAGAAGATGCAAGGAAAATTTTGGCTGGTTCGACTCAATTTTTCTTTTTTACTCTTCCAAAGGGAAAAAAATTAGCTTTCTCTCATAATTCATAGCTTAGCTGTGAAAAATACGTAAATTTTATACGTAAATACGTATAAAATTCATACGTAAATTTAGCTTTTCGGATCAAATTATGTTTATGAGTTTTACATTTTGCAGGGAAATATTGGACAAAAGATGGATAAGAAATTAGACTAATTTTTCATCTATTATACGTTGTATTTGTTAATATTATCATATTTCATTTTTCTAATTTCTAACGAAAATTTTTTCCTTTAAAAAATAAAGTTTTTCTTTTTATTCTTTTTTTTTTTTTTCCTTGTAGGCTATAGAAAGCAAATTGAGGAGGCATCTGATAAAAAATCAAAATTGAGAGATTTGGCAAAGGAATTTAGCGATTGTTCCTCAGCAAAACGAGGTGGTGATTTGGGATTTTTTAAACGACGACAAATGCAGAAATCTTTTGAAGACGCCGCTTTTGCTCTTGGAGTAACTTTTTTAAAGAGATTTTAAAATTATCATCACGATAATGGGTAGTATGTAGTATGTTTAGAATGTTAGCATGAGAGTTAGCATATTTTAGAATAAAGATAAGAAAGACTAAATTAATATTAGTTTTTTTTTTTTTTTTCATGAAAAATATTCGCAATTTCACCACTGATAGAAGAGGAAAATGTTCATAGCCAAGAAAATTTTTGTGTAAAATTGAAAGATTAAATTTTTAATGTGAATTCTCAAACAATCATACTTACTTTATTATTATAATTTCATTTCATTTCATTTCTTCTTTTTTTTTTTTTCAGGTTGGACAATTGAGTGATATAGTTGACACTGATTCTGGCTTACATCTTATTTATCGAATTGCGTGATAAGCGATATATGTTTATCGCTTATCTTTATCATTAATCTTCTCAGCTTTTATAAATCTAAAGCTTTTTCTTTTTTTTTTTTTTATGCGGGTCTTAACTTCGCATTGCAGTTGTATGGTTTTATTGTACTTTTTTCATGCAATTAATTGCTCTCTCCTTTCATTTCTTTCAGGTTTTTCCTTTCCTGTTCTCTTTTTACTTTTCTGGGGTTGCAAAGTACAACAATGGTTATTATAAAAAAAAGAAAAATTTTATTTTGTTAGGAATGAAAATGAATGAAATAAAAACGTGTATTTTTAAAACTGGTTAAATTTATTGATCATAATGATTGATTGGTAATACTAGCGCTGATTCAATAAATGAAAACTTATTCAGGAGCCTATATTGCTCTATTTTCTGGAATTGCTTCCATTTCAATTCTGAAATTGTTTCCATTTCAGTTAATCGATAATTGTTGCAAAAATTTGATTGTTGTTGAATTTATCTATTCATTTATTTATTTATTTATATTTTTTGCAATTTATATTAATAATAGATAATGATTAGGGAGAGAGAAAGAAAAAAAAAACGGAAAAATGGATAGTTGCAGTTGGTTTTTTTTTTGATAATATATAAATGAAATTTGAAATTAATGGATAAGAGAAGCCATGTATTAATAAGATTGATGCTTCAATTGTTAGGAATTTAATATTTACAGTATTTTTTTTTATTTTTTATTTTTTATTTTTATTTTTTTCATTGTGCTACAAATACATTCATTAAAAAACTGATAAACTTTGAATAATCTGAGATGATTGTATGAATTTTATTGGCAATTTTGTCAATTATCATTTGTATTATTGGCTAAAGTGAAAAGAGAAATAAATGATTTCAAATCAGTTTTGATAATATTTTTAGTATACTTTTAAATAGCTGTCGCAACAGTTGATTATAATTTATTTTTTCTTAAACTAATTTTATATGAACGAATAACTTTTTTTTTTTTTGTATTCAAAAAAAAAAAAAGTAAGAATTACAGTGAATGCAATGTATTTTAAAAGTATTGCAAATATTTTATTTTTGCTAGAATGATTGAAATTTATAAGTTTCAAAAGTTTTGAAATTGAAATTGAATCAAATTTTCTACTTTAGTGTAATTATTAATGATTGTGAATAAATAAATTTACAGTTAATTGCATGATGTTATTAGCATTGTGCTGAAGTTTTTTTTTTTTTTGATCATTTTTAAATTTTTATTAATTGCTTGTTAATTATTTTCCATTTCATTTATTTCTTTTTTTCTTAGTTTGAAAATGAAGAAATTTGATTCAATTTCAATTTTCATATTAATTTCATTTTTTAAAATTTCAATTCCATATTAATTTCATTTTTTAAAATTTCAATTTCATATTAATTTCATTTTTTAAAACTTAATTTATAGTGATAAGCTGATGCTTTAATTTTTGCACTTTAATTTCTATTTTTTTTTTTTTTTTGTATTATTTCTATTATTATTTGTTGTATTTATTTAGGTTGACATTATTTATAGGTGACAAAGAAATAATGCCTGTGCCACAATATCAAGGTGTTTCTGGACATCCACAAATAACATGTTGGCAAAAGATGAAAATGGGCTTACTTATGGGAGTATTTATTGGTTGTGCATCAGGTGTTCTTATTGGTACTGCTAGTGCATTCAGGTTAGAATTTAAATTCGAATTTAAATTAATTGCTTAATGCTAAGTTAACTTCTTTTCTTATTACTTCATAAATTAAATACTTGCTTTTTTTTTTTTTTTAATTCTATTTGATCATAATTTGAATGCATACTTAAAGTATATTGTTGATGCTTATTGGAATGCTTACTTAAAAAAATCATAATTTGAATGCTTACTTAAAGTATATTGTTGATACTTATTGGAATAGTGTAATGAATTAATAAGTTTGTTGTTTTAAAAAAAGTTAAATTTTTGCAACATTAAAATTTTTAAAATATTTTACTTATAATAGCTAATAATAGTGATGATTTATGATAAATTGAAAACATAAAATTGATTTTTTAAAAAAAAAAAAGAAAAAAAAAAAAGGTGTCAATTATAAGCATATCATCTTAAATATCGATCGATGTAACTTAGATTTTATTATCAAATTAAATTGACTGATAATCGTAACTAACAATTAATCTAAGTTATGTTTTTCTTTTTATCACAAGGAAATAATTTTATGAGTATTTTTTAAGCATGGGTCTAAGAGGACGTGCAATGATAGCACAAGCTGGACGATATTCGACAAAAATGGGTAGTTCATTTGCGGTATTTATGATGATCGCACAAGGATTACGTTGCTAACAAAATGCTCTCTCTCTCTCTCTCTCTCTCTCCCTTCTTTTTTCAACAAAAAAAACACTATCAGTGATTAATGTTAGCAATTAGTGAAGAATTTTTTTTTGTTTTAAAATGATTTATTTTATATTTGTTTATGTATTACTAGGATTTGATTATCATTTAATAATGAATCTTACATAATTTTACTTTTTACTAATTTCTATCATATTTTATTATTTATTACTATTTACTAGTATGAATGATAAATTTTGTTTGTTTTTTTTTTGCCTCAAAAAATTAAAGTAAATTTATGATTCTTTTGAAACAAACATTTCTGCAATTTTAAATGTTTTAGTACATCTTTGATTCTTTTGGAACAAATTTTTTTTTTTTTTTTTGCATAATTCTATTGCTTAGATTGTAAATTTTTGTTTTTTTTTATTGACTTTTATGTTAAATTTTTTTTTTTCTGAGCAAGAAAAATTTATTTTTCTACTATTCTTTTTATAAATATTTCAGTTTTATATTAAATTTCATTAGACGACAAGCATTTGGTTACGTTAATTGTGTGAAGATAGTTCGATTTATGATTTGATTTAATGTTTTGTGGTAAAAAAATTTTGAACAAACTAAAATGCTTCTCATTAGGTTACTTTTAGCAAATGATTTACCTTAAAGTTTTATACTTTTTTTCTTTTTTTTTTTTTTTCCAATCAAATTATCTAAGATTTTTATTATTTTCACTTCCTGTGATAATATATTTTTTTCATTACTATTTTGAACTTTTGCTAAATAAGAAATGAAAAATGAAAAGTTTTTTTGTTTTTGTTTTTTTTTTGTTTTTTTTTTCTTTCCACCTTGTTATTAATTGAGTAATAAAGCAAAAAATAGAAACGAGCATCGAAATATTTTCAAAAAAAAAAAACTCACAATTTCAACTAAATTTATTTGAGCAATTAATATTTCTCTTAAGCAATTACTAAATTTAAAGATTTTTTTTTTTTTTTTATTCGTTATTCTTATTAACATTTTTTATTTTTTTATTTCAACATGTCGTAATCATTTAAATTAATCGAAATTGAAAAAATTTTTTTAGGAATATATGGATGGAAGTGCTGCTGCATTTGTATAAAAATTGATGATTATTAAGAAAATAAGAAAGTGAACTTTCAATGTTAAATTTAAGGATTGAAATTAAATTCGAATTTAAAAGTAATAAGAAATAAACACCAGATGTGATGTAGATTTTACCAAACAAAAAAAAGGAAAATATTTGATGTTATATTTCAATAAACAAACAAAAAAATATGACAATATCTGAATAAATAATGAAAATTTATTAAAATACTAGAAATATGAACTATACTAATTAAATTTTAGGAAATAAACTGATGAAAATTTAATTAATATTTTGAAATACATTTGCAAATAATACGACTTTTTTTTTTTTTACAAAAAAAAAGTTTATTTGAGAAATAATATCATTATAGTTTTATTATTGCTAAGATTAATTGATAAATTAAGAATTAATTTTCATTTTTAGCTAAAATTATTGAAGTTTTTTTTTTTTTTTTTTTTTAAATTGTATCTAAAATAAGTCTCTTCCTAATTTATATTATTTTAACAATTTCAATTTTTTTTTTTTTATCATATTGAATTATCAAAAATGATTGTTCAATTTATAATCATCAAGATTGGATTATTTATTTGATAAAATATGTCAAACTTTTGAAAAATTTCTAACAAATTTGACAGATTAAAAAAGAAAAAAAAGAAAAGCACTAACAAATATATAAATGACAATGTGAAACAAAAATTTTTTTGAAATTTTTTTAACTAAAAATAGATCCATTTTAGAATTTAATTTGAAATTGAAAAGTTTTTAAAAAATATATCAGAAAGCAAATTGCTAATTTGTACTTTTTTTTTGAAGGCTATATTAAAAGTTAGTAAGAAAAAAAGAAATTATAATTTGGAATAAAATCCAAAAAAAAAAAGAGAAAAAAAAAGTGAGATTTAGTATATTTAATATCCTATAGCTACTCTTGGTAGTGGACAATGGTCACACTGTCCGATTGATCCTTGCGGTCCTCGAATACCTGGTTCACCTGTTGCTCCAGCTAGACCAGGAGCTCCATCACAACCTGGATTTCCGGGTGGTCCTTCTGCTCCATTCCTACCTGGTACACCATTTTTACCTGGATTTCCTGGTACACCTTGCTTTCCTCTAGGACCAGGATATCCTTGTGGTCCGTTCGGTACAGCTATTTCGACCACTTTTCCGGGAAGTCCACAAGGTCCAGGAAGACCTGGTTTACCAGGTGGACCTGGTGGTCCCATCGGTCCTTGTCTACCAGGTTGCCCAGGTAAACCTGGATATCCATCACGACCTGGCAAACCTGGCTTACCAACTAGTCCTTTCCGACCTGGTTCTCCCGGAGGACCAGGTTCACTTTTTTCACACTCAAAACAGAAAACAATACGTTCTGGTTGTTTCGGCGGCGGTGCATTCAGTCCATTTCTGCCTGGTTGTCCGGGTAATCCGTCCGGACCGCTCTGTCCATCCGGACCAGGTAAACCTCTAGGTCCTACTGGTGACACACCGCATCCACAGCATACACTTTGCTTTGTTGATGACATTTGTTGATTCAAATACGAATAATTAGGTATGGTACCAACAAAACTAGCCAATCTTTTATGTCTTTGACCTCCAACTAAAATCTGCAAATAAAATTTTTTTTTTTTTTAAATAAAAATAAAAATTCAAAAAAAAAAGCTAAAAATTTAAAAAAAAATGAAAATTTTTTTCAAAATTTAATCAAAATTTGATAATCTTAGCATGCATTTCAATTTATTAATCGATCATTAATTAAAATTCGTATTTATGTAAAATATTTTTTAATTGTTATCTATTAATTTATAAATTACAAAAATTATAAAATAATAAAAAAAAAAGTAATAATGATCAATTTTTTTAATTTTATTCTTAAACAGATTACTTTTAATTAACTTAAAATTAATTATAGCATAAAAAATTTCAAAAAAATTCAAATAAAAATTTGCAAATTTCTCAAATAATATAAAAGAAAATTTTGACCAAAGTAAATATTAAATTTGAAATAAATAATCAAAATGAAATATTTTCTATCTTCTATGTTCAGTTCTTATTTTTTTCATTCCTTTTTTTGGTTTTGTTTTTTATTTATTTATTTATTTTTTATTTAATTTAAGAACAGTCAAAAATTATTTTATTTTTAATTAAAAATTCATTTTTTTGTTTACTTAAAAATTTTATTTAAATTCAAAAAATTCATTTCATTTAATTATTTGCTAATCACTTTACTTTAAATATACTTCAAATTTCTAATCTTTTAGTATTGCAATTCATTAATTTAAGAAAAGTTAGATATTAAATTTAAGTAAAATCAAAAAAAAAAAAAATTCATTTTTTCTTTTGTCAAAAATTTTATTTAAACTCAAAATATTCATTTCATTTAATTATTTGCTAATCACTTTACTTAAAATATACTTCAAATTTCTAATCTTGCATTATGCAATTCATTAAGTTAAGAAAAGTTAGATATTAAATTTAAGTAAAATTAAAAAAAAAAAATTCATTTTTTCTTTTGTCAAAAATTTATTCAAATTCAAAAAATCCATTTCATTTAATTATTTGCTAATCACTTTACTTTAAATATACTTCAAATTTCTAATCTTGTAGTATTGCAATTCATTAATTTAAGAAAAGTTAGATATTAAATTTAAGTAAAATCCAAAAAAAAAAAAAAAAAAATTACAAACTTGTGTTTTTAATATTTCTTTCCAAATATTTTGACTTCGTTGCTTGCAAAAATCAATTTCATTTTGCATGCTTGAATGCATGTATTGCAAGTAATTATAGAATAATGGTATTGAAAATATGCAAATTAATGTTGCAATTACGGCTAAAATTACAGCAAACAATACTGCACGTCGTAAATTTATTAATTGTTGTTGTTGTTGAAATATTATTTTAATCGAATTAAATTCATCCATTATTGCTAAAAAGAAGTTTAATTTTATTTACAAATAAATTGATAAAAAAATAAAATAAGAATTATTGATGAAAATATTTTTAGATTAGTTATCAAATTGATAATAATATATATACAATAAAAATATTCC
>JAAVKF010000025.1:95000-177500 GCA_012070555.1 Brugia pahangi | reverse complement strand
TATTATTATTATTATTAGTAGTAGTAGTACTATATTATTATTATTATTATTATTATTAGTAGTAGTAGTACTATTGTTATTATTATTATTATTATTATTATTATTATTATTATTATTATTATTATTACTATTGTCATTATTATTATTATTATTAATAGTAGTACTGTTGTTGTTGTTATTATGTTATTATTATAATAATAAATTTGCTATAATTTTCATTCACTCATTAATAATAAACAAAACAAATTACATATTCCAATAATCTTTCATTTTAAAATTAAAATGTTTACTTAACAAATAATTTAAAAAAAAAAAAAACACTTTCAACTTTTACTTTTTACTTTTTATTTCTAAAAAAAAAATTTTTTTTTTTTCTTAAAATTATCCAATCTGAATGAAAAAAAAAAAATTGAAAGAAACAATTTGATAGGAACAATGAAAATTTTGTTGTTTAAAATTTTTCAAATGTTTTCTTTTTTTTTTTTAAATGAATGAATGAATGCACAAAGTAATATTTATTCGATTAATTGCTTTTTTTTAGAAATTTAATTTTTTTTTAAATTTGACAACAAATTTATCAACAAAATATTTTTTGTCTGTTTGTTGATGATATAATCAGCAAAATAATTTATCATTATCATACAGCTTACTAATGAACATAATACCTGTTCAATGGTTTTCCTTTTTTTTTTAATTTTTAATTTTTCATTGAAATCTTTTTTTTTTTTTGTTTTAAACAAATTTAATTAAATGAAAAAATTTTTTTTTGTTATTTATGAGAGTGGCAGTTTTTTTTAAATGATTAAAAAATTTCATAAAAAACATAAACAAAACAAGAAAGTTTTTTCTTTTTTTTTTTCTTGGCTATTTACTTTCTGTTTTTTTTTTTCAAAGAATAAAATAAATAGCCAAGAAAAGAAATATTTTAAATTCATTATTTCAATTTTAATTTTTGAGGACTTATTTGATGGATTATATCAAATAATATAACTTAAAATTTGATTCTTAGAAGACACTCAAAAGAGAATTTTTTTCGATTATTAAATTTTATATATTAAAAAGTATTACTAAATTTTAAATCTTAAATTAAATAAAATAGACTGAAATATATAAATTCTAATTCAAAATTCACTGAAATTAAAATATTTGAAAAATTCAATAAGAATTTACATACTTAAATTAATTTTACTCATAGCTTAAAATAATATTTAAAATTTTAAATCTTAAAATTAAATAAAATAAATTGGGAAAAATTCATTTTAACAATAATTTATATTCCAATTTCCAAAATTCACTGAAATTAAAATGTTTGAAAACTTCGATATGAATTTATATACTTAAATTAATTTTATTAATAACAAAATGTTATAAAATTTTAAATCTTAAAATTAAATAAAATAAATTGGAAAAAATTCATTTTAACAATGATTTATATTCCAATTCTCAAAATTCACTGAAATTAAAATATTTGAAAATTTCACTATGAATTTATATACTTAAATTAATTTTACTGATAACATTAACATCAAATAATATTATCATAAATTAAAATTCAACAAAAAAAAAAAAGAAAAAAGTTGGAATTTTGGAATTATTTTGAAATTTTTTTTTATTTAATTTTTTAAAGCAATTTGCATTTTTTTTTTTATAATTTTACTTAACAAAATAATTTAACAGTAAAGTAATTATTAATAATTTATATTTTCAAAGCATTTAATTAATTAATCAGAAATTTTAAAATTATTCAAAAATTTTTCCTAAACAATAAATATTATCATCTTTTAAATAATTTTCTATGATAAGAATGTAACTAACTTTTTTTTTTTGATATTGATATCATATTTATTGTCAGAGAAATGTGATATTGTGATAGTATCAAAGTGTAGTGATAAGCTATTTGTAGTGATAAGTGATAAGCTAATTGAACTAAAAGTCAATGACTTATTTAAGTTTGTAGGAAAAAATCTTTTTTTTTTTTTTAAAAAAAAGGAATAATTAATTTAAACTATTTTGGATAGCTATACTGATATTGTTAAAGTACAGTGATAAGCCATTAATAGTGATAAGTGATAAGCTAATTGAACTAAAAGTCAATGACTTATTTAAATTTATAGAAAAAAATTTTTTTTTTTTTTTTTTAAAAAAAGAAATAATTTAAACCATTTTGGATAGCTACACTGATATTGTCAAAGTATAGTGATAAGCCATTAGTAGTGATAAGTGATAAGCTAATTAAGCTAAAAGTCAATGACTTAATTAAATTTATAAAAAAAAAAACATTATTTTCAAAACAAAGAATAAATTATTTAAACTATTTTGGCTAGCTGCACTGATATTGTCAAAGTGTAGTGATAAGCTATTAGTAGTGATAAGTGATAAGCTAATTAAGCTAAAAGTCAATGACTTACTTAGATTTATAAAAAAAAATTTTTTTTTTTTAAAAAAAAGGAATAATTAAATTAAACTATTTTGGCTGCACGTGCAAAATAAATTTTAATGTAAATAATTCACTAAATTTATAATTTAAATCATTTTTATTATCATTCTAAAACTATTTTACAAAAATAATTTTAGCTAAAAAAAAAAACCTTTTTTTTTTAAAAAACTTTATTATTTAATAGTTTAATAAAAGGAAACGAGAAAAAATCTTCGAAAAAAAAGAGAGAAACGTATTGTTTAAATAAAAATAAAACTAAATAAATGAATGAATTTTTTTTTTTTTAAAATAAAATTTTTAAATAATTTAGAGAATAAATAAATTAATATTTAAATGAATATTATGAAAAAAAATTTTTTTTATCAATTATTCAGCACAAAATTTTCAATATTTTTGTTTCTAAATTTTTTTTTTGTAAAAAAAAAAATAAAAAATTCTCGAAAAGATAAGAAAAGAAAAAAGTGAGAAAATATTTTTAAACAAGAATTATAAAAATAAATGATCATATTTAAATACGCATATCATCAAGAATTTATCTAATTTTTTTTTCTCGAAAAAAAAAATAAAAAATAACAAAAAAAAATTTTTAAAAACATGTTTCAACCAGGTAATTATTTATTTTTATTTTTTTAAATTGATTAATTAAATTAATTAAAAAAAGAAATTAATTAATTAGATAAATGTGCGGGTAAGTACCTCATTGCCTACCTTTAAAATAAGTATTACCTAACAATGAGAAAAATGATTTTGAAAAAGAATTTTTTCTATTGATTAATTAAATTAATTAAAAAAAGAAATTAATTAATTAGATAAATGTGCGGGTAAGTTCCTCAATGCCTACCTTTAAAATGAGTATTACCTAACAATGAGAAAAATGATTTTGAAAAAGAATTTTTTCTATTGATTAATTAAATTAATTAAAAAAAGAAATTAATTAATTAGATAAATATTCGGGTAAATACCTCAATGCCTACCTTTAAAATTAGTATTACCTAACAATGAGAAAAATAATTGAAAAAAAATTTTTTCTTTTGATAAAAAGAAATTGATGGGAATATAATCAGGAAAAATTTATGGGTAAAAAAATTATTTACTGTTCATATAATTAAATTACCAGTGATAAATTTGAAATTTTTTATCAGTAATGAAAAAATGATAGGTAATATTTCATTTAGTATGGGTAAATAAAAGTACGGGTAAATAAAATAAAAATGTGATAATGAATAATGATTAAATATTATTATTATTATTATTATTATTATTATTATTATTATCATTGAATAATGATTAAATATTCTGAAATAATTATTATCATTTAGAAATTAATTAAATTAATTAAAATAAATAAATAAATTAATTAATTGTTTACTTATTAATTACTTATTAATTAACATTTTTTGGTGAAATTATTATTAGATAAACATTTTAATTAATAATTTATATGCCAAGAAAAAATTACAAATTTATAATTCCTACTTTATTTTTTTTTTTTTAAATTAATTTAGTAAATTTAGTAATTTTTATTTGAAACAAAAAAAAAAATAATTTAAATAAAATAGTGATAAATGATAAAATTCATAGAAATCTATTCTGATTTTTTTTTTAAAAAAAAATAAATTCAATCAATATTCTTATCATTAATGGTCGATCAATAATTTAATGTTTATTTTTTACGAATAAATTACTGATCAGTAATAATTTAATGATCAAAAATTTAATTTTAATTTTTAATGATCAATAATTTAATGTTAATTTTTTTTTAAGAATAAATTACTAATTAATCCAGAAAAGAGTAAGTTAAATTTACAAAGGTTAAATGAGCAGTAACCTTTAACCTTGAATTATAGTTTAGTTAATTGAAATATGTATCAAAAATGCCTTATCACATGGGTGATAAATGATGTATTCATAAAATTTTAAATTATCTTTTATCACTAAAATAATCAATTGAACAATCAAAATTATTCGAACTAATTTTGCTACATTATTCATCTAAAATTTATTTTAAAAAGCTAATTTTAATTGCTTTTTGATAAATCTCGAAATGTTAATCTTTGCTCTTTTGCTTAAAATTTATAAATTTACTAATTTATGCTTATCTATCTGTTATCAGTAAAATATTTTAAATCTTTTATTGAGTGTAATTAAATTAGCTCCCTTTTACTGAATTCTGTTATCAGTAAATTTTGTTATCAGTAAAAATCGAAGAAGCCGAAAAAAGAATGAATCAATTAGGGTTAAAACGTGTAAATACGTATAAAAACGTAAACAAATTACAACGTATAAATACATAAATAAATTACAACGTATAAATATGTAAATAAATTACAACATACAAATACGTATAAATACGTAAATAAATTACAACGTATAAATATGTACAAATATGTAAATAAATTACAACATACAAATACGTATAAATACGTAAATAAATTACAACGTATAAATACGTAAATAAACTACGACGTATAAATACATAAATAAACTACAACATATAAATACGTAAATAAATTACAACGTGTAAATACGTATAAATACGTAAATAAATTACAACGTAAATAAATTAGAACGTATAAATACGATGAAAATTAATGAAAAAGATTACAAATAAATTTAAAATAAATTTAAAATAAATTAAATTAGTAGAATGAAAGCGGAATGTTAATGAGATGAAAAGAGAGAAAAAAGAAATTTCATTTTTATCATTCGTTCAATCAATTTTTTTTTGAATCTTTTTTTTGTAAAATATCAGCGCAAAAAGACAATGAATGAAAATTGGGCGCTTTTGTCCGTTGAAAGAAAAAAAAAATCGTAGCTATTTTTATAATCGATTTTTTTTTATTCTATTTAGACATTTCATATATTATACATCAATTTCGGATTTCTCTTTAACCTAAGAGAGAACATGTTTAATACGTGAGGGTAACGAACACGTAATTCAAGTAATTCAAGCGTAATTTGACGTAAATTAATTACTTACAATATGCTGAATAACAAGTTTTGTTGAAAGACACATTTTGTAATACATAATTCAAGCGTAATTTAACGTAAATTAATTACTTACAATATGATGAATAACAAGTTTTGTTGAAAGACACATTTTTTAATACGTAATTCAAGCGTAATTTAACGTAAATTAATTACTTACAATATGATGAATAACAAGTTTTGTTGAAAGACACATTTTTTAATACGTAATTCAAGCGTAATTTAACGTAAATTAATTACTTACAATATGCTGAATAACAAGTTTTGTTGAAAGACACATTTTGTAATACATAATTCAAGCGTAATTTAACGTAAATTAATTACTTACAATATGCTGAATAACAAGTTTTGTTGAAAGACACATTTTGTAATACATAATTCAAGCGTAATTTAACGTAAATTAATTACTTACAATATACTGAATAACAAGTTTTGTTGAAAGACACATTTTTTAATACGTAATTCAAGCGTAATTTAACGTAAATTAATTACTTACAATATGCTGAATAACAAGTTTTGTTGAAAGACACATTTTGTAATACATAATTCAAGCGTAATTTAACGTAAATTGACGTAAATTAATTACTTACAATATGCTGAATAACAAGTTTTGTTGAAAGACACATTTTTTAATACGTAATTCAAGCGTAATTTAACGTAAATTAATTACTTACAATATGTTGAATAATAAGTTTTGTTTGAAAGACGCATTTTGCAGTACGTAATTAAAGCGCAAATTAACGTAATTAATTACTTACAATATGATGAATAACAAGTTTTGTTTGAAAGGCTCATTTTGTAATAAAACGTAATTCAAGCGTAAATTAACGTAAATTAATTACTTACAATATGTTGAATAATAAGTTTTGTTTGAAAGACGCATTTTGCAGTACGTAATTAAAGCGTAAATTAACGTAAATTAATTACTTACAATATGCTGAATAACAAGTTTTGTTGAAAGACACATTTTTTAATACGTAATTCAAGCGTAATTTAACGTAAATTAATTACTTACAATATGCTGAATAACAACTTTTGTTGAAAGACACATTTTGTAATACATAATTCAAGCGTAATTTAACGTAAATTAATTACTTACAATATGCTGAATAACAAGTTTTGTTGAAAGACACATTTTGTAATACATAATTCAAGCGTAATTTAACGTAAATTGACGTAAATTAATTACTTACAATATGCTGAATAACAAGTTTTGTTGAAAGACACATTTTTTAGTACGTAATTCAAGCGTAAACTGACGTAAATTAACGTAAATTAATTACTTACAATATGCTGAATAACAAGTTTTGTTGAAAGACACATTTTTTAATACGTAATTCAAGCGTAATTTAACGTAAATTAATTACTTACAATATGCTGAATAACAAGTTTTGTTGAAAGACACATTTTGCAGTACGTAATTAAAGCGCAAATTAACGTAATTAATTACTTACAATATGATGAATAACAAGTTTTGTTTGAAAGGCTCATTTTGTAATAAAACGTAATTCAAGCGTAAATTAACGTAAATTAATTACTTACAATATGCTGAATAACAACTTTTGTTGAAAGACACATTTTGTAATACATAATTCAAGCGTAATTTAACGTAAATTAATTACTTACAATATGCTGAATAACAAGTTTTGTTGAAAGACACATTTTGTAATACATAATTCAAGCGTAATTTAACGTAAATTGACGTAAATTAATTACTTACAATATGCTGAATAACAAGTTTTGTTGAAAGACACATTTTTTAATACGTAATTCAAGCGTAAACTGACGTAAATTAACGTAAATTAATTACTTACAATATGTTGAATAATAAGTTTTGTTTGAAAGACGCATTTTGCAGTACGTAATTAAAGCGCAAATTAACGTAATTAATTACTTACAATATGATGAATAACAAGTTTTGTTTGAAAGGCTCATTTTGTAATAAAACGTAATTCAAGCGTAAATTAACGTAAATTAATTACTTACAATATGTTGAATAATAAGTTTTGTTTGAAAGACGCATTTTGCAGTACGTAATTAAAGCGTAAATTAACGTAAATTAATTACTTACAATATGCTGAATAACAAGTTTTGTTGAAAGACACATTTTTTAATACGTAATTCAAGCGTAATTTAACGTAAATTAATTACTTACAATATGCTGAATAACAACTTTTGTTGAAAGACACATTTTGTAATACATAATTCAAGCGTAATTTAACGTAAATTAATTACTTACAATATGCTGAATAACAAGTTTTGTTGAAAGACACATTTTGTAATACATAATTCAAGCGTAATTTAACGTAAATTGACGTAAATTAATTACTTACAATATGCTGAATAACAAGTTTTGTTGAAAGACACATTTTTTAATACGTAATTCAAGCGTAAACTGACGTAAATTAACGTAAATTAATTACTTACAATATGTTGAATAATAAGTTTTGTTTGAAAGACGCATTTTGCAGTACGTAATTAAAGCGCAAATTAACGTAATTAATTACTTACAATATGATGAATAACAAGTTTTGTTTGAAAGGCTCATTTTGTAATAAAACGTAATTCAAGCGTAAATTAACGTAAATTAATTACTTACAATATGTTGAATAATAAGTTTTGTTTGAAAGACGCATTTTGCAGTACGTAATTAAAGCGTAAATTAACGTAAATTAATTACTTACAATATGCTGAATAACAAGTTTTGTTGAAAGACACATTTTTTAATACGTAATTCAAGCGTAAATTGACGTAAATTAACGTAAATTAATTACTTACAATATGTTATGATTTTATTATCAGAAGGTTATCATTAGATTTATCATTTCTTTGATAAACTGTTGACATCTGATTTGCCTGATTTTTCGTGCTAAATATTCAGAAGTGCTAAAATTCTTCCTGAAATATTTGAGGAGCTTAATTGAAAATCAAAAGAAAAGGAAATGAATGAGTAATTACTTTAAGAGAGTAGTAAAACTAATAAGTGATAAGATAAGTAAGCTTACTTATCACTGATAATAATTTAAAATCAAAATAAAAGAAAATGAATGAGTAATTACTTTAAGAGAGGAGTTAAATAAATAAGTGATAAGATGAGTAAACATACTTATCACTGATAATATTTTGAAATCAAAATAAAAGAAAATGAATGAGTAATTATTTTAATAGAGTAGTAAAATTAATAAGTGATAAGATAAGTAAACAATAAACAAATAGCTAGTAGAAGCTTTTTCTTGCCTAGTTATTTGATTAAAATAAAAAGTTAACTTATCATTTGAGCAGTAATTTATCATTTGCTATTTACCATGCAAAATAAATTAGTTATGGGTAATATTTGGGTAAAATAATCCTAGTTAAAATATTTTTAAATAATAAATTAAGTTTAAAATTAACAGTTATATCAAATATTATTTCATTCTTTTTTATTGATCAAAAAAAAAAAAGTTATTTTCAATGTTTTTTTTTTTTTTTACTATTTCAGAGATAAATTATTTGTATGGAAACGATAAACTTGAAATTAAAATGAAGAGAATTAAATTTGAGTAAATTTGAGAAAGTAAATAAATTGAAAAGAAATTAAATTTGAAATGAAAAAAAGAAAATTAAATCTAGTATAACAATTAAATTATATGAATTAAAAAATGAAAGAAACTTTTGGACAAACAAGCAGAACACTACTATTACTATTTTAAATTTGTTGCCTACAAAAGAGTAAAGTTAACTTTGACCTATGATACTTAATTTGTTACCTACAAAAGAGTAAAGTTAACTTTGACCTATGATACTTAATTTGTTGCCTACAAAAGAGTAAAGTTAACTTTGACCTATGATACTTAATTTGTTGCCTACAAAAGAGTAAAGTTAACTTTGACCTATGATACTTAATTTGTTGCCTACAAAAGAGTAAACTTAACTTTGACCTATGTTACTTAATTTGTTGCCTACAAAAGAGTAAAGTTAACTTTGACCTATGACCTTTAGGCTAGCAGTAGACTAAAGAATTATATTTGAATATTAATCTAAGCAAATTTTAAAAATCTCTCCATTGCATTAAATTTCATTTTCATTTCTGTGTAAATTGTTTAGCAGTCAGTTGCGCTCGTTGTTTTTTTTTTGTTAATTGCTCCACTGTAGCGCTTTCATTTCTTCAATTAAAGCTAATTTAGAGTATTTTTTTTTCTTTTCTAAAATAAAGTATTAAAAGTATTAAAGTTAAAGTCATTATCATTTCATAAAGTATTAAAATCATTATCATTATCATTTTCATATTACTATTATCATTTCATAAAGTATTAAAGTCATTATCATTATCATTTTTATAAAGTATTAAAGTCATTATCATTTCCATAGAGTATTAAAGTCATTATCATTTTCGTAAAGTATTTAAAATCATTATCATTATCATTTCTTAAAGTATTTAAAGTCATTATCATTTCATTTTCATATTATCATTATCATTTCTTAAAGTATTTAAAGTCATTATCATTATCATTTTCATATTATCATTATCATTTCTTAAAGTATTTAAAGTCATTATCATTATCATTTTCATATTATCATTATCATTTCTTAAAGTAAAGTCATTATCATTATCATTTTCATATTATCATTATCATTTCTTAAAGTATTTAAAGTCATTATCATTATCATTTTCATATTATCATTATCATTTCATGTAGGGCAAAATTTATTTCTTAATTATTTGAATAGCTAAACTCTAATTTTTAGATTAAATTATTTAGATAATTGATAGCTAACATCGAATTATTTTCCTCTCATTGAAAAATTTTTAATATGAGAAATTGCAGGATAATCAGAATAGAAATTGAAATTTAGTGATAATTCCATTTTGGAATATTTCTGAATTTATGTGTTATTAAAAATTATTATTATTATTTATTATTATTTATTATTATATTATTATTATTTATTATTATAATATTATTATTTATTATTATATTATTATTATTATTATTTATTATTATTATATTATTATTATTATTATTTACAGTTTATTTATTATTAAAAAAAAATAAATAAATTCAAAATAATTAACTTTAATTATGGCACTAAATGAAATCAAATTATCACTAAATTTGAATTAAATTTGAAATTGAATTATCATCACTAAATATCAGCTGCTAAGAGTACGATATAGAATATTTTTGTTCAGTAATATGTTAAATTATACAAAAATTTTAAATATTAATTTATAATTTAAAATTATTTAATTTTAATTTTTTTTTTCTTAATATGAGAAATTTTTTTATTTTCTTATATTTCTGAATTTATGTGTTTTAAAAATTATTATTATTATTATTTACAGTTTATTTGTTATTAAAAAAATATAATTAATTTACAATTTTTGAAATATTCCATTTTGGTGCAAATGAAAATATTAAATTTTTAAAATTAAAAAATTTTAAAATGCAACATTTTATCATTTCCTAATCACTCAATCGTACTTTTAGAAAAAATATGGCAAATTTTTTTTTTTTTCTGTATTACTTATAAATTTAATGAATTAATTGTAAATTTTTACAAATATACAAAGTATCCATTTTTCATTTTATGCATTTTTGAATTATTCTTTTTTTTTTTTTGTTTTAAATTTTCTTTTTACTTTTAAATTACTTTTTTTTTCAATTTTTCAATCTTTTTTTTTTCAAAATTTTTTAAAAAATTTTAATGTTTATGGTTATTTCTTCAAATAATGAAAGATTTTTTGAATCACTTTTTTTTTTTTTTAATTTTTCAATGTATGAATAAAAATTTAACATATTTTTTAAATTTTTTAACTTATGAAAGTTTTTTTTTTCCAAAGTGATATAATCATCACAAAGAAATGTTTTTTTTTTTGTTTTAAATTTTCTTTTTAGTTTTGGATTAATTTTTTTTTAAAATTTTTTTTTTCAATTTTTTTAAAAAAATTTTAATATTTATGGTTATTTCTTCAAATAATGAAAGTTTTTTTTTTTTTTTTTCAAAGTGATATAATCATCACGAAGAAATGTTTTTGTTTTTTGTTTTAAATTTTCTTTTTACTTTTGGATTATTTTTTTTTTTTTCAAAGTGACATAATCGTCACAAATAGAAGTGAACCATTTGATCCATTAATTATCGTCTTTTTTTCTTTGCTTAGCATAGCAAAATGATTTACTTATCGCAGTATTTTTTTGACATATTAAGTGATGACAGGTATATCACGATGATATGACCCCATTTATGGGCTATTCAAATTGTTGTTGTTGTTACTGACCCTTACCATCTAGCGGCATATTGACCAGTTCTGTGATGGGAAAACTTGTTGGGTCATTTTAGTTATAGTCATTTACTGTTTACTGAACTGGTCATTTCTTAAATTAATTCTTTCCTTCTTTTTTTTTTAAAAAATTTTTTTTTTAGAAATAATTTTTTTGCAAAAAAAAAAAAAAAACAAACAAAAATTTGATTGGCTCATTATGAAAATTTTTTTGTCTAATCAAATTAACTCATCCTATTTAATTTCAATATTGTTTATTTTGATTGTTTATTACTTGCTTCTTTTTTTTTCTAATTAAATTAAATACACTTGTTTTTTTTTTCTAGTTAAGTGTAATTAAATTCAAACTCATTACTTATTTAATTCAAAACTTAACTTATCCTATCTAATTTCATTATTATTTGTTTTTTTCTTGTCTAATTAAATTCAAACTTATTTAATTCATACTTAACTTATCCTATCTTACTTTAACATTGTTTATTTTGATTGTTTATTACTTGTTTTTTTTTCTAATTAAATTAAATATTTGTTTTTTTCTAGTTAAGTCTAATTAAATTCAAACTCATTTAATTCATACTTAACTTATCCTATCTTACTTTAACATTGTTTATTTTGATTGTTTATTAGTTGTTTTTACCTGATTAAATTAAATACTTGTTTTTTTCTTATCTAATTAAATTCAAACTCATTTAATTCATACTTAACTTATCCTATCTTACTTTAACATTGTTTATTTTGATTGTTTATTACTTGCTTCTTTTTTTTCTAATTAAATTAAATACTTGTTTTTTTCTTGTCTAATTAAATTCAAATTCATTTAATTCATACTTAACTTATCCTATATAACTTTAACATTGTTTATTACTTTTTTTTTTTTAATTGAATACAAAAGCTAACATGAATTTAAATCAAATTTTGAATTTAGCATTTATCGAGGAAATGCAAATTTTTCTTTTTTTTTTTTGAAGTCTGATCGTTTTTATAGGATTGTATTGACACTTTTTTTTTTTTGACAACTTCAAAAATTTCAAAATATTTAGTTTTACTAAGTTCATACTAACTTTCCTTTTTTTTTATAACTTAATATTCATTTCAAAAGTATATATTTTTTTTTTTTAATTGATAATCTAATTTCAGTTTTAATTTTTTACAGGTTGCTGTTTCTTTTTTTTTTCTCAAACATTTCAAGTGGTTAAATTTTTGTACTAAAATGAAGCTACCACGACCTCAATGTGCTATTTGTTTTGCAACTGCTAATTACAGCGAACTTTCGGCCCTTTGTTGTGGTCATACATTTCATTTCTTTTGTATTTTGGAATGGATGAAAGTAAGTTCAAAGTTTTTTTTTTTTTTTTTTTTTTTGAAATTTATATTTAATTATATTTTTTCTAATTTCAATTAATCAAAATTTTATTCTCTACCTTTTATTATACTTTTACTTTCATTTTTTTTTTTTGCATTTTTTGATTTTAACATTTAATAATGATAATAATATTTTCCTAATTTTGTTTTTTTGTTTTTTTTAAAAAGTACTTTATTCATTTGATTAATTTGTGATTTAATTAATTAGTTAAATTTACTATTTTTTTTTTTTTTTTGTAGTAAATTATTTCCTGTAAAAATTCAATAAAATTTTGTTCAATTTTTTTTTTAAGAATCGAAGTCAATGCCCAATATGTCGAATACAGATAAGTGCAAAAAATATGGTTGGCTTATTATCATTTCGAATTATAAAGGATAATTCAAATTTTAGAGCTTATTATGAAATGGGATTGCTAAAAATGGTTTCATTTTCTATTTTTTTAATATATTTCATTATGCAAAATAGATTTATTTATAGTTTATCTTAAAACTATTTAAATATTTCAAAAGAAAAAAAAAGGTCAATCAGAGAGTTTTTAAAGAAATGTAATTTTAATTAATATTTAAATAATCCATTGAATTTATCAATTTTATTTTGTTTATATTTTTAAACTGAAATTTCTTTTTTTTTTTTTTTTTGTTACAATTATTATTATTTTAGATTATCAATTTTATTTTGTTTATATTTTTAAAACTGAAATTTCTTTCTTTCTTTTTTTTTTTTTTCACAATTATTATTATTTTAGATTCGTGATGCTATCAGATTTCGTCTTTATGAGCCAGAATTACACGGTCTATATATATTTCGAAGAATTAAATTGGTATTAAATTAATTTTAATTGTGTAAATAACAGGAAAATAGAAGTTATTAGACATTTAGCTAATCACAGATAAGTTGATAATTTTAGAAAAATTTTACACCTCAAAAAATATTTAAATAAATTATAGTCATATATATAATAACAAATAGTTTGATAATTGAATTGAATTTATTAGCATAAATTAGTAATTTTTTTTTTCTTTTTAATTGTAGAATATAAAAAAAATAGAAAAATTAAATGTGTAAACTTTAACATAGTATCCTGAAGCATATATATATATGTTTGTTTAAGAAAAGATAAAAAAATACAAATGCAAATTAAAATTTTATTTAAGTTAAAAGTAATTAATACATCTGATGAATTATGTTTAAAAAAAGAAAAAGAAAAATTTAAATATTTTAATAAATACACAAGTTTTTTTTGTTTTGTTCAAATTGAAATAATCATTCCTATCTTCCTTTTTTTTGGTTTTTTTTTTCTAATTTGGATTTATAATTAATTATTAATATGTAGCTTAATCTAAATTAATCGCAATTTTTTTTTTTTTAAATTTTATTTTTGATATAATTAATTTAATATAATTAAGGTTTGGCTTTTCGAAGAGATGAAAGAATTTGACTTAAAAATTGCAAACGAAGAAATGCAATGTGCAATTTGCTTAAAAATTCTTCAACTCAATGAAATTTCTGCATTACGTTGTGGTCATACATTTCATTATGAATGTATTTTACGAAAAATTCAAGTGAGTGATAAATTTGTAAATGTATTTTGTTAATTTAATAATCAAAATAGAAAAAGAAAAAAGAAAGAAAAAGTTAAACTTTAATTTAAACTAAGAAATTATTATAACATATAATAATAATCTGTGATAAATTTGTAAATGTATTTTTTTAATTTAATAATCAAAATAGAAAAAAAAAAAGAAAGAAAAACTTAAACTTTAATTTAAACTAAGAAATTATTATAACATATAATAATAATAATCTGTGATAAATTTGTAAATGTATTTTTTTAATTTAATAATCAAAATAGAAAAAAAAGAAAAAAGAAAAACTTAAACTTTAATTTAAACTAAGAAATTATTATAACATTTAATAATAATAATCTGTGATAATTTTTTTGCAGATTAAACATAAATGCCCGGTATGTGACGAAGTGGCAGGTGCAAGTAGTATTATTCAGCGTATATTTCTTGATATCCACGAGAAAAATGAGAAAAGTTCAAAAATGGAAGATACAAGTGAATTAGTAAATGAGGTAATTTCTTCTCCTTCAATAATAATTTATAATATTTCAAAAACAAAATGAAATTATTTGCTATCAAAAAATTTTGAATTTTATTTCAACTCTTTCAATAATAGTTTTATAATATTTCAAAAACAAAATGAAATTATTTGCTATCAAAAAATTTTGAATTTTTATTTCAATAATAAATGAGGTAATTTCTTCTTCCTCAATAATTATTAAAAATTTTGAATTTTTATTTCAATAATAAATGAGGTAAATTCTTCTTCTTCAATAATATTTTATAATATTTCAAAAACAAAATGAAATTATTTGCTATCAAAAAATTTTGAATTTTATTTCAATAATAAATGAGGTAATTTCTTCTTCCTCAATAATAGTTTTATAATATTTCAAAAACAAAATGAAATTATTTGCTAACAAAAAATTTTGAATTTTATTTCAATAATAAATGAGGTAATTTCTTCTTCCTCAATAATATTTTATAATATTTCAAAAACAAAATGAAATTATTTGCTATCAAAAAATTTTGAATTTTTGTTTCAATAATAATTTTCAACATAATTTAATGAATGATAGAACTTTTTTAATGAATGATGAATAACGTTAGCATAAAAATTGCACTTTACAAAAAAAAAAAAAAAATTATAAAAATTTGTTTAGTGTTTAAATTAATTTGTGTAAATTTTTGATTAAAACTTTAGCTTAATTGATAATTTTTATTAAAAAATAATTTTCAGATTAGAGGTAATCTGAGCAAAGTGGAAACAGAACTTGAACTTATTCATTTCCGTATGGAACACAGTTCGGCACTACTACGAGTACTGTCACATATGCTAAGCATTTGTGTCAAAGCTCTTCGAATGTGATAATTGTGATTTCAAAAAAAAAAAAAAAAAATAATTTAAGAAACAAAAATATAATTTAGGATTGTATATATGTGTTTATTTTTTAAAAAAAAAAAAAAAAAAAAAAAAAAGAATTTCTGTATGTATTGTATTTATTAGGTAACGTAAGCTTTATCAAGTAAAATGTATATTTACCTGTTTACTTACCTAACAATTCTCTTTATTTACTTATCTAATTTTTTTTTCTCCTACAATTACTAATGTTTTCAATGAAAAAAAAAAAAAAAAAAAAAGAAAAATAATTTAAGAAACTTACAAAAATATAATTTAGGATTTGTATATATGTGTTTATTTTTTAAAAAAGAATTTCTGTATGTATTTTATTTATTAGGTAACGTAAGCTTTATCAAGTAAAATGTATATTTACCTGTTTACTTACCTAACAATTTTCTTTATTTACTTATCTAATTTTTTTTCTCCTACAATTACTAATGTTTTCAAAAAAAAAAAAAAAAAAGAATTTCTGTATGTAATTGTATTTATTAGGTAACATAAGCTTTATCAAGTAAAATGTATGTTTACCTGTTTACTTACCTAACAATTCTCTTTATTTACTTATCTAATTTTTTTTCTCCTACAATTACTAATGTTTTCAATGAAAAGAAAAAAAAAACGAAGAGAAATAATTTAAGAAACTTACAAAAATATAATTTAGGATTGTATATATGTGTTTATTTTAAAAAAAAAAAAAAAAAATTTCTGTATGTATTGTATTTATTAGGTAACGTAAGTTTTACCAAGTAAAATGTATATTTACCTGTTTACTTACCTAACAATTCTCTTTATTTACTTATCTAATTTTTTTTCTCCTACAATTACCAATGTTTTCAATGAAAAAGAAAAATAATTTAAAAAACAAAAATATAATTTAGGATTGTATATATGTGTTTATTTTTTAAAAAAAAAAAAAAAAAAAAAAAAAAAAAAGAATTTTTGTATGTATTGTATTTATTAGGTAACGTAAGTAAAATGTTTTTTACCAAGTAAAATGTATATTTACCTGTTTACTTACCTAACAATTTTCTTTATTTACTTATCTAATTTTTTTTTCTCCTACAATTACTAATGTTTTCAAAAAAAAAAAAAAAAGAATTTCTGTATGTATTGTATTTATTAGGTAACATAAGCTTTATCAAGTAAAATGTATATTTACCTGTTTACTTACCTAACAATTTTCTTTATTTACTTATCTAATTTTTTTTTCTCCTACAATTACTAATGTTTTCAAAAAAAAAAAAAAAAAGAATTTCTGTATGTATTGTATTTATTAGGTAACATAAGCTTTATCAAGTAAAATGTATATTTACCTGTTTATTTACCTAACAATTCTCTTTATTTACTTATCTAATTTTTTTTTCTCCTACAATTACTAATGTTTTCAATGAAAAGAAAAAAAAGAAAACGAGAAAGAGAAATTATATTCATCCTAAAAAGAAATTATTATATTTATTATATAAATTATATTATCCTAAAATATATTCATCCTAAAAAGAAATTATTATATTTATTATAAATAAATTATCAAACAATTATAATTATATTCAAAAATGAGACTTTAAAATTTTAGTAGCAATTCAATCCCAATAAAGAAGTTTTAATTTTTTTTTTTTTTTTGTTTCTTTCAATATTACCATCAATTGAATGAATTTTGCTATTTATTTATATTGTTTTAGGATGATAATTTGCTTATTGTGTAATTAGTTAAAATAAATTTTTGGAAAAAAAAAAAATTTTTTTTCAAAGTTAGTTTTTTGGAATAAATCAAATTTCATAAAGGAAAAAATACTAGAAAAAAAAAAGATGAAATGAAAATATCTTCGCTTTATTAATTAAATGAAAGTGTCATCAAAAAATAAATTATAGTAGCAGACTGACGTATAACGTGTCCTATTATTAGCACTTTATGACGTATAACGTGTGCTATTATTAGCACTTTATGACGTATAACGTGTGCTATTATTAGCACTTTATGACGTATAACGTGTCCTGTTATTAGCACTTTATGACGTATAACGTGTGCTATTATTAGCACTTTATGACGTATAACGTGTCCTATTATTAGCACTTCATGACGTATAACGTGTGCTATTATTAGCACTTTATGACGTATAACGTGTCCTATTATTAGCACTTCATGACGTATAACGTGTGCTATTACTAGCACTTTATGACGTATAACGTGTCCTATTATTAGCACTTTATGACGTATAACGTGTGCTATTATTAGCACTTTATGACGTATAACGTGTGCTATTATTAGCACTTTATGACGTATAACGTGTGCTATTATTAGCACTTTATGACGTATAACGTGTCCTATTATTAGCACTTCATGACGTATAACGTGTGCTATTATTAGCACTTTATGACGTATAACGTGTGCTATTATTAGCACTTTATGACGTATAACGTGTGCTATTATTAGCACTTTATGACGTATAACGTGTGCTATTACTAGCACTTTATGACGTATAACGTGTCCTATTATTAGCACTTTATGACGTATAACGTGTCCTATTATTAGCACTTCATGACGTATAACGTGTCCTATTATTAGCACTTTATGACGTATAACGTATACTATTATTTAACACTTTAATGGCAACAACAGACGTGTGCTACGGGTCAATTGCCTAATTAACCGGAATGATCGCAGCGTTTAATTTCTTTTATTAAATTTTAATGAAATAGAAAATTTATTTTGTTTTGAATGAATACTAATTCATAATTTCACTATTGAACAGGCAATCATGAACTGTTTTTGAATCGATTAATAAAGGTATTATTTCCGGTTTTCATAGACAAATTCGGAACGGAATATCTTCAAACAGAGAAAACGGCAAAGAAAAAAGCATAAAATTAAAATGGATAATACTTTCCGAAAAAAAAAAAACAAACTATAAAATAAATTTACTTAAAGGACAATAGCAACAATTCCAAAAATTTTCAAAAGAAAAAAAAAAAGTGCAAATGAAAAAGTGAAATTATTTAGAAATTAAATTCAAGGACTATTTCAAAAAAAAAAAAAAAAAATCATTTAAAATCAAAAAAAAATGACAATAAAAGTCGAAAAATCCCATTAACAATCATTGAATTTGTAAAATCGGAAAATACGCCATTTTTCTCGGTATGACAAAAGAGCAACCATCAGGTTTTTTTTGACATACCATCAGGAAATTTCCGGATTTCATATCAATAAACCAGAAATTCTACTTATCAAAATAAATCTTAAGCAAATTTCAATATTATTTTAAAAAATATATGTGAAAACATTACCGTTACGACAAATTTTAGTATTTTCCGTTATGACAAAAGAGCAACCATCAGGTTTTTTTACAATCAGGAAATTTCCGGATTTCTCATCAATAAATCAGAAATTCTACTTATCAAAATAAATCTTAAGCAAATTTCAATATTATTTAAAATTATATATGAAAATATGACCTTTATGACAAATTTTAGTATTTTCCGTTATGACAAAAGAGCAACATACCATCAGGTAATTTCCGGATTTCATATCAATAAATCAGAAATTCTACTTATCAAAATAAGTCTCAAGCAAATTTCAATATTATTTTAAAAAATATATGTGAAAACATTACCGTTACGACAAATTTTAGTATTTTCCGTTATGACAAAAGAGCAACCATCAGGTTTTTTTACAATCAGGAAATTTCCGGATTTCTCATCAATAAATCAGAAATTCTACTTATCAAAATAAATCTTAAGCAAATTTCAATATTATTTAAAATTATATATGAAAATATGACCTTTATGACAAATTTTAGTATTTTCCGTTATGACAAAAGAGCAACATACCATCAGGTAATTTCCGGATTTCATATCAATAAATCAGAAATTCTACTTATCAAAATAAATCTTAAGCAATTTTCAATATTATTTTAAAAAATATATGTGAAAGCATTACCGTTACGACAAATTTTAGTATTTTCCGTTATAACAAAAGAGCAACATGCCATAGGTTTTTTTGACATACAATCAGGAAATTTCCGGATTTCTTATCAATAAATCAGAAATTCTACTTACCAAAATAAATTTTAAGCAAATTTCAATATTATTTAAAAAAATATTATATGGAAATATCACCGTTGTGACAAAAGAGCAACCAGGTTTTTTTTGACATACCATCAGGAAATTTCCGGATTTCTTATCAATAAACCAGAAATTCTACTTATGAAAATAAGTCTCAAACAAATTTCAATGCTATTTTAAAAAATATATATATGAAAATATGTGAAAAAACATTACAAAATATTAACAAAAATAAAATAAAATACAATTAACTTACTTTTTACTCACTAAAAATAAAAGTAAAAGTAACGATGGAAGAAAAGTATTACAACAAGAATTTTCAATAAAATTTTTAAAATGTTATTTATCACTTTTTTCTCTCTTTTTTTAAAGCAAAAGGAAAGATTGAAATTAAATTAAAATATATTCTTCTAGAAACATAACTATAATTTCATTCAAAGTAATAAATTTTGGTTAAAAAAAAAAACGAAAAGAAAATTATTATTTTTGTTTTTTTTTTAAAATTAATTTTTTTTCATAAAAAATTAAATAATAAAATTAAATGTGATCAAAAAAGCAAAGTATTTTTTGTTGTATTAAATTTCAAAAAAAAAAAAGAAATAAATAATATAAAAAATAAAACTTAGATAGGTCAGAGATCAATAATAATAAAATTTTTCAACTTTTTTTTTTTTCAAATTTCTACTTTTATTTCAAATATTAGCTCTTCTCATCGGTTGCTAATGCAATGAAAATTATTTTTTTTTTATTTTCTACTTTTTATTTTGTTTATTTGTTTGTTTATTTGTTTGTTTGTTTGTTTGTTTCCCTCTAAATTATAAGTTAAACAAATATTAGATAATTTAAAATAAATTTAATCAATTAAATTTCTAGCATATTTCAGGATAGATTTTATGAGTGCGAAATATTTAATACACAAAATTTTGTATCAAATTAATAACCAGGTGCTGTTCGTGGTTGTGGACAATGATCACAGCTACCGGTTGTACCATATGTACCAGCTGGACCTAAACTACCAGGTATTCCAGGTTTACCAGGTGTACCATCTTTGCCAGCATTTCCACGCTGTCCAGGCGGACCTATTCTACCTGGTGCACCTGGAAAACCTCGAAAACCTGGTCTTCCAGGTAAGCCAGGTTGACCTACGAAACCTGGTGGTCCTCTTGGTTGCTCCTTTACGATTACTCGACCTGGTATTCCTGGTGGTCCTTTGATTCCTGAAATGAAATTACCAAAGTTTTCTTCGTTTGGTGCTAACGCTTTTATAATAATCACTTACCAGGTACTCCAGGTGTACCAGGTGGTCCAATCAAACCTGGTGGTCCTGGAGGTCCTCGTCGTCCACCTTCAGCTGGAAATCCAGCTTGTCCTGGTCTTCCAGGTGGTCCTTTAGGTCCCGGTTTACCAGCTGCACCTGGTGGACCATCTTCACAATCAAAACACCATTCCTAAAATTATGTAAATATTAGCAATAATCTCGAATTGAATTTAAAAATTTAAAAAATATTTTAATCTTACTAGCGGTATATTATGAGGTTCAATAATAGCAGCATCTGGGGCGTCTTTTCCTGGTTCTCCTCTCTTACCATCTGCGCCATTTTTACCATCTAAACCTGGTGGTCCAGGTAGTCCAGGTGGAGAAATTCCACATCCGCAACATGCCATGTTAGCTTCATACTTATTTTGTTTACGTAACACGTCATTTACGTCAAAATTTGCTACACCTGATCGTTTTAATCGTAATGTTCCAATTAACTTTGCATGGTACTAAATTAATAAAAATTAAAAAATTAATCAAAAAAATTAATCAATAATAAATTTTAAACAATTAATCAAAAATTAAATGAATAAAAAAAAAATTAAAAAATAATTAATCAATGTTGGAAAAATTAAAAAAAATTATTTTTAAACACTCATAAATAATTAATTCAAATATACTCAAACAAATACATAAATTATTTTTATTATTTCATTTTCAATTAAAAAAAAAATTTATTTCAATTAAAATTTTCATAGCATAATTAATTAACCAAAATAACACATTTACGATTTTTTTTTTCCATTTCTAATTATAACAAAAGATTTATTTAAAAAAAAAAAAAAAATGAGAAAAACAATATTTAATATTTCAAACAATAAAAATTTATTATAAAATTTTGCATTTGAATTATTTAATGAATGTTATCAATAACTAACTAATTTATGAGTATATTTAATATTTTTTTTATTTTGATAAAATGATAAAAATGATAAATTGATAAGAAGCAAAAATCAAAGATTAAAAATTTATCACTAAATTTTGCATTTGAACTATTTAACAAATGTTATCAATGACTAATCAATTTATAAGTATATTTAACAATTTCTATGCTGATAAAATTGATTAATTGATAAGAAGCAAAAATCAAAGATTAAAAATTTATTACAAAATTTTGCATTTGAGCTATTTAATGAATGTTATTAATGACTAAATATATATTTAATAATTGCCATTTTGATAAAATTGATAAATTGATAAGAAAAAACAATATTTATTATTTCAAACAATAAAAATTTATTACAAAATTTTTCATTTTGGACTATTTGATGAATGTTATCAATGACTAATTAATTTATAAGTATATTTAATAATTTCTATGTTGATAAAATTGATAAATTGATAAGAAGAAAAAATCAAAGATCAAAAATTTATCACAAAATTTTGCATTTGAGCTATTTAATGAATGTTATTAATGACTAAATATATATTTAATAATTGCCATTTTGATAAAATTGATAAATTGATAAGAAAAAACAATATTTATTATTTCAAACAATAAAAATTTATTACAAAATTTTTCATTTTGGACTATTTGATGAATGTTATCAATGACTAATTAATTTATAAGTATATTTAATAATTTCTATGTTGATAAAATTGATAAATTGATAAGAAGCAAAAATCAAGGATTAAAAATTTATTACAAAATTTTTCATTTTGGACTATTTGATGAATGTTATCAATGACTAATCAATTTATAAGTATACTTAATAATTTCTATGTTGATAAAATTGATAAATTGATAAGAAGCAAAAATCAAGGATTAAAAATTTATTACAAAATTTTTCATTTTGGACTATTTGATGAATGTTATCAATGACTAATTAATTTATAAGTATACTTAATAATTTCTATGTTGATAAAATTGATAAATTGATAAGAAGCAAAAATCAAGGATTAAAAATTTATTACAAAATTTTTCATTTTGGACTATTTGATGGGTGTTATCAATGACTAATCAATTTATAAGTATACTTAATAATTTCTATGTCGATAAAATTGATAAATTGATAAGAAGAAAAAATCAAAGATTAAAAATTTATTACAAAATTTTGCATTTGAATTATTTAACAAATGATATCAATGATTAACTAATTTATAAGTATATCTAATAATATCTATCGTGATAAAATTGATAAATTGATAAGGAAAGGAAACAAAGGAATTAATTACCTGTGTACGAATTATTTCACGCCAAATATGATCTGATCTTGATCGACAAAATTCAATTTGATCAATCATTACTGATTGCATTTGTTGTAAATAATTATAGAACATTGGAACCGATATGACACAGAGTAAGGTTGCAACGGTTGACATTGTCACACCACAAAATGCTATTCGACGTAAACAATTTGCTTCTTGTTGTAATTTAATATTTTTAATTAATCCTTCCTTATCTGTCATTTCTTTTACCTTTTTACCTGTAATTTTCTCTTTTTTTTTTTGGTTTGTTTGTTTGTTTGTTTGTTTTTTGGTAAATAAAATTTTACGATTACAATTTGCAATTTTGCAATAAAAAAATTTTTTAATTCAATAAATTTAAATTCAAAATTTAATAGAACGATTATCAAAAACGATATTATCAATAAGAATTGATGCAAAAAGATATTATCAATAAGAATTAAGAATTGGTAATGAAGTATATATCATATCACTAAGAAATGATAATTAAGTATATATCATATCATCAAGAAATGATAATTAAGTATATATTATATCATTAAGAATTGATAATTAAGTATATATTATATCATTAAGAATTGATAATTAAGTATATATTATATCATTAAGAAATGATAATTAAGTATATATTATATCATTAAGAATTGATAATTAAGTATATATCATATCATTAAGAATTGATAATTAAGTATATATTATATCATTAAGAATTGATAATTAAGTATATATTATATCATTAAGAATTGATAATTAAGTATATATTATATCATTAAGAATTGATAATTAAGTATATATTATATCATTAAGAATTGATAATTAATTATATATCATATCATTAAGAATTGATAAGTAAGTATATATCATATCATTAATAGTAATAGAATCATATTGAATGATCATTGATAAATTAGTGTTAGTATTTGTTTGATAATAGAATAAATAAACAATAAACAATAATAATGGTAATAGTAATAGTAATAGAATCATATTGAATGATCATTGATAAATTAGTGTAATATATTTTTAATATTAGAATAAATAAACAAAAAACAATAAACAACAACAAAACAAAAACAATAAAAATCTTATTGAATTGTCATTGATAAATTAGTGTTAGTATTTGTTTGATAATAGAATAAATAAACAAAAAAACTATAAACAACAACAAAACAAAAACAACAAAAATCTTAAAAATGATCATTGATAAATTAGTGTTAGTATTTGTTTGATAATAGAATAAATAAACAATAAACAATAATAATAGTAATAGTAATAGAATCATATTGGATGATCATTGATAAATTAGTGTTAGTATTTGTTTGATAATAGAATAAATAAACAATAAACAATAATAATAGTAATAGTAATAGTAATAGAATCATATTGGATGATCATTGATTAATTAGTGTTAGTATTTGTTTGATAATAGAATAAATAAACAAAAAACAATAAACAACAACAATAATAATAGTAATAGAATCTTATTAAACGATCATTGATAAATTAGTGTTAGTATTTGTTTGATAATAGAATAAATAAACAATAAACAATAATAAGAGTAATAGTAATAGTAATAGAATCATATTGGATGATCATTGATTAATTAGTGTTAGTATTTGTTTGATAATAGAATAAATAAACAATAAACAATAATAATAGTAATAGTAATAGAATCATATTGAATGATCATTGATAAATTAGTGTTAGTATTTGTTTGATAATAGAATAAATAAACAAAAAACAATAAACAACAACAATAATAATAGTAATAGAATCTTATTAAATGATCATTGAGTATTTGTTTGATAATAAAATAAACAAAACAAATGAGATCAAATAGTGTAATGAACTAAATTAAAAAAAAAACATTAAATAATTTACTGATTTCTTCTTTACCATCAATTTTGGGTTATTTGCCATTCACAAAATCAGCAATTAAATTTGGTATTTATCAAATTTTAAATTGAAAAAAAAAAAATTTTGAAAATTTGAAAATTGAAAGTTACTGAAGATTGAGAAAATCTAGTTTTTATTATTTTTGATTGAATGAATAAATGGATGAAAATTCGTAGATATTTGATAATTACGAATTCATTTTTCATTTCAATCAAAATTAACAATAATTAAAGAAAAAGAATTTATCAAATTGTAAAAAAAAAAAAAAAAAAATTTTTTTTTATTAAAATTAACAAATTTGATAGAGTTTATTTCAATTCAAAAAATTGCTTTCATTTTTTTTTTTTTTAATTTAAAAATTAACTTTGAAAGAAAAAAAAAAGGAAAGAAAAGAATGAAAATAATTTTGATAAAATTTCAAATTTACTTTGTAAACAAAAGTATTTAATTTAAATACTTTAAAAAATTACTTTTTGCAAAAATTTAGTTTTAGTAATTTTAAAATTTTATTTCTCGTCAATATTCAAATATTCAACGAAAAAAATATTTAAATGATATTACTAAAATAAATTTTTTTGATTTAAGAAAAAAAAAATTTTTTTTTTAGAGTAAAAAAATAAAATATGAAAAAAGCAAAAGCAAAAAAAAAAAATAAATAAAAATTTAATTATTTCATTTGTAAATAAATAACACATTTACAATTAATTAATAATGCAAAAATTATTTAACCATTTTGTTTTTTTTTTTACTAAAAAATTTGTTTACTTTTAATAAAATTGTTTTTTGTTACTCTTAACAAATTTTTTTTTTTTGTTTACTTTTGCAATAAAATTATTTATCATTTTAATATATAATTTTGCAAAAATAATAGCAAAATTAATTTAATTTAACCATTTTTTTTTCTTCTATTTTTTCTTTTGTTACAATTTAATAAGCATAAAAAAAATAAACAAATTGTTTATTTTTTTTTTCTTAGAAAAAATTCAAATTTATTTTTTCAAGAAAACAAAAAAAGTGTATAATTTAGTGTAATTATCACTAAAAGATATTAAATTTTTATTTAAGTAAATTTTTAATTACAAAATTTTTGTAAAATTTAAAGTAAATTTATTCTGCAACAAACATTGAATGAATAAAAAGAAAAAATAAAAAACTTAAATACTTAATTTTTATTACTTTATTTTTTCATTTTTTTTTTTGTTTACTTTAATTTTTTTTTTTGGAAATATCAAAAAGTTTGTGACATTTCTAAATTATCGATGTGTGTCCAATGAAGCATATAAAATTTATTTTAATTTTTTTTTTTTTAATTTTTGATTTGAAATCGAATGATAAAATTAAATAGTGCGTAAATAAATTATTAAATACAAATAAAAATAAATTTCAATTTCATTTTTTTTTCAATTTAAATCTTTTATGGTAAATATTTGTATTTATGTAAAAGTATAACAATTAATTTAAACTTTACAAAGTTTTTTTTTTTAACCAAATCAAAGTTTATTTTTACAAAGTTTACTTAATGAAAACTTTTGGTAAATATTTGTAAAAGTAAAATAATTAATTTAAACTTTACAAAGTTTTTTTTTTTTAACCAAATCAAAGTTTATTTTTACAAAGTTTATTTAATGAAAGCTTTTGGTAAATATTTATAAAAGTAAAATAATTAATTTAAACTTTACAAAGTTTCTTTTTTAATTAAATCAAAGTTTACTTAATGAAAACTTTTGGTAAATATTTGTAAAAGTAAAATAATTAATTTAAACTTTACAAAGTTTTTTTTTTAACCGAATCAAAGTTTATTTTTACGAAGTTTATTTAAGGAAAACTTTCGGTAAATATTTGTAAAAGTATAATAATTAATTTAAACTTTACAAAGTTTTTTTTTAACCGAATCAAAGTTTATTTTTACGAAGTTTATTTAAGGAAAACTTTCGGTAAATATTTGTAAAAGTATAATAATTAATTTAAACTTTACAAAGTTTTTTTTTAAACGAATCAAAGTTTATTTTTACAAAGTTTATTTAATGAAAACTTTTAAATAAACTTTGTAAATGTCGCATTTTTGAACTTTGACTTTATATACATCTAATATTATATTTTTTTTTTTGAAATAAATTTAAAATTATTTGTTAAAAAAATTTTGTTTCTTTCTTTTTGGTAATAATTTTATTAAAATAAAATACGCAGTTGTAATTTTTTGTTAATAATTAAAAATTAGATTAAAAATTTAGTAATTATCATATTTAATTATCATTTGATAATTATCATATTAAAAAAATTATGGTAACTGATAAGTAAGCGAGAATGATTAGAGTTAATGTAAGTAAATTTTAGGATGAAAAAATTAAAATTTGAAATAAAAATTAGAAAAAAATAAAATTTGAAATAAAATTTATTCATTATAATGAATCGACAAAATATTAGATTAAAAATTAAATTATTATAATATATAAAAATGAAAAAAAACTGACAGTATAAAATAAAAATTAATTAATTAAAAAATTAATTAAAAAGTTAAATTTAACTTGATGCAAAATATTTTTCAATATCAAAAAATGAAAAATAAAATATTAAATATACAAAATTTTAATTTCAAATATTTGAAAAGAATTAATTGAACACAGATTGCTTAATAAAACTTAAAAATGGAAAAAAAAATTAAAATTAAAAATAAAAATTAAAAATTGCTTAACAAACATTTATTCTTAGATAAAAGTTCCATTGTTTTTTTTTTTAAAAAACTAATTTTGATAATTTAAAAAGAAAAAAAAAAGTGAAATATTTTGATGAATTAGAAAAAAGATTTATTAGTTTTGAATTAAATTATTCTAACAGAGCTAAAAATTTGAATTAAATTAAATTTTTTTTTTTCAATTAGTTAAGTTATTTGATATCTTATCATTACTACTGATTATTTTATCAATGTTATTTATCACTAATTAGTGATTATTATTATTATCACTAATTATTATCACTACTCAAATAATTTTACTTAATCATTCAATAGAGCTAGAAATTTGAATTAAATAACCTTTTTTTTAAAATTATACTGCATTTAGTAACTATTTTATCACATAATTAAATTCAATTAGTTAAGTTATTTGATTTCTTATCATCACTGCTAATTATTTTATCAATGTCATTTATCACTAATTAGTGATTATTATTATTATCATTAATTATTATCATTATTTAAATAACTTAATTTAATCATTCAATAGAGCTAGAAATTTGAATTAAATTAAAATTTTCATTCAATTAGTCAAGTTGTTTGATTCCTTATCATTGCTACTAATCATTTTATCAGTGTTATTTATCACTAATTACTGATTATCATTACTTACTTTTTCGTAATCAAAAATAAGCGAAAGAATTTCTCTCAAAAGTTAGTAAAAATATTCGTTTTTTCTTTTCTGTGCTTAATAAATTATTAACAATATTTTCATGCTATTATCTAAATCAAAATAATTAATTTAAAAATCATATTGATAACACTGATAACACTGATAATTTTATTATCACATAATTGATATCAATTAAAAATAAACGAAAGATTTCTCTCAAAAGTTAGTAAAAACATTCGTTTTTTTTTCTGTGCTTAATAAATTATTAACAATATTTTCATGCTACTATCTAAATTAAAATGATTAATTTAAAAATTATACTGATAACACTGATAACACTGATAATTTTATTATCACATAATTAATATCAATTTAAAATAAGCGAAAGATTTTCTCTCAAAAGTTGGTAAAAATATTCGTTTTTTTTTCTGTGCTTAATAAATATTTGACAATATTTTCATGCTACTATCTAAATTAAAGTGATTAATTTAAAAATTATACTGATAACACTGATAATTTTATTATCAAATAATTAATATCAATTAAAAGTAAACGAAAGATTTTCTCTCAAAAGTTAGTAAAATTATTCGTTTTTTCTTTTCTATGCTTAATAAATTATTAACAATATTTTCATGCTACTATCTAAATTAAAATGATTAATTTAAAAATTATACTGATAACACTGATAACACTGATAATTTTATTATCACATAATTAATATCAATTAAAAATAAAACGAAAGATTTTCTCTCAAAAGTTAGTAAAAATATTCCTTTTTTCTTTTCTGTGCTTAATAAATTATTAACAATATTTTCATGCCACTATCTAAATTAAAATAATTAATTTAAAAATTATACTGATAACACTGATAATACTGATAATTTTATTATCACATAATTAATATCAATTAAAAATAAGCGAAACAATTTCTCTCAAAAGTTAGTAAAAATATTCGTTTTTTCTTTTCTGTGCTTAAAAAGTAATTAACAATATTTTCATGCTACTATCTAAATTAAAATGATTAATTTAAAAATTATACTGATAACACTGATAACACTGATAATTTTATTATCACATAATTAATATCAATTAAAAATAAACGAAAGATTTTCTCTCAAAAGTTAGTAAAATTATTCGTTTTTTCTTTTCTGTGCTTAATAAATTATTAACAATATTTTCATGCTACTATCTAAATTAAAATGATTAATTTAAAAATTATACTGATAACACTGATAACACTGATAATTTTATTATCACATAATTAATATCAATTAAAAATATCTAAAAAAAAAGTAGGAAAAAAGACAAAAAAAAATGCATCAATTTTTTGACAAACATTTTTGCTACCATATTTTATTATATATATATAAATAAAATAGCAAAAAAAAAAATTGTTTGAAAAGAATTTGTTAGAATTAAAAATTAGAAAAAAAAAATTTAAATAAAAAAAAAATTGAAAATATATTTGAATAAATTAAAATTCAAAAAAAAAAAGAAAAAAAGAAAAAAAATTTTTGTTATAAAATTTGCTTTTCTTTATGGATCATTTAATTTTATTCATTTGTTAAACATTCAATAAAAAATATTTTAATTTCATTCATTCATTTTTTTCTTCTTCCTCAACCAATTTTACATCAATTAATTCAACAAATTTAGGACTTAAAAAAAAAAAAATTTAATTTAAAAAAAAAATAATTTAAAAAAAAAAAAAAAAGGAAAAATTTTTACGATAACTTTAACAAGGAACAAGTTAATTTAATTTGTAACTTTAGGTCGATTAATGAATTAAAAAAAGAAAATTTCCGGTTAAGTTAATTTCCTACCATTCATATTTAATTATTCCGGTTAATGAAATAAAAAAAGTTTCCGTTTTAGTTAATTTTCTATTACTCATATTCCGGTTAAGTTTGATTTCCTATTACTCAGATTTGTTTATTCCGGTTAATGAATTTAAAAAAGTTCCGTTTTAGCTAATTTTCTATTACTCATATTTGATTATTCCGGTTAATGAATAAAAAGAAAATTTCCGGTTAAGTTTGATTTCCTATTACTCATATTTGATTATTCCGGCTAATGAATTAAAAAAAATTCCCGTTTTAGCTAATTTCCTATTACTCATATTTGCCTATTCCGGTTAATGAATAAAAAGAAAATTTCCGGTTAAGTTTGATTTCCTATTACTCATATTTGATTATTCCGGTTAATGAATTAAAAAAAGTTTCTGTTTTAGTTAATTTCCTATTACTCATATTCCGGTTAAGTTTAATTTCCTATTACTCATATTTGATTATTTTATCAATAATCGTTTTTAAATTTATCACTGAAAAAGACAAATTGGTGAAAAAAAAAGAAACCGGAAAGAAGTGTAATAAAACTTTAAAAATAAAAGGAAAAATTGACCTTAATTGATTACATCCTTATCAGTTGATAAAGTATTTTTTTATGCTTACAAATTCTTATCATTTAAATTTATTCATTTATTTTACAAAATTACAATTTTTTTTTTTAGTTTTATCAACTAATTATTTAGATTTTATCATTTAGTGATAACAAATCAGACAGGGAGAATTTCCGGGAAAACTACCAAAAGTGTTTTGTTAATTTGCCCAAATAACCGGGCAAATTGTAAATCAGATTTTTTGCAGACATGATAAGTCACTTTTCCGGAAAAGATTGATGATACCTGATGATAGTTTTTCAGTTTTATTAAATTTTTATGACTATGAAATGAATGAATGAAAAATTATCAGTTAATTATTTAGATTTTATCACTTAGTGATAACAAATGATACTAATCAGACAGGGAAAATTTCTGGGAAAACTACCAAAAGTGTTTAGTTAATTTGCCCAAAAAACTGGGCAAATTGTAAATCAGATTTTTTGCAGATATGATAAGTCAGTTTTCCGGAAAAGGTTGATGATACCTGATGATAGTTTTTCAGTTTTATTAAATTTTTATGACTATGAAATGAATAAATGAAAAATTTAAATGAAATTCACTTAAGAAAATTATAAAAAAAAAAATTTTAAAAAAAAATATATAAATTAATCGCAATTTAATTTTCGTTAAAAATTAAATAAACAAATTTACTTTAAATTTGCAAATTTAAATTTTAACAATTATTCGATTCAAAATTATTTTTGATATTACTTATAATATTATTTGAATAATTTAATTATAATTATAAAATTTCAAATTCAATTTTTCACATTTTTTAAATCGATTTTATCAAATATTTTTTTTTTTAAATTGTTAACAAATAAAATTTTATATTTATATTTAAAAAAAAATGCATTTATTGATTTGCAATTATAATTTCAATTTTTATCACAAAATTATAATATTTTATTTAATTTCAAAAAATATATTTAAATTTTTTCCCACACCAAAAGGAAAAAAAAAAGTTAAATTTAAATAAATGCTAAAAATATCTCTTTTTTTGCAATTTAATGCAAATTTGAAATTGAATAGCAAAAATTTTTGGAGTATGAAAAAATTTTCAAAGTTAAAAAAAAAAAACCAAAATTTGAAGTTTAGAAAAGAATTTTTTAATTTGTTTTTAATTATTAAAAAAGTAAATATTACAAAAAAAAGGAAAAAAAAACCAAAATTTGAAGTTTAGAAAAGAATTTTTAAATTTATTTTTAATTATTAAAAAAGTAAATAATAGAAAAAAAACGAAAAACTGAAAATAAAACTTTATTAAAGTTTTTTTTTTTTTTAAATTTTACTAACAATTTTAAAAATTAACTTTACAAAAATAGCAAAATGCTGCATAATGATAGTTTTGCAGTTGAAATGATACAATTTAAATTATTATTTATAGGTCAAAATAATGAATTAACAATTATTAAATTATTTAAATTTGCATTTTGAAAAAAAAAAAAATTTGGAATTATTTAAAAAAGTAAAAAAAAAATTTTTTTTAAATTATTACTATTAATAATATGCGCATGCATATTATTAATACATTGAATTCATTTTTTTTAATCAAATATTTTTAAAATTTTTTTCTCAAAAAAAAAAATAATAAAATTTAAATTAATAGAATTTAAATTTAAAAAAAAGAAAAAAATTTTTTGAATTAAATTTTAAATTATATTTTTCATATACTTTTTTTATAACGCATATTTTTAGTATCATTTGAACAAATTCGTTTCATAATATTTGTTGGTAATAAACAAACTAATATAGAATCCATTATTTGAAGTGTAATATCTTCCGTTTCTAATAAAGCATTTCGTACCTAAAAAAAAAAAATTCAAATATTAATTTTTAATTTAATTAAATTCAAAATTAAATTTCAATTCAAATTCAAAAAGGAAGATAAATAATAAATGAAATTAATAATTTCAATCGTTTTTAAATGTTATACAAAATTTCCTTTTTCTAATAAAGTATTTCGCACCTGAAAAACAAAAAAAAAAATTCAAATATTAATTTTTAATTTAATTAAATTCAAAATTAAATTTTAATTCAAATTCAGAAACGAAGACAAATAGTAAATGAAATTAATAATTTCATTCTTTTTTAAATGTTATACGAATTCTAATAAAGCATTTCGTATCTGTAAAACAAAAAAAAAAAATCAAATATTAATTTTTAATTTAATTAAATTCAAAATTAAATTTCAATTCAAATTCAAAAACGAAGAAAAATAATAAATGAAATTAATAATTTCATTCGTTTTTAAATGTTATACAAAATTTTACAAACTTTAGTTTTATTCATTAATGTGTGCTGTTATTTCAAAATTAATATTGCAATAATTTTTTATTTTTTTCATCTTTCAAAATTCAATTTAAAAATTTAATTAATTGCAATTAAAATTAAATTTATTGAGTAAAAGAAAAAAACAAAAAACAAATAAACAAGGATTTGTTTTTTTTTTTATTTTTCAAATTTAAATTTTTAATTTAATTCCTTATCAATCGTCTTTTTTTTGTTTAAATTAACAAAGAAAAATTTTTCAAATTTATATTTTAAAATTTATATATTTTTTTTTTATTTGATTCCTTTTTTCTTTTCTAATTAATAATTAATATAATTATAATTTTTAGCTTTAAATTTTAGACAGCAAAAACAACTGTAAGAGAAAATTGTTGAATTAATAATTTGTTTTTTTTTTTTTTTAAAAATATTTTCCAAATAATTTATCAATCAATTATTATTCTCACATCAGGTTTTAACCGGAAAATTAAAAAAAAAAAAATTGAAAAAAAACTTTATTCAGTAATATTTGTTAAATTATTATAACATTTTCAATCAAATGATGCATTGATATTTTTGATAAATTATTTAAAAAATAATTTCCGAAATAAATTTCTATAAGAAAATACAATTAATGAAGATTTTATTAAAAAAAAAAAAATTCAAATAAAACATAAATTTAAATTTAATAACTTTAAGTTTTTTTTTGTTTATTTTCCTTTCATAAATCTATAATAATAATAATAATAATAATAATAATAATAATAATAATAATAATAATAATAATAATAATAATAATAATAATTTAATAATTTAAAAATAATAATTAAAAAAAAAGCATTTTAAAAGATATTAGTGAATAAATAAAAAAAAAATAAATAAATAAATAAATTAAATTATTATCATTTAAATTTACTTCTGTCATTGTAATAGCAAATAAATACGATGATAAGATGATAAGATTAAATGAAATAAATAAACTTGGAAATGCTAGCAATGTGAATATTTTATCATCTGTTTTAAATAATATTCGCCGACAAATATTCATCTCATTGTCATACTGAAATTAAATTTTTAGTGTGAAAAAAAAATTTATTAATTTTTTAATTTTAGCAAATTTATTATAAATTTATATTTCATTGTAAATTTTTTTTACAGAATTACATTTTTTTGAAAAAAAAAAAAAAAAAATTGGCTAAGATATGATTAAATTGTTAAATTAATGAAAAAAAAAACATTCGAATTGTCTGTTAATTTAACTTTTAAAATTATTTGAAAGTTAAAAAAAAAAGAAACCTTAAAAAGTTGAAATTTATTAAAATTCAAAATTAATCATAACTGATTTTTTTTTCATTGCTATCACAAATATTTTTAATTAATTATCATTTCGTTTTATGCATTATTTTTTTTCAACGAATGATTGGCTTTATCATTTAAGTGATAAATGATAATGATAATGAGTAATCTAACTCGTGATAATGAGTAATCTAACTTGTGATAATGAGTAATCTAACTTGTGATAATGAGTAATCTAACTTGTGATAATGAGTAATCTAACTTGTGATAATGAGTAATCTAACTTGTGATAATGAGTAATCTAACTTGTGATAATGAGTAATCTAACTTGTGATAATGAGTAATCTGATTTGTGATAAAAAGATAAGAATGAACTGTAACAAAGGAATTAACTGAGATATTCAGTTCTAAGAGCTTTGAAAGTGATACCATTGTTTCTTTATCATAATGCACGTACACACACACACACATACGCACGTACACACACACATACGCACGTACACACATACACATACTTTCCCCTTCCCGATGTTTCTTTTTGATATCATTGCCTCTGCACCATAAATAACACACATTCATACAGATACACACATACACACACATATGCACACAGGCACATACACACATAACACACGCATACAACGGACATACACATACAACGAACACACACATACAACGGACACACATAACAGACACACACATACAACGGACACACACATACAACGGACACACGCATACAACAGACACACACATACAACGAACACACACATACAACGGACACACATAACAGACACACACATACAACGGACACACGCATACAACAGACACACACATACAACGAACACACACATACAACGGACACACATAACACACACACACATACAACGAACACACACATACAACGGACACACGCATACAACAGACACACACACACAACGAACACACACATACAATGGACACACATAACACACACAACAGACACACACATACAACGGACACACATAACACACACACACACACATACAACGGACACACATAACACACACATACAACGAACACACACATACAACGGACACACATAACACACACATACAACGAACACACACATACAACGGACACACATAACACACACACACATACAATGGACACACATAACACACACATACAACGAACACACACATACAACGGACACACATAACAGACACACACATACAACGGACACACGCATACAACAGACACACACATACAACGAACACACACATACAACGGACACACATAACACACACACACATACTACGGACACACATAACACACACAACAGACACACACATACAACGGACACACATAACACACACACACATACAATGGACACACATAACACACACATACAACGAACACACACATACAACGGACACACATAACAGACACACACATACAACGGACACACGCATACAACAGACACACACATACAACGAACACACATAACACACACAACAGACACACACATACAACGGACACACATAACACACACACACATACAATGGACACACATAACACACACATACAACGAACACACACATACAACGGACACACATAACAGACACACACATACAACGGACACACGCATACAACAGACACACACATACAACGAACACACACATACAACGGACACACATAACACACACACACATACAACGAACACACACATACAACGGACACACGCATACAACAGACACACACATACAACGAACACACACATACAATGGACACACATAACACACACAACAGACACACACATACAACGGACACACATAACACACACACACACACATACAACGGACACACATAACACACACATACAACGAACACACACATACAACGGACACACATAACACACACACACATACAACGAACACACACATACAACGGACACACGCATACAACAGACACACACATACAACGGACACACATAACACACACACACACACATACAACGAACACACACATACAACGGACACACACATACAACGAACACACGCATACAACAGACACACACATACAACGAACACACACAACAGACACACATAACACACACACACATACAACGAACACACACATACAACGGACACACATAACACACACAACAGACACACACATACAACGGACACACATAACACACACACACATACAACGAATACACACATACAACAGACACACACATACAACGAATACACACATACGTACATACTTTCTCCTTCCCGACGTTTCCTACTTTTGATATTATGGCCTTTGTATCACAAATAACACACATTCGCACGTACACACACTCTTTCCTTTCCAATGTTTCCTACTTCTGATGCCATTGCCTCAGTATCATAAATGACATACACATACACACACACACACACATACATACATACGGACATACACACATAGAGACACATACATACAGACATACACGCATGCATACATACATACAGACATACACACATGCATACATACATACAGACACACACACACATACATACATACACATACTTTTTCCTTTCGATGTTTCCTACTTTTTTTTTTTCAAATTCACACTTTTGTTGTCTTTCTTCAAAAAAGAATACAAAAATTTGTAATAAGTTAAAATAGATTTGCTTTTCTTATTAACATCAATAATACTACTAAATATATTCAACGATTATTTATTATTACTAAATTTAATAAACTTAAATTCTGTTATCACTGATTAGTTTTATCATTTTATCATTGTTTCAGTATAACGAACACATCGTTAAATTTAATTGCTTAACACATTTGCAAATTTATTATTGGAAATAATATCTCATCTCGAGAATAAATAAAATAAATAAATCATTCAACGATTTTATGCAATTAGTTAAAAATTATTTAAAATTACAGTAAATTGATTAATTCATAATAAAAAAGCAAAATAAATAAATAAATAAATTGTTTATAGGTGAGATGAAAGCAATTAAAATTATTAATTTGAAATAATTTTATATATTTCAAAAATAAAAATTTAAAATTTTAAAAATTGATGCAAAAAGCTTTGTGCATTACTTTCAATTATCAGTCATATAGGAAAATGTTTTTTTTTTTCATTTTAAAGCTAATTTTTAATGTGAAAAATGCAATTTAAGCAATTTTATTGAATAAATAATTGTCTATTTGAAATGCAATGGAAAGAAACATTAAATTATAACTAATTTTATTTTATTTTTTTTAAAAAATTTTTTCCAATACAAATTGATTTTTAAAAAAAAAAGAAAAAAGTTTGATTTTTTATTTTCTTTCAAAAATTCATCATTTTTTTCAAAAAAAAAAAGGAAAAAAAAAAGGAGAAAAATAAAAAGTTTTTTGATTTGTCAAATAGAAAAAAAAAAAAAAAAAACTTAAAGAAAGAAAGTTTTTAAAATTATCGAATAGTTCAAATTGTAAAAGTTTTTATTTTTTTATTTTTTGTAAATAGGAAAATTTAATTTTTAACAAGAAAATTTAGTGAGTGAGAAAATTTTGCTAATTTCAAATCAAAAAATTAAAAAAAGTATTATTTGAAAAAGTTCTCATTGAGTATGCAAAAAATTTAATCATTAAAAATTTGCGCTAATTAACCAACTTCCCTAATTAACAACATCTAATTACTTTAATTATAAAATTTCAATTTTTTTTTTTTTTTTGCAATCAAATATTAATTCTAATTTTTTTCATTTTAATATTATTAAAATCTAATCTTTTCTTTTTGGTATTTTTTAACTAATTAAAAAAATTTTTTTAATATATTTTATTTATGGTATTTTAAATGAGACTAATATTACAAATTTCATTTAAAAAAATAAAATTTCATTTAAAAAAAAAAGAGAAAAAATTAGTATAATTTTTATTTAATTTTTAGTTTAGAAAATTTTATTTTATTATTTTATTATTCTATTTATTATTTTATTATTAAATAATTTTATTATAGCAAATAAATTTTTTTTTTCACATACACACATATGAATTATTGATTTTTCTGGTGCAATAGTGAAACATACAATTTATTGATTAGTTTTTTTTTTAAAAAAAAATTGAAATTTTTTATAGATGGCAACATTATACGTTTTTTAAAATTTTTTTTCTTGAAATTCAAAAAAAAACTAACATTTTTACTATGATTACTCCATTGCAATGTTTCATTTATTGTAAGGGTAAATGTCGGCAAAGATAAACAAATTAAAATAATTAACAAAATTAACAAATATAATAATTTCATCTTCTTCTAAGCAACCACACCTTTCTAATATATAATTTACAAATGTTCTAATCAAATTAATTTATCACTGATATTTGTATGTTTTATTTTGAATACAATTTTATTGATTATGAAAAAAAAAATGGAAATGTAAATTTGTTTATTTTAATCAAAAATTTATTTTACACTCCTTTTTTTTTTTTTATTTTCGTTTATTGATCTAACTGATAAATTTATAAAATTGTTTACTAGTATGGAAGATTGATAAATAATTTACAAATGTTTTTATCAAATTAATTTATCACTGATATTTGTGAAAAACAATTTTATTGATTATGAAAAAAAAAAAATGGAAATGTAAATTTGTTTATTTTAATCAAAAATTTATTTTACTCTCCTTTTTTTTTTATTTTCGTTTATTGATCTAACTGATAAATTTATAAAATTGTTTACTAGTATGGAAGATTGATAAATAATTTACAAATGTTTTTATCAAATTAATTTATCACTGATATTTGTATGTTTTATTTTGAAAACAATTTTATTGATTATGAAAAAAAAAAAATGGAAATGTAAATTTGTTTATTTTAATCAAAAATTTATTTTACTCTCCTTTTTTTTTTATTTTCGTTTATTGATCTAGCTGATAAATTTATAAAATTGTTTACTGGCATGGATGATTAAAATTTGATGTAAACTTTTCTAATCAATGCAACTGATATTGATAACACAATCGGATATTATAAAATTTGTTGAAATTTTAAAAAAAAAAGAAAGAAAAAGTTTTGAAGTAAAAATAAAATTTACTAAAATATAAATTTTTTGTTAAAATTTTTTTTTTTTTTGCTAAATTTACTAAAAAAATAAATTTTTGTTTTCATTTTGAAAATTTTTTTTTTAATTTAGTGATTTTTTCAATTCATTATTTTAAAAAATTGGAATAAATTGATGCAAAAAAAAAAGAAAAGGAATTCGTCTAATTTAATTTTTAGTAAATAATTTCAAAAATTTTTATTTAAAGATTGTAAATTATTATCAATAACAAATAAAAGAATTTTTTTTGCGCCTTATCAAATTTAGTTAATAGATTTTTGCGCCTCATCAAATTTAGCTAATAGATTTTTGCGCTGATCAAATTTAGCTAATAGATTTTTGCGCCTTATCAAATTTAGTTAATAGATTTTTGCGCCTTATCAAATTTAGCTAATAGATTTCTGCGCCTCATCAAACTTTCATTAAGTTTAAATAATTTGATGCTTTGATCTTCAAATTAATTAATTAATTAGTTGGCATTTATAGATTTTATTAAGTTTGCATAATTTCATTAATTGTACAAAAAAAAAAATTCATCCAATGATAAAAAATTAATTTAAAAAAAATATTTATCGAAACTGAAAGTTAAATTTTTAAAAATTGTTTAAAATAAAATTCATTAGATTAACTTACAATCAGTGATAACATTTGTTATCAGTGATAACATGATTGTATATTTTATTTTGTTTTATGATTATAATAATAAAATGTCCCCTCAAAATGTATGATTGATCAATGGTAGAACATCGCTTAAAACAACATTGATTGCTGCTTTGATCACTCTCGAAAATTCTTGAAAATCTCGACAAAAAAAGTTTTAAAAAATTTTTATTAATTTATTCTTTTATTTTAATACAACGACAAATGAAATGAAAACAATTATATTAGCAAATAAATTTTAGATTTAACTCTTGAATAATCACAAATTTTTTCGATTAATTTTTTTCAAATCAAATGAAGAAAACAAATAAAAATTTAACAAAAAAAAAAATAAATAATAATAATAAAATTTCAACTTATTCAGATAATTTAAATTTAATCAAAACATTTTGAATTTTTAATTAATTTAAAATTTAAAAACAAATAAAATATCAATTTTTTTTCTTTCAAAATTTTACAAAATCATTATGAATTGATTAAATTTTTTTTTGCTTTTTTAAATAAAATATTTAACTTAGTTCATTCATTCAATAAAATGACAAAAATAAAATGAAAAAAAAAATTATTCAAATAATTAAATTATATGCAAGAAATCTTCCAAAAAAAAAAAATTAAAAATAAATAAATGAATTACTTAAAAACTTAAAAATAAATGGCGTAGTTTTTACACGTACTTATACATTTCACGTAACTAAGTAATAATTACGTGAAATGTAACAAATTGTAATTTTCAATTTTTTATACTTTATTTTTACTCATTTTTTTTTTTTGATAAAAATTAATTAATCATAGAAATCAAAAAAATAAATAAATAAAATAAAATAATTCTTTTGATAAATTATAAGACAAATAATTATTTGTTAAACAAAAAAAAAAGGAATCATTTAGAAAAGAAAAAAAAATAAAAATTAAAAATTAAATTTGTAAATAAATTTTAGCAATTATGATTAATTAATTAGTTAATTAATTAATTAATTAATTAATTATCACCGCCAAAGACAACGTTCTTTTGCTGTTTCATTGAAATTAGTAATTTGTTGCTTCAAATATTTATAGCATTTAGCTGCAACAATCCATGACCATGTGGAAATTATTACACCAAGAAATATACTAATAGTCATTAGTACTTGATCTGAAATTAATTTAAAATTTAATTTCAGGTTTTTTTTTTTTGTTTTGCTTTTGTAGTTTGAAAAAAAAGACCACTAGAAATGATAATATATTTGCAATGTTTCGTGTTTTAATTTCTAAATTAATTTGGTTTGATCATTGATTGATTTACAAATAAGTTATTTTCAGATTAGAAAGAATTAGTAATTATAATAATAGTAATAGTAATAATAATAATAATAATAATAATAATAATAATAATAATAATAATAATAATAATAATAATAATAATAATAATGTCAATTTTAGTAGTGTTACTAATAATTATATAATAATAATAATAATAATAATAATAATAATAATAATGTCAATTTTACTAGCAATACTAATAATTACATATTAATAATAACAGTAATAATAATAATGGCAGTAACAATAATATTAGTAATAATAATAATAATAATAATAATAATAATAAAATAATAATAATAATACTGTCAATTTTACTAGTAATACTAATAATTACATATTAATAATAACAATAATAATAATAATGGAGTAAGAATAATATTAGTAATGATAATAATAATAATAATAATAATAATAATAATAATAGTAATAATAATAATAACAGTAATAATAATGGCAGTAACAATAATATTAGTAATAATAATAATAATAATAATAATAATAATAATAATAATAATAATAATAATAATAATAATAATAATAATAATAATAATAATAATAATAATAATAATAATAATAATAATAATAATAATAAATAATAATAATAATAATAATAATAATAATAATAATAATAATAATAGTATCAATTTTAGTAGTTACAATAATTATTATAAATAAAAAAAGAAATTGGATTAAATAATAAAAATAAAACTAATTACAGGATTCATTAATTACAGAATAGGATCCTTTCAAATGTATAAATAATAATTTAAAAAAAATTAACTTACTTCTTTATACAATTTCAAAAACTTTTTAACTCAATTTTAATTAATTAATTAATTAATCAAAGATTAAACGATTAGAAATAGATAAAAAGTAATGTAAAAATTACAAATATTATTTTTAAACAAACCAAATTTCCTATTAAATGTTTGTTTTCTATATGTTATTGTATAATATAATGTATAAATAGCCAAAAGAAGAAAACCTGCACATTGAGCTATCTGAAAAATTCTTTTAAAAAAAATTAATTTTAAAAAATTTAAATTAATGCTAAACATTTAGCATTAAAAAAAAAAACTTCTAATTTCTATTATCGATTGATCGATTGATTGATTGATTAATAATCAGTATTGATTGATTGCAAATGATAATATATTTGATAATGTTATCATTACTTTTATACTAATACTTTTAACTAACTTAACTAACTGATAATAAAATTTTAAAGTAAATTTGAAATTAATTAATTGTCTCAACATAATTAATATCGATTGATTGCAAATGATAATATATTTGATAATGTTATCATTATTTTTATACTATTACTTTTAACTAACTTAACTAACTGATAAAATTTTAAAGTAAATTTGAAACTAATTAATTATCTCAACATAATCAGTATTGATTGATTGCAAATGATAATATATTTGATAATGTTATCATTATTTTTATACTATTACTTTTAACTAACTTAACTAACTGATAAAATTTTAAAGTAAATTTGAAACTAATTAATTATCTCAACATAATCAGTATTGATTGATTGCAAATGATAATATATTTGATAATGTTATCATTACTTTTAACTAACTGAAATATCAATTTCAATTATGTTGAGATAATTAATTAATTTCAAATTTACTTTAAAATTTTATTATGATAATATCAGTTAATTATGTATCAGCTAATTATTTAATTATATATGATTATATAATCATAATAAAACTTTAAAGTAAAATTGAAATTAATTACCTCAAAATAATCAGTATTGATTGATTGCAAATGATAATATATTTGATAATGTTATCATTACTTTTATACTATTACTTTTAACTAACTTAACTAACTGATAATAAAATTTTAAAGTAAAATTGAAACTAATTAATTATCTCAACATAATCAGTATTGATTGATTGCAAATGATAATATATTTGATAATGTTATCATTACTTTTATGCTATTACTTTTAACTAACTGATATAATCATTTTAAAATTTCAAAGTAAATTTGAAATTAATTACCTGAACATAATCAGTATTAATTGATTACGATAATCAGTATTGATTGATTACAAATGATTATAATGTATTTAATGATATTATCATTACTTTTATACTATTACTTTTAATTAACTGATATAATCATTTTAAAATTTCAAAGTAAATTTGGAATTAATTATCTCAAAATAATCAGTATTGATTGATTACAAGTGATTATAATGTATTTAATGATATTATCATTACTTTTATACTATTACTTTTAACTAACTGATATAATCTTTTCAAAATTTCAAAGTAAATTTGAAATTAATTATCTCAAAATAATCAGTATTAATTGATTACGATAATCAGTATTGATTGATTACAAGTGATTATAATGTTTTTAATGATATTATCACCACTTATATACTATTACTTTTAACTAACTGATATAATCATTTTAAAATTTCAAAGTAAATTAAAATATAAATTTAAAAGTAAATTAAAATTAAATTATATTAAGCATTCTTAATACTATGCATATGTTTGCAAAAAAAAAAAAGCAAAATTTGAACAAGAAAAATGATAGTTTATTAAAAAGTAAAAACAAAAACAAACTTTAAACAATTTTTTTTTTTTTGAAAAATTTAAAAAATTTAAATGAAAAAACTTTTTTTTTTTAAATCTAATTAACAATAAGTTTTTGTTAATTAAGCTATTTTGTTTGCTTCATAAATTTAAATATTTTCAAAAATTTTTACTTCAAATTATTTACAATTTATCATAATGCTTTTAACTATAATAATTATTAATAAATTATACAAAAAAAAAAAAAAGTATGAATTTATTATTAAAAGAAAAATTTTTTGTTTTTTTTTTTTACTTTTACTTTTTCAAAAATTTACTTTGAAAAATAATTAATCTATGCGGCATTTTTCTTTCTACTTTTTCTGCTTTTTTTTTTTTTGACGATAATCAAAAATATTTATTTTATTTACTTTTAGCAGAAGCATCAATCGATCAATCAATCAATCGATCGATCAATCTTATTGATCTTAAACAGCAATTGATCTCAAAATAAAAATCTTTAAATTTTGATAATTTCATCTGATAAAGCTTACTTAGCTCTTTGAAATTATCATCAGTTGATTAATGATTAAAATTTGATTGATAATTTCATCTGATAAAGCTTACTTAGCTCTTTAAAATTATCACCAATTGATTAATGATTATAATTTGATTGATTATTTTATCTGATAAAGCTTACTTTTACAATTATCACCAATTGATTAATGATTAAAATTGATAAAACAAAAAATCTTTAAATTTTGATAATTTCATCTGATAAAGCTTACTTAGCTCTTTAAAATTATCATCAATTGATTAATGATTAAAATTTGATTGATTATTTTATCTGATAAAGCTTACTTAGCTCTTTACAATTATCATCAATTGATTAATGATTAAAATTTGATTGATAATTTTATCTGATAAAGCTTACTTAGCTCTTTACAATTATCATCAATTGATTAATGTTTAAAATTTGACTGATAATTTTATCTGATAAAGCTTACTTTTACAATTATCACCAATTGATTAATGATTAAAATTTGATAAAACAAAAAAAAAAATCGATTAAATAAATTGATAAAATTTTTGCTATCATTTTATTTTATTAAAATAAATCTAAGTTTATTTTTTTTTTTTTTTTTTGTTTTTACTTTTTACACTTTTTTATTTACTTATTTTTTTTTTTACTAATTTTACAAAATTATTTCAAATATAAATAATTTGAATAATTTTTTTTTAAAAAAAAAATATAACTTTACTTTTTACAAAAAAAAAAAAAAGGAAACAAACGGAAGTAACAATGAATGGAATTAGAAATATTGCTTTTTCATAATATAAAGCATAAAAAATCATTGTGGCGGTAATTGCATTGATTACAGTTAACGTAATATCAAGCGTAAAATTCACGGAATATACGCCAAAATAGACGCTAGCCGTATTGAAAGCACATAGTATTAGTGCTGATGTTGCCACGTATAATGTTGCCATCTATAAAAAAATTTCAATTTTTTTTTGAAAAAAAAAAAAAAAAACTAATCAATAAGTTGTATGTTTCACTATTGCGCCAGAAAAATCAATAAATTCATATGTATTTGTGAAATAAAAAAAAAATTTATTTGCTATAATAAAATTATTTTGTAATAAAATAATAAAATAATTAATAAAATAATAAATAAAATAATAATATAGTAAAATAAAAATAAAATAGAAAATTTAAATGTGCAATAGTAAAATATACAATAATAAAATTAAATAATAATAAAAATAAAATAATAAATAAAATAATAGTAAAAATAAAATAATAAATAAAATAATAATAATATAATAAAATAATAAATAAAATAATAATAAAAATTAAAATAATAAATAAAATAATAATAGAGTAAAATAAAAATAAAATAGAAAATTTAAATGTGCAATAATAAAATAATAAAATATACAATAATACAATGATAAATAATAAAAATAAAATAATAAATAAAATAATAATATAATAAAATAATAATAAAATAAAGTAATGAAATAATAATAAAGTGATAAAATAATAAAATATACAATAATAAACTAAAATAAAATAATAGATTTAATAATAAAATGGAATAAGAAAGTAATAATATAATAAAAATAAAATGAATTAGGAATTTAACAATAAAATAAAATGATAAAACAATAAATAAAATAATGATAAAATAAAATAAAATAATATTAAAATAATAGCAAAATAATAAAAATAAATTGATAAAATAATAAAATAAAATAATAAAATATGCAATAATAAATAAAATTATACTAAAATGATAAAATAATAAATAAAATAGTAAAATATACAATAATAAAATAAAATAATAAATAACAAAATAATAAAGTAAAATAAAATAAATGAAAAATTTAATAATAAAATACAAATGAAAGATGAAAATGAAATTTTTAAATGAAAATAAACTCATTTTTAAAAAAAAAATATTTTAACAAATCTTTCTTTTTTCTAATTTTATAAATCAAAACACAAAAAAAAAAAACAAATTGAAATGAAATGAAATATACTAATAAAATAATAAAAATGATTGTTTAAAATTAATTTTTGAAACAATAAAATTTAAATTTAATTATTAAATTAATAATTAAAATGTAAAATTTGAAATGTTTTTCTTTTTTAAGCAATGAAATTTAAATTTTATTAAAATTAAAAAATTTAAAATAAAAATTACTTTAATATGAACAGTACCACCACAACATCGATGTGTGGAGCGAGCATCATTATCATATTCATCGATAAAAAATATTTGACATGGCAAATCAAAACATCGCATTTTTTTTTTCTTTTTTTAAAATAATATTTTAATCAATCTGAAATTTTCATTTTATATTTTAATATTTAATTACAAAAATTTTTTAATCAAATTGGAAATTAAATTTGAAATAAATTGTTAACAATGCACTTTTTCTTTTTCTTTTCTTTTTGTTTCTTTTTTTCAATTTATAATTAATTGCTAAAATTTTATCATTTTCATTTGAAAAAATTTGCACTGTTAAAAGATAGAACAAACAAAAATGGAAAAAAAAATTGAGAAAAAAATTAAATAAAAATCTAAAATTGAAGTTGAAAATTAGTATTTCGTATAAAATTAAATTAATAAATAATAATTTTATAATTGAAAATAAAAAAGATAATAATAGGAATAATTTTATAATAATAATAATAATAATAGTAATGGACGATGACAAAATAAGCAATCAGAAATGATAATAGCAATAAATCATTAACTGATAAATAGTAGCAGTGATAATAATAATAGTGATAAGGATAAAAATTGAAGTTGAAAATTGATATTTTGTATAAAATTAAATTAATAAATATTATTTTTATAATAAAAATAAAAATGATAATAATAATAATAATAATAATAATAATAATAATAATAATAATAATAATAATAATAATAATAATAATAATAATAATAATAATAATAATAATAATAATAATAATAATAATAATAATAATAATAATAATAATAATAATAATGGACGATAACAAAAAAGCAATCAGAAATGATACTAATAATAATAATAGCAATAAATCATTAATTGATGAGTGTTAGCAGTGATAATAATAGTGATAACGATGATAATAAATAGTGACAACGGTAATAATAAATAGTGATAACGATGTTAATAATAGTGATAACGGTGATAATAAATAATGATAACGATTTTAATAATAGTGATAACGATGATAATAAATAGTGAAAACGATAATAATAAATAGTGATAACGATGTTAATAACAGTGATAACGGTGATAATAAATAATGATAACGATTTCAATAATAGTGATAACGATGATAATAAATAGTGACAACGATAATAATAAATAGTGATAACGATGTTAATAATAGTGATAACGATGACAATAAGTAGCGATAACGATGCTAACAACAGTGATAATGGTGATAATAGATAATGACAACGATTTTAATAGTAGGGATAACGATGATAATAAATAATGATAACGATTTTAATAATAGTAATAACGATGATAATAAATAATGATAACGATTTTAATAATAGTGATAACCATGATGATAAATAATGATAACGATGTCAATAATAGTAATTAAAAAAAAATAGATAATAAATAGCGATAACGATGATAATAAATAGTGACAACGATAATAATAAATAGTGATAACGATGATAATAAATAATGATAACGATTTTAATAATAGTGATAACGATGATAATAAATAATGATAACGATGTTAGTAATAGTGATAACGGTGATAATAAATAATGATAACGATGTCAATAATAGTAATTAAAAAAAAAAAATAGATAATAAATAGCGATAACGATGATAGTAAATAGTGATAACGATGATAATAAATAGTGATAACGATGATAATAAATAGTGATAACGATGATAATAAATAGTGATAACGATGATAATAAATAGTGATAACGATGATAATAAATAGTGATAACGATGATAATAAATAGTGATAACGATGATAATAAATAGTAATAATAAACAATGATAGAATCAATCGAACATTTTGAAAATGTTCGATTGAAAATGAAATGTGGAACGCATTGATAGGCGCTGTTAGTAGACGGCGCGGTGCGCTTTTTTTCTTTCTTCACGCCAATATCTTAAGCTAATTGTAAATAAGTCATTAATTAATTTACTCAGTTAGCAAACTTTCAATATTTTTTCAAAAAAAAAAAAAAACAAAAATTTGTTGTACAAAATTAAAAACTTAAAATTGAATTTCTATTATTTGAATTCAAATTCAATTTTATTATTTATTATTGCTTTACCTCAAATTCTATACTTTGTTTATTGTTTATCACCAAAAAAAGGCAATTTTTAATTCTTTTTTTTTTAAATTTCAAAGATTTACCAAATGTGAAATTTCAAAAAAAAAGGATGAAATAATTTAGCAAATTAATTAATTAATTAATTAATTAATTAATTTTTGATAACTTTAGAATAAGTTTTAGATAATTTTTAATAAATTTATTATTTTTATTTTTAATATAAATTTAATAATTAGCGCATTTATTTTAATAATTTTTTAATAAATTTATTAGTAATTAATGCATTTATAGCAAAATTAATTCTATAAATGAAAATTTGTCATTGTTTATTTATTGAGAAAAAAAAATAATTAAATAAATTTAAAATTGAATAAATACAATTTTTTGCAAAGAAATTTTCAAAAAAATAAAATATTTCAACTTACCATAAAGAAATGTTACAATTTCTTTGTATTTTTTATAAAATATACAATAATTTATATTTTATAAATAAAAAAAAAAATATAATAATTTTTTCTATAAAAAAACAAATTTTGCTAAAAAAAAAATATTAAAATTATCAGAAATAAACATTTTGGACGTATTGTTAAAGTGTTAATAATGAATTTTTAAAAATTTATTAAATTTTATTTATGCTTTATTTTTGTTTATATTTATGCTTTATTTTTGTTTATATTTACGCTTTATTTTTGTTTATATTTATGCTTTATTTTTATTTATATTTACGCTTTATTTTTGTTTACATTTATGCTTTATTTTTGTTTATATTTATGCTTTATTTTTGTTTATATTTATGCTTTATTTTTGTTTTTATTTATTCTATTTTGATTTAAAATTATATGTAATTAATTAATTTAGTATTCAATAATAAATATTATAATAATATTTTGTAGATAAAACTTATTTTTATTTACATTTATGCTTTATTTTTATTTACATCTATGCCTTATTTTTATTTATATTTACGCTTTATTTTTGTTTTTATTTATTCTATTTTGATTTAAAATTATATGTAATTAATTAATTTAGTATTCAATAATAAATATTGTAATAATATTTTGTAGATAAAACTTATTTTTATTTACATTTATGCTTTATTTTTGTTTATATTTATGCTTTATTTTTGTTTTTATTTATTCCACTTTGATTTAAAATTATATGTAATTAATTAATTTAGTATTCAATAATAAATATTATAATAATATTTTGTAGATAAAACTTATTTTTATTTACATTTATGCTTTATTTTGTTTATATTTATGCTTTATTTTTGTTTTTATTTATTCCACTTTGATTTAAAATTATATGTAATTAATTAATTTAGTATTCAATAATAAATATTATAATAATATTTTGTAGATAAAACTTATTTTTATTTACATTTATGCTTTATTTTTGTTTATATTTATGCTTTATTTTTGTTTTTATTTATTCCACTTTGATTTAAAATTATATGTAATTAATTAATTTAGTATTCAATAATAAATATTATAATAATATTTTGTAGATAAAACTTATTTTTATTTACATTTATGCTTTATTTTTGTTTATATTTATGCTTTATTTTTGTTTTTATTTATTCCACTTTGATTTAAAATTATATGTAATTAATTAATTTAGTATTCAATAATAAATATTATAATAATATTTTGTAGATAAAACTTATTTTTATTTACATTTATGCTTTATTTTTATTTACATCAATGCTTTATTTTTATTTATATTTATGCTTTATTTTTGTTTTTATTTATTCCATTTTGATTTAAAATTATATGTAATTAATTAATTTAGTAATTCAGTAATAAATATTATAATAACATTTTATAGATAAAATTTACTTTTCTTTTTCTCCCGTATTTATTTTTCATGCTAATCACACATAATCATATTATCATTATTATTATCACTCTTATCACTATGCTCCATTTTTTAAATATATTTTTATTCTATTTCATTTTATTCTATTTTGTGCAAAATTATATGTAATTAATTAATTCAGTATTTGAGTAATAATAATTATTATAATAATATTTTGTTAAACACTTTTAAAAAAATAAAAAATTAGAAAAAAAATAAAACTTACTGTTTGTTTTTTTCTCCCATATTTACTTTTCATGCTAATCATATCATTATTATCACTCTTATCACTGTACTCTATTTTTTATTTATTCTATTTCATTTAAAATTATATGTAATTAATTAATTAATTAATTCAGTAATAAATATTATAATAATATTTTGTTAAACATTTTAAAAAAATAAAAAAGATAAAACTTACTTTTTGTTTTTGTTTTTCTCCCATATTTATTTTTTATGCTAATCACACATAATCATATTATCATTATTATTGTTATCACTCTTATCATTATCATTTAACAAAATAAACGATTGAAAATTGTTACTGAAAAGATAAATTTCATTTCATCTAACATTTAACAAAAAAAAAAAAAAAAAAAATTTACTTTTCATTAAATAAAATTCTATTCAATTATTCAATTTCTAAAAAAAAAGAAATTAAAAAAATATAAATTAATTGAATTGTAAGAAACAAATGATTAATTTAAAAAATAAATAATATAAAATGAAATTAATTTGTAAACAAATAAATAAGTAATATAAAAAAAAAAAGCAAAATATCAAATAACAAAATGTAACAAAAATTTTAGTTTATTTATTTATTTATTTATTTTTTTTGCTAATTTTATTTAAACAAAGAAAAAAATTTCACATTTGAATTTAAATTAATTACATTTGAAAATTAATTATAATTAAATTTAAAAGAGAAGAAGAAGAAAAAAAAAAAAGATTTATGAAAAATAATTTATCCGATGATAAATAATAAAAAGCGCAAATCGATCAAATCAATTATCACAAATGTATATCTTCCTTCTCTCTCTCTCTCCTCTCTTTCTCTCTCCCTCTCTCTCTCTCTCTCTCTCTTATCTTCATTGATTTTTCTTTTTTTTTTTTTTTGTTTTAAAAAAGTTTAAAAGATTAAATGAAATGTATGAAAGTTAGATTTAATCACTTATCATTCACTATCATTTCAATTTATTATTAATTAACATAGCTAATGATAATACGACATTTGCGCTTTTAATAAAAATTAAAAAAAATTTTTTTTTTCATTTTTAAAATAATTAAATTAAATTTTTTTTTTTAATTTCATAAAGATTTAAAAATGAATGAATCACAAATTTTAATATATTTAAAACTTTTTTTTTCTTTTTTTTAATAGTTATTGTTTTGAAATTAATTTGAAAAATTTAACAAAAAAAAAAAAAAAAAAAAAGTATAATATTTTTGATCAAAAATATAAATTAAACTTTATTTGTATCATTTAATCATTTTTTTTTTTTTTTTGGGTAATTGTATAGTTTACTTTTTGGGTAATTATATAGTTTACTTTTTTGGGTAATTGTATAATTTACTTTTTTTGGGTAATTATGTAGTTTACATAGTTTACTTTTTTTGTGTAATTGTATAACAAAAACATTTTGAATAATCAATAATCAATACGAAATAAGCATATTTTTTGGGTAATTCTATAGTTTTTGGGTAATTTTATAGTTTACTTTTTGGGTAATTATAGAGCAAAACATTTTAAATAATCAATAATCAATGATATGAAATAAGCTTACTTTTTGAGTAATTCTATAGTTAACTTTATGGGTAAATCTATAGTTTACTTTTTGAGTAATTGTATAGTTTATTTTTTAGGTAATTCTATAATTTACTTTTTGGGTAACTGCATAGTTTATTTTTTGAGTAATTCTATAGTTAACTTTATGGGTAATTCTATAGTTTACCTTTTGAGTAATTGCATAGTTTACTTTTTGGGTAACTGCATAGTTTACTTTTTGGGTAATTATATAGCTTACTTTTTGGGTAATTATTGAACATACAAATTTGAATAATCAATAATCAATGATATGAAATAATATATAAAAGTTACTACTTCTTGTTGTCAATAGTAGGTCATACAATTTTATTTACCCTACAAAAAAAGAAAAGAATGACCCTAAATGCCTCTCTCTGTTCTATAAACTTTGATTGATCTTAAATAAGTTTTAATTTCCTGGATTGAAACAAAATAGATCATAAATGACCTCTTCAGGATGTACTAGATCATAAATGATTCACTTCAGTTAACTTAAAGTGACCTTAAATAACTTTTTATTTCCATAAAACTTAAAAATGACCTAAATGCTTCTCTCTCTCTCTCTCTCCCTGTTCTCTCTGTTCTTTTAATAAACTTTAATTGATCTTAAATAAGTTTTAATTTCGTGAATTGAAACAAAATAGATCATAAATGATCTATAGTAATTATTGTTTAATCAACATAAAAACTGCTTATTGTTTATTGAATTAATAAATTACTCTTACAATAAATTATTTTACTAGAAAAAGAATTATAAAACCTTTTAAATGAACAGAAATTTAATTAAAATTTTTTTTAATCTAGTAATTATTGTTTAATCAACATAAAAGCTGCTTATTGTTTATTGAATTAATAAACTACTCTTACAATAAACTATTTTACTAGAAAAAGAATTATACAACCTTTTAAATGAAAAGAAATTTAATTAACATTTTTTTTTAATCTAGTAATTGTTGTTTAATCAATATAAAAACTGCTTATTGTTTATTGAATTAATAAAACTTATCTTACAATAAACTATTTTAGTAGAAAAAGAATTATACAACCTTTTAAATGAAAAGAAATTTAATTAGCATTTTTTTTTTTAATCTAGTAATTATTGTTTAATCAACACAAAAACTGCTTATTGTTTATTGAATTAATAAACTACTCTTACAATAAATTATTTTATTAGGAAAAAAAAAATTATACAAACATTTTAAGTAAAAAAAAAAATTAAATTAACATTTTTTTTAATTTAAAAATAAAATTTTTATTAATCTTCTAAAAGTAATAACAAGTAATACTTTAAAATGAAATAATATCAAATTTCAATCATTGCGTCAAAAATTTTCTCTCCCAAATGATTCATTTGTCAAATTTTTTCACTCAATTGTTTATCATTTTTCTCTCTTTGTTTTTTTTTTCTTTCTTTCTTTTTAAAAAGTAATTTGAAACTTTCAAATTGAAAAAGAAAAACAAAAGAGAGAGAGAGAGAGAGAGAGAGAGAGAGAGGGGAAAAAGAAGAGAGAAATGTTAAGTAACATTTGAAAAATGAAATAATTGAAAAACAAAAAATTGTTTTCCTATATTAATAATAATAATTTTTTAGTTTAAAAAACAAAAAAAAAAAGAGAAAAGAAATGAATTAAAATTAAAATTAAGTTAAAACTAAATTAATAATTAATTTTAAAGAATTAAATTTTACATTTGACAAAAAAAAAAAAACCTTTTTTTTTTTTTTTGATTGTTTGATTTTTATTAATTTTTTTAAAAACAAAAAAAAAAAAATTAATTTAAAAAAAAAATTAAAAAATAAATAAATAATAAAATGTGGAAATATTTGTCAAAAAGGAGAGTAATTAACAGCTAATTAACAGCCTGATAAGAATTATGATGATTAATGACTGATAATGATTAATGACTGATAAACAATAAAGTAATTAAATAAATCACTGATAAACGATAAAGTAATTAAATTAATGACTGATAAATAATAAAGTGATTTAATGAATCACTGATAAACAACAAAGTAATTAAATTAATGACTGATAAACAATAAACTAATAAAATTAATGACTAATAAACAATAAAGTAATTAAATTAATGACTGATAAACAATAAAGTAATTAGATTAATGGCTGATAAACAATAAAGTGATTAAATTAATGGCTGATAAACAATAAAATGATTAAATTAATGGCTGATAAACAATAAAGTATTAAATTAATGACTGATAAACAATAAAGCAATTGAATTAATGACTGATAATGATTAATGACTGATAAACATTAAAGTAATTAAATTAATGACTGATAAACAATAAAGTAATTAGATTAATGACTGATAAACAATAAAGCAATTGAATTAATGACTGATAATGATTAATGACTGATAAACATTAAAGTAACTAAATTAATGACTGATAAACAATAAAGTAATTAGATTAATGGCTGATAAACAATAAAGTATTAAATTAATGACCTATAAACAATAAAGCAATTGAATTAATGACTGATAAACAATTAAGTAATTAAATGAATCACTGATAAACAACAAAGTAATTAAATTAATGACTGATAAACAACAAAGTAATTAAATTAATGACTGATAAACAATAAAATGATTAAATTAATGACTGATAAACAATAAAGTAATTGAATTAATGACTGATAAACAATTAAGTAATTAAATGAATCACTGATAAACAATAAAGTAATTAAATTAATGACTGATAAACAACAAAGTAATTAAATTAATGACTGATAAACAATAAAGTAATTAAATTAATGACTGATAAACAATAAAGTAATTAATTAACAAATGAATTGTTATTTTATTTTAGTTTGTTTTTTTTTTCTATTAACTTATAAATAATATCGAAAAAAAAATAAATCAAATTTTATAATATATAAAATATTTTTTTTTTTTAAAAATTAGAATTAATTAATAATGAACATTTTGTTGTTTATTTTTTTGCTTAATTATTTTTAAAAATTATTTTAAATTTATTAAAAGTTCAAAAAAAAAACCCATCGATTAAACTTTTTTTCCAATACCAAATAATTTTTTATCATTTCAAAATGTTTATTTCTCATAAGAAAATTCAACAAATAAAAATAATAAACAAAATTTGAGCCCAAAAAAAAATTTATTTTGTATTAATTAATAATATAATTAATTAATAATATAATCATTTTAACATTTCCAATTCATATTTAATTTCCTATTTTTTTCATTTTTATTTTCTTTTTTTACAATTCAAAATAAAAAAAAAATTCATTAAATATTAATTATTTCACACAAACACTTTTATAATATTAGTAAAATTAATTAAAATGAACAACTAAACTAGCAAACTTTTTAATTAATCATTAAAAATTTAATTAATAACTTAAAAACATAAAAACAAAAAGTACAACTAAAACAACAAGAAAAAATAGACTAACGATTAGAAAACTTTCGACAATTAATCAACAAAAATGAAAATTTCAATAGCAGTTGTTTTTGTTTATTTCTCTCTTATTTATTTGTTTATTTTTTTGACTTTTAATAAAGTTAAAGTCTTTTTGCATTTTATTCTTGTAAAATTAGCCAATTGTTTTTGTTTATTTCTGTCTCATTTGTTTGTTTATTTTTTTGACTGTTAAAGTTAAAATTTCGTATATTTATTTTTGTAAAATTGTTCAATTGTTTTTGTTTACTTGTATTTTATTTGTTTATTTACTTTTTTTTGACTTTTATAACAAAGTTAAAATTTTTTCGCATTTTATTCTTGTAAAATTATTCAATTGTTTTTGTTTATTTCTGTCTTATTTGTTTGTTTATTTTTCTGACTTTTAATAAAGTTAAAGTTTTTTCGCATTTTATTCTTGTAAAATTATTCAATTGTTTTTATTTATTTCTGTCTTATTTGTTTGTTTATTTTTCTGACTTTTAATAAAGTTAAAGTTTTTTCGCATTTTATTCTCGTAAAATTGTTCAATTGTTTTTGTTTACTTGTATCTTATTTGTTTGTTTATTTTTTTGACTTTTAATAAAGTTAAAGTCTTTTTGCATTTCATTCTTGTAAAATTGTTCAATTGTTTTTGTTTATTTCTGTCTTATTTGTTTGTTTATTTTTTTGACTGTTAATAAAGTTAAAACTTTGTATATTTATTCTTGTAAAATTATTATACCACAAATTTTAAAAAATGTTTTAAAATTGCTACAAATTTTAAAACTTGTTTTTTCTTTTTAAGCAATTAGTTAATTTCTTTTTCCTCAAAGAAATATTTTTTTTTAAAAAAGAAAAAAATTCGTTTAAAATAGAAAAAACAGCTAATTTTTGAATAAATTTTTATCAAAAAAAAAAAAAAATATATAATTTCTTTTCTTAAAACTTATATAAAATTACTAATGTGAATTTAATTTTTTTACTTTTTTCTTTTTCAAAGTAAAATAAAATTAATAAATTGTGATAAATTAAATTTAAAATCCTTTAGGCATACTTTTCGTTGATAATTTTACGGTCAAAAAAAAGTTATTTATCATTTGTTTGTCAATAAAGTATGATTAATGTGACAATAAAAAAAATTAGGTAATAATTATTGTTATATTTACTTATTAATTTATTTGCTATCAAATTATCAATTAACTAAATTTAATGAGTAATTACTAAAATATATAATTTATTTTCAAATTATCAATTAACTAAATTTAATGAGTAATTTCAAAATTTATGATAATACTCGAATACTTATTAATTTATTTACTATCAAATTATCAATTAACAAAATTTAATCAGTATTTACTAAAATATATAATTTATTTTCAAATTATCAATTAACTAAATTTAATGAATAATTTCAAAATTTATGATAATACTCGAATACTTACTCGAATACTATTACTAACTGTTAATGTAACTGTTATTGTTATCGTAAATATTACTAACTGTTAATGTTATTGTTTTATTCCATTCTTACTTCACTTATTTGTTTCGCTATTATTAATTAATAAATTTAATTTATAATCTTATCATTATACTTTAATAAATTTACTATCTAAAATTACAATAATTGTTAATGTCAGAGCTGTTAATGTTGTTAATGTTATTGTAAATATTACTAACTGTTAATGTTATCGTAAATATTACTAACTGTTCATGTTATTGTAATTATTACTAGCTGTTAATGTTATTGTAATTATTACTAATTGTTAATGTTATCGTAAATATTACTAACTGTTCATGTTATTGTAATTATTACTAGCTGTTAATGTTATCATAAATATTACTAATTGTTAATGTCACTGTAACTATTACTAACTGTTAATGTAACTGTTAATGTTATCGTAAATATTACTAACTGTTAATGTTATCTTAAATACTACTAACTGTTAATGTTATTGTAAATATTACTAACTGTTAATGTTATCGTAAATATTACTAACTGTTAATGTTATCGTAAATATTACTAACTGTTATTGTTATCGTAAATATTACTAACTGTTAATGTTATTGTTTTATTCCATTCTTACTTCACTTATTTGTTTCGCTATTATTAATTAATAAATTTAATTTATAATCTTATCATTATGTTTTAATAAATTTATTATTTGTAAATATTACATAAATGTTAATATTACTTAATTTAAATGTAAATAAAAATTGTAAATAAATGCTTTAAATGTTAAAGCATAATTTTGCTATGACATTAATATGTAAACTTTTTAATATGAAAAAATATTTAATAATTTTATAAATAAAATTGTCACAAAAAAAAAATCAAACTTTTTACTTTTTTTCAACCGTTAACTTTGATTAAATTTAGTCAAAATTTTTTTCAATTAATAAAAAAAACAAAGAATAAATTCTTTGTTTTATTATTTGTTCTTTTGTTGTTTTTTCTTTCTTTGTTTATTTTATTTTTTTTTTTATTAAAATGTTTTAGAATTTAATTTACCTAAATAAATTGTCAAACAAATTTTACTTCTTTTGTTTTTTTTCATTTTATTTGTTTTCTTTTTTTCTTTTTTCTTTTCATTAAAATAACCACAAAATTGAATCATTAAAATTAATTTTAAAACACAAAGAAAAAAAAATTTTCTTTTTTTTGTTCTCTTTTTTTCCTTCCTTTTGTTTTTTTTTTTAAAGAAAAATCAAAAAATACTTACAATTTAAATACAATAAATTAATCAATTTAAAAATTTGAAATGAAAAAAAAAATTTTTTTTTTTATCAAAATATCATATATATATGATAAGAAATAATATGATTTATTATAAGTAAACAAATTACTATTATAGAAATAATTAAATAAATAAATAAATAAACAAAATTAAATAATTAATATGCATAATTCATAAATCGTAAATATTTGATAATAATTGATATATTACTTTGATTAGATGCATTTAAATATATCTTTTCAACTGATAACGATATCAAATTATCAGTAAAGAGAGCAGTGATATCTCATTATCAGTAAACAAAATGTACAATTATGCATACATTATAAAGTTTACTTATTTGATGATAATTGATATATTCCTTTGATCAGATGCATTTAAATATATCTTTTCAACTGATAACGATATCTGATTATCAGTAAAGAGAGTAGTGATATCTCATTATCAGTAAACAAAATGTACAATTATGCATACATTATAAAGTTTACTTACTTGATGATAATTGATATATTCCTTTGATCAGATGCATTTAAATATATCTTTTCAACTGATAACGATATCTGATTATCAGTAAAGAGAGTAGTGATATCTCATTATCAGTAAACAAAATATATAATTATACATAAATCATAAAGTGTGCATATTTGATAATAAAATTAAAATGAAAAAATTGATATATTACTTTGATAAGATGCATTTAAATATATCTTTTCAACTGATAACGATATCAAATTATCAGTAAAGAGAGCAGTGATATCTCATTTATCACAAAGAGAAATTGATAAAGAGAATGAAAAAGATTTGATAGAAAGAGAAGATAAATAAAAATTGAAATTATAATCAAAAATTAAAACAACTGGTTTAAACTATCGATTCAACAAAATACGTCACACAGATCATTTGATCACACCATGTAATCAATTTATAGGCCATTTGAAAACGGATTTTTTAATTTCTAATTTTTTTTTTCATTTAAATTTAAAATTTATATTTTTAAAAAATTTAAAATTTATATTTTAAAAAAAAAGAACATTATTTTGAATAGAATCAAAATTATTTTTATTATTATTTTCCCTTCTTTCTTTTATAATTTAAAAATTTTAATCACTTTATGGTGACAAAAAAATGCGACAGAAATCATTTATTTCTTTTGATAACAAATCTAATATTAAATTAAAAAATCATTTCTTTTTGATAATCAAATTTTTTAAATTTCATTTAAAATAAATTTGTTGATGAAACAAAAAAAAAAAAAAGTTTTTGGTAATATCATTTACAATTAAGAGTTATTATTATTATTACTATTATTATTATTACTTTATTATCATTACCATTATTATTATTACCTTATTATCATTGCTATTAATATTATTATTTTTTTACTACTTTATTATCATTACTATTGCTATTATTATTATTATTATTATTATTAGTTTATTATCATTACTATTGCTATTGTTATTACTATTACTATTATTATTATTACTTTATTATCATTATTGGTTATCATTACTATTACTGTTATTATTACTATTGCTGTTATTATTATTATTATTATTATTACTTTATTATCATTACTATTACTATTTTTACTGTTATTATTATTACTTTATTATCATTACCATTGCTGTTATTATTATTACTTTATTATCATTACTATTACTATTATTATTACTATTGCTGTTATTATTATTATTATCATTATTATCATCATTACTTTATTATCATCACTATTACTATTTTTATTGTTATTATTATTACTTTATTATCATTACTATTACTGTTATTACTATTATTATTACTTTATTACCATTACTATTACTATTTTTATTGTTATTATTATTATTTATTGTCATTACTATTACTATTATTATTATTTCTATTATTACTTTATTATCATTACTATTACTATTATTACTTTATTATCATCACTATTACTATTATTATTATTACTACTACCATTATTATTATTACTATTATTATTATTATTTGATATCCTAATAAAACTAAAAAGTTAGAAAAAAAATGAAAGAATTAAAATTTTTTAGTATATTTTTTTTTTCAAAACAATTTTTACGGAAAAGACAAAATTCATAATTTAAAAGGAAAAAAAAGATTCAAAAAAGGAAAACGAAAAATTTATTTTAAATTTCTTTATTCAATAAAATTTTTCATTTGATTACATCTTTTCATTCTTATTTCTTTTTTCTTTTTGTTAAAAGGAAATTTAGGTTATTTCATTTAATTTCTTTTTCATTCCAATTTTTTTTAAATCAAATTTTCAAATAATGGATGAAAACATTTTCTATTCCAATTTCTTTGTTACAATAATTTAAAGTTTTATTTTAAAATAACAAAAAAACACAAAAATCATTTGTATTTTGAATTTATCTTTTCTTATTTTTTCATATAAAATTATTTAAACTTTTCATTTAGATTTATTTCAAATTTTTTTTTTTTGCATATTTAATTAATGAAATAATTTTTTGATAAGAATTAAATTTTAATTAAAATATTCCAATAAATTAATATTTATGATCTAATTCTAGAAATATTCTATTTAGTAGGATTGGAAATATTTAAACTATCTTATTATTTCTGATTTAAGTATGAATTAATTAATTAATTATTTAATTTAATTATTATTGTAACTTTAGTTATACTTAATTAATTACTTAACAAATTAACAAATATTCCAAGAAACTAATATTTATGATCTAATTCTAGAAATATTCTATTTAGTAGGATTGGAAATATTTAAACTATCTTATTATTTCTGATTTAAATATGAATTAATTATTTATTATTCTAACTTTATTAATTAGTTATAATTAATTACTTAACAAATTAAGAAATATTCCAATAAACTAATATTTATGACCTAATTCTAGAAATATTCTATTTAGTAGGAATAGAAATATTCAAACTATCTTATTATTTCTGATTTAAATATGAATTAATTGATTTATTATTAATTAATTAATTATTATTCTAACTTTATTAATTAGTTATACTTAATTAATTACTTAACAAATTAACAAATATTCCAAGAAACTAATATTTATGATCTAATTTTAGAAATATCTATTTAGTAGGAATAGAAATATTCAAACTATCTTATTATTTCTGATTTAATTATGGATTAATTAGTTAATTAATTAATTAATCTAATTATTATTGTAACTTTAGTTATACTTAATTAATTACTTAACAAATTTTTTAGTGAAATTTATTAGTTATTTGATAGTTTAAAAATTTCCACTGCAAATTTTCTAAAAAATTGATAATTTAATAAAATTTTAGAATATAATTTTCTATAAATTAAATATTTATTATCAAAAATTTACAATCAAAAAAAAAAAATTTTAAAAAACTAATTTGAAATTTTCTTTTCTTTGAAACTATTTGCTAAATCAAAAAAATTATTATCTATAAAATTAAATAAATTAATTAAAATTGTAAAATTAGTCTAATTTGCATTTCATATAATAAATGAATAATTTTATTTTCAATCAATTAATTTCAACTTTTTAATCCAATAAAAATTTTTATTTTGATTTAATGCAACTTATATAAAATATACTAATTATCATAATCAAATCTTCACGTGCGCCAAAAAAAAATCATCACGTACGTACGTATTTACTCCAGTATCATATCAGTTTACATATTTTTCTTCAGATTTTCTTTTTTTTTTACCAAAATTAATTTTTTTTTTTTTTAAAAAAAATAAATCATTCATATGTAAAATAAAAATTTATTTTTTATTATTATTTTTTAAAATTATAAACTGAAAATATAATTAATTTTAAACGAATTTAATTATTCTGATAATTTATTCAATTGTTTTTTTTTAATTTTAATTAAAAAAAAATTTTGTTTCTATTTGCTGAAACAATAATTCAGACAAATTTGTTAATATTAATAAGATTTAAATTCAGGTTTTTCCTTTTTTTTTTTTTTTTAAAAAAAAAGAAAAGACAAGAAAAATTTTAAAAATATTTAACAAAGAGTTTTCTTTTTCTATTTTTTTTTTTAATCAATTATTTTTCATCAATTAGCTTTCCATTTTTTTTTTTTTGACCATTAATTAAACTTCAATTTTTGGTCATTAAAAAATTTGAAGAAATACAATGATTATAGTTGTTGAAGATGAAAAAAAAAAGAAAAATTTTAACTAATTTAATTTTTTAATTTAATTTATTTTTACTACGATTTTTTGATTCTTTCCATATTGAAATTTACAAAAAAAAAGAAAAAAACGCACGTAACACGTATACGTTTAAATTAACTTACGGACACACTTTAATCATAAATTCTCACGTATATTTATATGCGTATATACGTTTAAATATGTACATGTATACGTATACGTCGGTTACATCCAGAACAATTCATTGATTCTTCGATTCTTTCCATATTGATTTCACGTAAATTTACAAAAAACAGAAAGAAAACATACGTAACACGTACACGCTTAAATTAACTTACGGACACACTTTAATTGTACATTTTCACGTATATTTTTATACGTATGCACGTTTAAATATGTACATGTATACGTGTATGCATAAACGAACACGTATACGTCGGTTACATCCAGAACAATTCATTGATTCCCCAATTCTTTCCATATTGATTTCACGTAAATTTACAAAAAACGTACATAACATGTACACGTTTAAATTAACTTACGGACAAATTAAATTCAAATTGAATAATTTTAAATTAAATTTAATTAAATTAAATAATTTTAATAATTTTATATTCATTAAATTGAAATTATATAATTTTAAATTAAATTTCGATTCCATCCATATTAATTTCATTTTAGTTCACAAAAAAAAGTACATAACACGTACACGTTTAAAATTAATTACGGATACATTTTAATTATACACTTTCACGTGTATTTATATACGTGGAAGTGTTTAAATGTGCACATCTATACGTGTATACATAAACGAACACGTATACGTCGGTTACATCCAGAACAATTCATTGATTCTCCAATTCTTTCCATATTGATTTCACGTAAATTTACAAAAAAACGTACATAACATATACACGTTTAAATTAACTTACGGACAAATTAAATTCAATTAAATAATTTTAAATTAAATTCTGATTTCATCCATATTAATTTCACTTTAATTTACAAAAAAACGTATAGAACACGTACACGTTTAAATTAAATTACGGATACACTTTAGTTATACACTTTCACGCATATTTATATACGTATAAACGTTTAAATGCATACATGTATACGTGTATACGTAGACGGATACGTGTACGTCAGTTACATTCAGAATAATTCATTTAATTAGAGAAATTATTTTTTTTTTCTCTTTCTTTTTCTTTTTTTTTTTTAAATTAACAATTTGTGAAAATGAAAAGAAGAACGAAATTGTCAACTTGTTTGTCACCAAAATTTTTTATTGTCACTTTATCATTTCCTATTGTTTAAATTTACACACTAACTGTTTACTTCATTAATTATTTCATTTTTGTTTTTGGTTATTTAATTATTAAATTTAGGTTATTTTTAAATTATTATTATTTTTTTTTTATTCATTTAATAATTTTTGTCATTTTATTGATAATTAAATTCATACTAATTAATGCTTATTTAATTTAATCATATTCCAACATTATCATTGTTACACTATCATTATCATTTTTATCACTTATTGATTAATTTATTATCATTTATTGATTATTTATTGATCAAATTATTCGTTTTTATTTAATTTAATCATTTCAAAATTCTCATTGTTACACTATCATTATCATTTTTATCACTTATTGATTAATTTGTTATCATTTATTGATTATCTATTAATCAAATTATTCTTTTTTATTTAATTTAATCATATCAACATTCTCATTGTTACACTATCATTATCATTTTTATCACTTATTGATTAATTTGTTATCATTTATTGATTATCTATTAATCAAATTATTCTTTTTTATTTAATTTAATCATATCAACATTCTCATTGTTACACTATCATTATCATTTTTATCACTTATTGATTAATTTATTATCATTTATTGATTATTTATTGATCTTTTTCAATAATAATTTTCATTGATCATATTTATTTATCAATTTATGCAAAATTTTTCATATCTTTTCATTTCTTGTCATCTTTCTCTCACATCTATTTCCCGCATTTGCTGTCCACTTTGTCAAATTCTTGTGTCCTCTCTCTCCTTTTTCTCTCTCTCCCTCCCTCTCTCTCTCTCTCTCTCTCTCTGAGAGAAACAGGCGTAGCACAACGTATTCATTTATCACACTTTATGTAAATTTTTTCATTTCTTATCATCTTTCTGTCACCTTCATTCACATCTATTTCCCGTATTTGCTGTCCACTTTGTCAAATTTTTGTGTCCCCTCTCTCCTTTTTCTCCCTCTCCCTCTCTTTCCTCCCTCTCTCTCCCTCTCTCTCTCTCTCTGAGAGAAACAGATGTAGCACAACGTATTCATTTATCACAATTTATGTAAATTTTTTCATTTCTTATCATCTTTCTCTCACATCTATTTCCCGTATTTGCTGTCCACTTTGTCAAATTTTTGTGTCCCCTCTCTCCTTTTTCTCCCTCTCCCTCTCTTTCCTCCCTCTCTCTCTCTCTCTCTCTGAGAGAAACAGGTGTAACACAACGTATTCATTTATCACACTTTATGTAAATTTTTTCATTTCTTATCATCTTTCTCTCACATCTATTTCCCGTATTTGCTGTCCACTTTGTCAAATTTTTGTGTCCCCTCTCTCCTTTTTCTCCCTCTCCCTCTCTTTCCCCTCTCTCCCTCTCTCTCTCTGAGAGAAACAGATGTAGCACAACGTATTCATTTATCACAATTTATGTAAATTTTTTCATTTCTTGTCATCTTTCTCTCACATCTATTTCCCGTATTTGCTGTCCACTTTGTCAAATTTTTGTGTCCCCTCTCTCCTTTTTCTCCCTCTCCCTCTCTTTCCTCCCTCTCTCTCCCTCTCTCTCTCTCTCTGAGAGAAACAGATGTAGCACAACGTATTCATTTATCACAATTTATGTAAATTTTTTCATTTCTTGTCATCTTTCTCTCACATCTATTTCCCGTATTTGCTGTCCACTTTGTCAAATTTTTGTGTCCACTCTCTTCTTTTTCTCCCTCTCCCTCTCTTTCCCCTCTCTCCCTCTCTCTCTCTCTCTGAGAGAAACAGGTGTAACACAACGTATTCATTTATCACACTTTATGTAAATTTTTTCATTTCTTATCATCTTCCTCTCACATCTATTCCCCGCATTTGCTGTCCACTTTGTCAAATTCTTGTGTCCCCTCTCTCCTTTTTCTCCCTCTCCCTCTCTTTCCCCTCTCTCTCTCTCTCTCTCTCTCTCTGAGAGAAACAGGTTTTATTTTTGAAGATGAATGGAAATAGATTTTATGTCCACATTATCATTATCAAGAGCTATAAAAATATTGTCAATGGACATTGATAAGTCCTGTTTCTACATTTTTGCTTTAATTAAATTATCTCTCCAATAATTAATTCATTTATCTTATCAGTTCCATTGTTTAATCTATTATCAATTGATAATTTTTATCACCAAACAATGATAATTATTATTCAAACAGTGTCAATTATATGCTTAATTCATTTAACATTTATCATTTTAATTTAAACTATTTAAAAAAAAAAAAATTTTTTTTTTTCATTTCAATTCTTTATAAATTCTTTTTTCTTTTTTCTAATTTTACAAATTAAAAAAGAAAAAGGAAAGATTTAAAGAATTTTTTTAAATTTTAAAAATAAATAATTTAAATAATATGAAAAAGGAAAAAAAAAGAATTTTATTAATTGTAATATAAATTGTAAAAATAATTATTGGTAATATTAAAAAAAATAATTTTTTTTTTGTTTTTTTTAATAATTAAATATATTTGTGCTTAATTCTTTGTAATTTAAATGTGACAATTTTTTTTTTCTTTTTGTTTATTTATATAATTTTTTTTTTTTTTTTGTAAATTTAATTTTTTAAAAAGTTTTTAAAAAATTTTTCCTTTTTTCTTTCATTTTTTTTTTTTAAGGTAATGAATCTTTATTCATTATACTTATTTACAATACTATTTACAACAATATGTATGCTAAGCAATTCACAAAAAGTAAGAGTTTTTATTTTAATTTTTTAATTAATTAATTAATTTTTTTTTTGTTAAAAAAAAACTTTAATGTATAATTTAGTAAATTTATTAAAACATTTAAATTAATAATTTAAGTATTGAATTTAATGTGATATTTAAGTATTCAATTTATTGTTAATAGTATGATAAAGATTAATTTTTTTTTTTTTAATAATAATTTAATGAATTTACTTTTTTTTGAAAAATTTTGAAAAGATTTAAAATTTTTTTTTAACAATGAAAGAAAAAATAAAATAAATAAATGAAAAATAAATTACAAATTTATTTATTTTGTTTTTTTTTTTTTTATATTCTCATTTTACAGTTACCCGGATTACGAGATATCACTACGATTGCTAAAATATTTTACCCGCAACATACATCGCATTTTTTACCCAAATTACCATTTGTTACAATTCCCAAAAGAACGAAACTTTATGGCTTACCACCGTTACCCAATCATTCCACTGGTAAATCTACCGGTATATCTTGTTTATATTTTTATGATAATAAAATTTTACTATTAAATCTACCGGTAAATCTTGTTTATATTTTTGTGATAATAAAATTTTACTGGTAAATCTACCGGTAAACCTCTTTTATAATTTTATGATAACAAGATTTTACCGGCAAATCTTTTATAATTTTACGATAATAAAATTCCACTGGTAAATCTACCGGTAAATCTCTTTTATAATTTTATGATAACAAGATTCTACCGGTAAATCCACCGGCAAATCTCTTTTATATTTTTATCAAATAAAATTCCATCGGTAAATCTGTTTTATATTTTAATGATAACAAAATTCCACCGGTATAATTTTATGACAACAAAATTTCACCGGTAAGTCTACCGGTAAATCTCTTTTATATTTTTATGATAATAAAATTTTACTGGTAAATCTACCGGTAAATCTTGTTTATATTTTTATGAAAATAAAATTTTGCTGGTAAATCTACCGGTAAATCTTTTTTATAGCTTTATGATAAAAAATTCCACCGGTAAATCTCGTTTATATTTTTATGATAATAAAATTCCACTGGTAAATCTACCGGTAAACCTCTTTTATATTTTTATCAAATAAAATTCCACCGGTAAATTTGTTTTATATTTTAATGATAACAAAATTCCACCGGTATAATTTTATGACAACAAAATTTCACCGGTAAGTCTACCGGTAAATCTCGTTTATATTTTTATGATAATAAAATTCCACTGGTAAATCCACCGGTAAATCTCTTTTATATTTTTATCAAATAAAATTTCACCGGTAAATCTGTTTTATATTTTAATGATTACAAAATTCCACCGGTATAATTTTACGATAACAAAATTTCACCGGTAAGTCTACCGGTAAACCTCTTTTATAATTTTATGATAACAAGATTTTACCGGCAAATCTTTTATAATTTTACGATAATAAAATTCCACTGGTAAATCTACCGGTAAATCTCTTTTATAATTTTATGATAACAAGATTCTACCGGTAAATCCACCGGCAAATCTCTTTTATATTTTTATCAAATAAAATTCCATCGGTAAATCTGTTTTATATTTTAATGATAACAAAATTCCACCGGTATAATTTTATGACAACAAAATTTCACCGGTAAGTCTACCGGTAAATCTCTTTTATAATTTTATGATAATAAAATCCCACTGGTAAATCTACCGGTAAATCTCTTTTATAGCTTTATGATAACAAAACCCCACCGGTAAATCTCTTTTATAGCTTTATGATAACAAAATTCCACTGGTAAATCTTGTTTACATTTTTATGATAACAAGATTCCACTGGTAAATCTACCGGTAAATCTCGTTTGTATTTTTATGATAATAAAATTTCACCGGTAAATCTATCGGTAAATCTCTTTTATATTTTTATCAAATAAAATTCCATCGGTAAATCTGTTTTATATTTTAATGATAACAAGATTCCACCAGTAAATCTCTTATAATTTTATGATAATAAAATTCCACTGGTAAATCTCTTATATTTTTATGATAACAAGATTCCACCGGTAAATCTACCGGTAAATCTCGTTTATATTTTTATCAAATAAAATTCCACCGGTAAATCTCTTATACCTTTATCAAAATAAAGTTTTTTTTTCTTCATAAATAAAACAAGAAAGAATTTGAAAGAAAAATAATTTTGAATTAAATAAATTAATACATTAAATTTTAGCAAAAATTGAATAAAAAATAGTAAATAAATAAATAAACAAATAAACAAATAAATAAATAAACAAATAAACAGCTAAATTGTTGTTTTGAACTTTAAGGTCCTTCAATAATGAAATATTCCATTTTTTTTTTTTTTTTGAATAAAAACAAAATCAATTTAGAAATTGACACAATTCGTCGACATTTTAAATTTTAAATTTTTAAATTAAATTAAAAATGATCAAAATTTTAAATTGAAAATAATCAAAAAGGATGTAAAATGATATTTTACAATAAAATAATCTAAGGAAAATAAGAAAAAAAAAAAACTAAGTTTAAAATAATTTAAAATAGTTTTTAGATTTTTCAAATTATACTTTGAATAAATAATTAAATAAAATTTCATTCAAAAAAAGAGTTTTTTTTTTTTATGAAATATTACTAATTAAAGTTGCATTTTTTTTAGAAAAGTAAACTGAATTTTAAAAAAATGTAAAATAAGTTTAATTTAATTAATTACTTATTTTATGTAATTAAACAAATTTCAATTTTAATCAGTCAATTTTTAAATACTATTAAATTTGTATGTAATTAGCAATGCTTTTTCTTTTTTCATTTTTTTTTTTTAAATTTTAGATATGGAAGAAGAAATTACAACCGAATCACCAATTGCACCAAATCGTACCACAATTGCACCTCTGTTAAGGTTATTCACCTTACCATTGATTAAATTACCACCACCACCAAATATTGATACCTATGGTTGGTTTTTTATGCTTTTAAAATTATATAATTTTGAATAGATTTAAAAAAAAAGTTAATAAATAAGTTTAAATTCGAGAATTTTGAATAGATTTTATAAAAAAAAGCTAATAAATAAGTTTAAATTCGAGAATTTTGAATAGATTTTATAAAAAAAAGGCTAATAAATAAGTTTAAATCCGAGAATTTTGAATTGATTTTATAAAAAAGGCTAATAAATAAGTTTAAATTCGAGAATTTTGAATAGATTTTATAAAAAAAGGCTAATAAATAAGTTTGAATTCGAGAATTTTGAATAGAATTTATAAAAAAAAGCTAATAAATAAGTTTAAATTCGAGAATTTTGAATAGATTTAAAAAAAATGCTAATAAATAAGTTTAAATTCAAGAATTTTGAATGGAAGGCTAATAAAAAAGAGGCTAATAAATAAGTTTAAATTCGAGAATTTTGAATAGGTTTTAAAAAAATGCTAATAAATAAGTTTAAATTCGAGAATTTTGAATAGACTTTAAAAAAAATGCTAATAAATAAGCTTAAATTCGAGAATTTTGAATAGATTTTACAAAAAAAAAGGCTAATAAATAAGTTTAAATTCGATAATTTTAAATAGATTTTATAAAAAAAAGTTAATAAATAAGTTTAAATTCGAGAATTTTGAATAGATTTTATAAAAAAATGCTAATAAATAAGTTTAAATTCGAGAATTTTGAATAGACTTTAAAAAAAATGCTAATAAATAAGCTTAAATTCGAGAATTTTGAATAGATTTTACAAAAAAAAGGCTAATAAATAAGTTTAAATTCGATAATTTTAAATAGGTTTAAAACAAAAAATGCTAATAAATAAGTTTAAATTCGAGAATTTTGAATAGATTTTATAAAAAAAGGCTAATAAATAAATTTAAATTCGAGAATTTTGAATAGATTTTATAAAAAAAAGGTTAATAAATAAGTTTAAATTCGAGAATTTTAAATAGATTTTATAAAAAAAAGTTAATAAATAAGTTTAAATTCGAGAATTTTGAATAGATTTTATAAAAAAAGGCTAGTAAATAAGTTTAAAATCGAGAATTTTGAATAGGCTTTAAAAAAAATGCTAATAAATAAGTTTAAATTCGAGAATTTTGAAAAGATTTTATAAAAAAAAGCTAATAAATAAGTTTAAATTCGAGAATTTCGAATAGATTTTATAAAAAAAGACTAACAAATAGTTTAAATTCGAGATTTTTAAATAGATTGTTTATAAAAAAAAGGTTAATAAATAAGTTTGAATTCGAGAATTTCGAATAGATTTTATAAAAAAAGGCTAATAAATAAGTTTGAATTCGAGAATTTTGAATAGATTTTAAAAAAAGTTAATAAATAAGTTTAAATTCGAGAATTTTGAATAAATTTAAAAAAAATGCTGATAAGTAAGTTTAGAATCGAGAATTTTGAATAGATTTAAAAAAAAAAGCTAATGAATAAATTTAAATTTTGATAACCTTAAGCAGATTAATAAATAACGAAGGTAAGTTTACATTTGAAAAAAAGAGAAATGCTAACAAATAAGTTTACATTTGATAATTTTTTTTCTTTTAAATTTTTTAAAATAAGTTTATATTTGCTAATTTAAATTTCAACAACATCGTCAAAAAAAAATCAAAAAAAAATGTTAATCATTAAAAAAATTTAATAAATTACTATTTAAAAATAATTTAAATTTAAATTTCAATCGTCAAAAAAAAAATCAAAAAATTTAAAAAAAAAAATAATCTTGTAATTATTGAAGGAAAAAACAAAAGGAGCATTATTGTTAAATTAAAACTTGTAAATTTTTTTTTTCAAAATTAAAATTTTTTTTTTGAAAAAATAAAAATTTAAATTTTTTAAAAAGGTATCAATACAATACCGGAATTACCACCACAACATGAATCAATCTATGAAGGAATGTTTGCACCGGATGGTAGTCTAATCAAGAAGAATGCAACAATAAAAGAAATTAAAAAAACAAAATTTCAAACTGAAACAAATCAAGTAAAAAAGTTTTTTTCTTTTTTTTTTAAAAAAAAAAATTAAATTTATAATAATTTTCTAATTTATATTTATAGATTTATGAAGAAGATCGATTAAATCGAAATGATGGAAATTCACGTGAAACACGTGGAACACGTATACGTGCTGCTGATGGTCCAATTATTTATGATGATTATGATTTTTATCCTGTATGTTTTAATTTTTTTGTTTCATTCATTTTAATAAATTTAAAAATTTTTTTTTTTTAAAAATAATTAATAAAATTAAAAAATAAATAAATTTTAAAAAAAAAAAATTGAAATTTTTAAAAAATAGATAAGAAAATGAAAATAAATAAGTTTAAAAAAAAAAAAAAAGCTAATATTACTAACATTTATCTGTTATTTAATTAATAAATGTAGCAGTGATAAGTGTTATCAGTTACTGTTACGCATACTTTGCATATGTTAACTCTTATCACTGTATATTTACGAGTGATAACGTTTGCGTATAGAAGTAATTGTATGTCTTATTAACGCTGATTAGTGATTATTTTTCTTATCATGTAATAGTAATAATAGACACATTAATCTGATAACAATATATTATCATTTCTGATAACAGTAAATTATCATTTTTGCGATTTAATCAGTGATTAATACATTGATTCATTTCCATTTCTGATAACAATGCATTATCATTTCTGATAGCAATACATTATCATTTCTGATAACAATACACTACCATTTCTGATAACAGCACATTATCATTTCTGATAACAACACACTATCATTTCTGATAACAATACATTATCATCTCTGATACTATCATTTTTATGATTTAATCAACAATTAATGCATTAATTCATTTCCATTTCTGATAACAATGCATTATCATTTCTGATAGCAATACATTATCATTTCTGATAACAATACATTATCATTTCTGATAACAATACATTATCATTTCTGATAGCAAAACACTATCATTTTTATGATTTAATCAACAATTAATGCATTAATTCATTTCCATTTCTGATAACAACATGTTACCATTTCTGATAATAGCGCAATTATCATTTCTGATAACAATACATTATCATTTCTGATAAAAATACATTATCATTTCTGATAACAATGCACTATAATTTTTGTGATTTAATCAGTAATTAATACAATGATTCATTTCCATTTCTGATAACAACATATTATCATTTCTAATAATAGCGCAATTATCATTTCTGATAACAATACGCTATCATTTTTATGATTTATTCAACAATTAATACATTGATTCATTTCCATTTCTGATAACAATGCATTATCATTTCTGATAACAATACATTATCATTTCTGATAACAATACATTATCATTTCTGATAGCAAAACACTATCATTTTTATGATTTAATCAACAATTAATGCATTAATTCATTTCCATTTCTGATAACAACATATTACCACTTCTGATAATAGCGCAATTATCATTTCTGATAACAATACATTATCATTTCTGATAAAAATACATTATCATTTCTGATAACAATGCACTATAATTTTTGTGATTTAATCAGTAATTAATACAATGATTCATTTCCATTTCTGATAACAACATATTATCATTTCTAATAATAGCGCAATTATCATTTCTGATAACAATACGCTATCATTTTTATGATTTATTCAACAATTAATACATTGATTCATTTCCATTTCTGATAACAATGCATTATCATTTCTGATAACAATACATTATCATTTCTGATAACAATACATTATCATTTCTGATAGCAAAACACTATCATTTTTATGATTTAATCAACAATTAATGCATTAATTCATTTCCATTTCTGATAACAACATATTACCACTTCTGATAATAGCGCAATTATCATTTCTGATAACAATACATTATCATTTCTGATAGCAATACACTATCATTTCTATGATTTAATCAACAATTAATGCATTGATTCATTTCCATTTCTGATAACAACATATTATCATTTCTGATAACAATACATTATCACTTCTGATAACGATCAATTATCACTTTTGAATATTCTAATGATAACAAAAGTATAACAGAAGCAGTTATGCTTATCATTTTTTATCAGTACAGTTAATCACATATGATAATGAATCACAAACAAATATTTGCTTACAATTTCAGCAACTATTTCTTGCATGTTAAAGTAAAGTAAAGTAAAGTAAAATAAAGTAAAGTAAAGTAATATATCGGCGCAAATTGCATTGCTGCATTTGCGCAGCTAACATAATTTCTACTTTTCATTTCAAATTTTTGAACTTAAAACAAACAAAATATAATTTCAGGATGAGAAACAAACAAACATTCACGAAGAAAATATAATTGCAACTAATTTCCTACGTAAACAAAATAAAAACAATGCCAAATTATTATCAACTGAATCTATTAATTATAATAAAGTAATATTTTAAAAAAAATTTTTTTTTTTAAATCTTTTTTAAAATTTTTTTTTTGTAAATTTTTTTAATAAATAAGAGTAAATATTAATAAATTTTATTTAATTTATTTATTTTAAAGATAATAACCTCATCAGAATTAGAAATACCTTCATTTAATGATACAACAACAACAACAACAACAATTACTAATACCAAAGGTACGTTTAATTAATAAATTAAATTTGTAGTTTTATTTTTTTACTTTTTAATAAGTTAACAATAATTTTGCTATTTTTAATTATAATATACAATTATTAATTTCATTTCAATTATTTATTTATTTATTTATTTATTTATTTATTTTGTTGTTTGCAATATTTCTACCAAATATTTTATTGTTGCTAATTAAATATTTCATCTTATAATTTCTCAATTATTTATTTCTATGTGTCAAATATTATTTCTTTTTTTTTTTTAAATTTTCACTTTAAAAAAAAAAAAAAGTTGAAATTTTAGAAACAATAGAATTGAATCCAAATGTAAAATCATCAACACTCACTCGATTGCAAGTTTTAATTTCTGGTGAAAATGATAGATTTGCAAAAAAAAATTTCAATTTTGGTAAATTTTTTTCCTTTTTTTGAATTTATCTTACTCTATTATTTTCATAATTTATGAAGCAATTAAATTGTTAAATAATTCAAAAATGATAAAAAAATAATTTTTTTTTGTGAAGTAGAAGATAAATGATATTTATATGTAATAGTACGATCATATCAGAATTTAATTAATTAATTAATTATACTAAATTACGGCTGATGTAAATGATATTCACATATAACAATACGATTATATCAGAACTTAATTAATTAATTAATTATACTTAAATTGAGGACAATATAAATGGTACTTGTATATGATAATAGAAGATAATACAAGAGTACAATCATATCAGAATTTAATTAATTAATTATACCTAAATTACGGATGATATAAATAATATTTATGTATAACAGTACGATCATATCAGAATTTAATTAATTAATTAATTATACTTAAATTGCGGACAATATAAATGATAATTGTATATAAGAGTACAATCATATCAGAATTTAATTAATTATTTATACCTAAATTATGGCTGATGTAAATGATATTCACATATAACAATACGATCATATCAGAATTTAATTAATTAATTATACTTAAATTGCGGATAATATAAATGATAATTGTATATAAGAGTACAATCATATCAGAATTTAATTAATTAATTATACCTAAATTATGGCTGATGTAAATGATATTCACATATAACAATACGATCATATCAGAATTTAATTAATTAATTAATTATACTTAAATTGCGGATAATATTAAATGATAATTGTATATAAGAGTACAATCATATCAGAATTTAATCGATTATTTATACCTAAATTACGGATGATATAAATAATATTTATGTATAAGAGCACGAACATATCGGAATTTAATTAATTAATTAATTATTTATACCTAAATTACGGATGATGTAAATGATATTTATATACAATAGTACGATTATATCAGAATTAATCAATTAATTATACTTAAATTACGGATGATATAAATGACATTTATGCATAACAGTACGATTATATCAGAACTTAATTAATTAGTTTTAATTACAGTACGATCATATCAGAACTTAATTAATTATTCTTAAATTACGGATGATATAAATGATATTTATATGCAATAGTACGATCATATCAGAATTTAATTAATTAATTAGTTACATCTAAATTACGGATGATGTAAATTATTTTAATTGTAGTATCTGATGCATACAGAGAAAAACCGCACAGAATTTTTCCACGATCAGATCATTCACCGGTACAGGTGATTCCGGTACGAGTAACGGAGCATAAATCTGATAATGAAAGTGCTCTCCAGTTATCAGAATGGCAACAATATGAAAATGGAAGTTTAGATCGAACTACAATTAAGCCAAATATTCGTGTCATCCTTCGTGATGGTCAAATTGACCGCAATAAAATTGTCACATCAACTGTCATCAAATCTAAATCAGTACCATATGCTAATTCATTGCCAAAGAAAAGAGATGAATTTGAATTACAGCAATATGATACTGAAATGAATTATCCTAAATTATCACAAAAATTAATATCAAAGAATTCAATTCCTGAAAAATTTCACGAAAAGGTATTTTTTTTTTCTTTTTTTTTTTTTAGACAAATAAATAAATTGAATAGTGTCACCATTTGTCACCAAATCTAATTCTAGACGAATAGATTATAATAAATAATTATTCTTCAAATCTAATGAAATAGAATTAATTATTATTAATCATTAATGCATTTCTGATAGTTTACAATTATATATATATATTTTTTTTTCAAACAAATAAATAAATTGAATAGTGTCACCATTTGTCACTAAATCTAATTCTAGACGAATAGATTATAATAAATAATTTTCTTCAAATCTGATGAAATATAATCAATTATTATTATTATTATTATTATTATTATTCATTAATGCATTTCTAATATTTTACAATTATAGCAGCAACAACAGCGACAACAACAACAACAACAACAACAACAACAACAACAACAACAACAACAACAACAACAACAACAACAACAACAATTTGAGCAACCGACTTTCTTAGTTAGTTTTGAAAGAAAATTAATTTAAATTCCTACCATTTACCAATCAATTTATAGCAAATAAACTAGCTATATGTCAAGATTCAATTTTGTCATCTTTTTTTCTAGAATAGTCCAAATGCGCATGCACAACCCGCGGTGCAAAATATTTTGGTAACCCCGGCAAAACAATATTATAAACAAAATGATCAACCTGAACGACAATCTCTCCAATATCAATTTGATCAACAATCTTCCCAATATTTACCCAAAGTTCAGCAACAATCACTCCGATATCGACCTCAACAGCATCAACAACCTACCCTATATCAACCTCAGCCTCAGCAACCTACCCAATATCAACCTCAGCAACCTACCCAATATCAACCTCAGCAACCCAACCAATATCAGCCTCAACAACCCGTCCAATATCAGCTTCAACAACAACCTATCCAATATCAGCTTCAACAGCAACCCGTCCAATATCAGCTTCAACAGCAACCCGTCCAATATCAGCTTCAACAACAACCTATCCAATATCAGCTTCAACAGCAACCCGTCCAATATCAACTTCAGCAACAATCTCCTCAGTATCAACCTCAACAACCGTATCCGGTGCGTGATCCTGAAGATGAAGCATATCTTCGAGAAGTGGAAGAATACGATCATTTTTGGGAAAATGAACATGTTAGTTTATATAAAATATTAATTTCATTAATTTTAAATAAATCATCATAATAAGTATAAATAAATGAAAACGAGTAACAAATTTCATTTTTTACAATATTTTCATTTTTTTTTTAAAAAAAAATAAAAGAAAAATAAATTTTAAGTTTTATAGTTTATTTCTAATTTCAGGCTCGAACTGCATCATATTATCAATCACAGGTTTTTATTACAAATCAGTAATTAATTACCTAAAATATACTATATAACTATGTATCATTTTTTTTTTAACTGACATTTGATTAATTAATTTTTTTCAGTATTTAAATTAATGATTAAAAGAGTAAATTGTTGGAAAAAAAAATAAACCTATCCAAGCATTAATTATAATAATGCTTGATAATTTTTAAATCTTAACTACTTTTATAATAATTACTCTTTCTTTATATTGTTTATAACCAATACAATTAATAATTCTAAACTTTAGCTTTAAATAATAAATCATTTTTCATAATTGTTTTTTCTCAATTAAATTTGAAATTTTCACTCAGGCAAAAGTAACAATATCACCAAATTATCAACCTATTCAATTGCAACAACAACAACAACAACAACAACAACAGCCACAACATCCACTGGTATTTTAGTTGCTTTATAAAGTTTATTTAAATTTAAATTTCAAAAATTTCAATTAAGACAAATATAAATTTATTGTCTCATACAATTCGATATTTAATTATATTTGGTTTTGACAAATTTTGAATGGAAAAATAATATTTCTATCAAACATAAAGTTTTAAAAATAAAATTTCTCATTCTTATTTTTTAAAGAAATTTTATCAGAAATAACCGTTACACATAATATTTCTAATAGAACAAACAAATGGATTTTAATAATATGAACTCTTATTTGATGCAAATAATTTGATTTTTTGATAAATAATTTTTCTACTAATAAACTGAAGGAAAAGATTCTTATTTGACATTAACCAATGCTAAAATATTCTAAAAATTCAATTTTTTATTTATTTGTTTAATTTCAATTTTATTGATTTGTTTATTTCATTCATTTTTTTCCTATGTGTTTACTACAGAAACTGCTAAAAAGTTTTAAACAGATTATAAATTTAAAAAATAGAATTTTTTATACGATTTTCAAGTAGTTACGTTTGTTTTTAACTGATTTATTGTTTGCGTGGCAATACTAACAATTGAGTGAAATAAAATTGAAGGACAAAAAAAAAAGAGAAAAAAAAATTATTTTGTAAATTTTACAAAAAAAAATTTTACAAAAAGTGGTTTTTACAAAAAAATTAATTTTACAATTTAAAATTTCTATTTCTTCATTTAAAAAATTAAATTTAAATAAAAGTTAATTACAGATACAATATCAACAAACTGTCCCTTATCATTCTGCTCGTGCACCAACGCCATTTATTACTAGAAATTCTGAACAATCAATGTATCAACCAGTACAACAACAACAACAACAGCAACAACAACAACAACAACAACAACAACAGTGGCAACAACAACTTTTAAAACCGCTCAATTCAGGTTTAGAATTTAATTTATTATTATTTTTTATATTTATATCAATTATAAAAATACGAATGAAGAAGGAATAAATATATTAAATGTTTTTTTTTTTTTCAATCGAGTATTTTAAAAATAAGTAAGAAAATTTTTGAATAAGATGCATTTAAAATTTCAAATTAATAATTTATTCTAAATTAAATAATAATCAATCTAAAGAGAAGCAAGAGAGAGAGGGATAGAGAAAAGGGAGAAAAAGAAGAGAAAAAGGGAAAAGAGTGAAAAATCATGAGAAAAAAATAAATGAATAAAATGATTATTTAATTTAATTTTTAATTTATTATTAGGTATTCAATCAGAAACCTCAAATTCAATAAAATCATCGAATCCGCTTCTTATCGATCTTGATACATTATCGAAAAATTTATTTGGTAGCCTTTTTAACAACCAAAGGTATACTTTGTTTTACTTTCATTTCCTGTCATGATTTTTGATCAACGACAAATTTCATTTTTTTTTTAATATTAATTACAAGAATTTTTTTTTAAAAAAGATAAACTTAATTATAATCAAAAATATAAGCTGAAAAAAATATATGTAAATCAAGCATTTCAAATATAAATTAAGCCAATGATAGTAGTGTTTCGAATTTTATAACTTCTTTTTAAGCTGACTGATACCGGAAGTTACTTTATTTGGTAAAACCAACTAATCAGTAACCATTAGTCAATAACTGATTAAAATATGTAAACAATAAAATTCTATAAATGTAAGAATTGTAAATTGTAAAAAGCAAAATCATATAAATAAATAATTTTGAAAAGAATCTAACTTATTTTCGAGATTATTTTTTCAGGAATTGAAACGATATAACCGATCAATAGTTGTTGGTTTTTTATTAAGCTTTACTGATGTTTTATTTTGCGCTATGGTGGAATAAAAAATAATTCGATGATTACTATATAATTATTATTGTTTTGAAATTAAATTTTAAATGTTAATTTGAGAATTTTTGGAAATGATACACTTTTGGTTTTCAATGTTTTATGTACATTAATTAATAGGTTATGTGCTTAAATTTGGTTTTAATTATTTTTAAAATTGTATAATTTAAAAATGAAAAAAAAAAAAAACAATAACTGAAGAAATGCCTTCTGGCATCGATTGTTACTTGATAATTCCGATGAATTTATTTGTAATTAAAATTTTTATTTTAATTCGGTCTAATTCACTGTATGCACTTGACAATAGTGACACTAAGTAAACATATTTAAAAATTAGCTAAAAATAACATTTAAATTTTTTTAAAAAGGCAATTAAAATTTAATCTTATTAAATCATTTAAATTTTTTTTTGCCTAAATATAAAAAAAAGAACAAATATCTGATTAATTAAAAAAATTGAATTACTTTTTGAAATATAATAATCATTTTTTTTTTTGCTATTAAAAATTCGGGAAAATGATTGAAAATATTTGCAAAATAATTAACAGATAATATCTTTTTCAAAAGAAAAAATATTTTAATTGTAAAGATCAGTGGTGTTTTTTTATTTATTTCAATATTTCATTAATTTAATTTTTTTTAAAAAAAGGAGCCATAGCTTGATTTGTTAAAAATTGTTTATCACTAAATTTTTTTTTGCTTCATTTAAACAATATTCTAACAATTAACATTCATCATTTTCTTTTTTAAAAAAAATTTTGTAACAAAAAAAGAAAAGTAAGGAAAGAATGAAAATATTAAAAATTTTATTTTGTATCATTAAAAATGATAATTTGAGGAAGAAAATTGCACATTTCTTTAGAATTTTTTTTTTTTTGAAATTTATTTTATTTTGCTTAAAAAATGTAATTAAATTCTTCGCTTGAATAACTTAAATTTTGATTTTTAATTTTAAAAATTAGTTTTTTTTTTGTAATACTTACATTTAAGTATTATTTATACCATAATACTTTTATACAGGATTTATTTTAATTTTTTTTTTTTTAAATTTTAATATAAAAAGCAAAGAGGTAGAAAATGAAAAGAAATTATTTTCTTATTTTTCTTTTCTTCCTAATATATTAACAAATATAATTGAATTTACAATGAAAATATCAGTTTTTTTAATTTATATTGAATAACAATTTGCGCCACCGAAAATGTAACTACCAAATTTATTTATTATAAATTAAATTATCTAATTATTTTTTAGTTTTTATGAAAAAATGCTAATTTTATCTATCATTTATTTTATAAATCGAAAGATAAATATTTTTCAGAAATATTTGTTAAATAAAAAATAATTATTAAATAAATATAATATGGAATTGTTTTAAGAAATTTTTTGTTAAATTATTTAAACAAAATTTAATTCGTTTAATTTAAAATTGTTTGAAAAAGAAAAGTGTTTACGTACAGAGAGAATTCATACTAGCAAAGTATTTTCTCTGTTGTAATAGAAATTAGAATAAATAAGTTTTTTTTTTTTTTTGAAATTAATTTTAATTTTATGCAAAAAATTTGTTTCCTAAATTTTGCATATTTTTTATATAATATGTAAACAGCTGGAAAAAAAAATAATATTTTAAAGCATTTTTCAATAAACATTTGAGTAAGGTGGACGGTTAAATTGTGCGCTCTTTGATAAGCTTAATTTTAAAATTATAAAATTTGTATTTTTAAAGTATTTTTAAAAATATATGAATTTTATACGAATAAAATGGTCATTTTGGTTGAACTGAAATTTTACTTTGAAATTGTAGGAACAATAATATTCAATTTATTAAAGTTAAAAAAAAAATTTTATTCAATCATTTTCAAACTTCAACAATTACAATTTTGAAAAGTTCCAAACTAGGGGAATTTTCTAATTAAAGCATCTTTTTTATTTATTATTAAAAAATTTGCAATGAATTTCGAATATATTATTAAATATCTTTCGTAGATGATTACAAATAATTTCACTTAAGTTTTATAAAAAAAAAATCACAAATAATTTTATAATTTCAATTTAGGTTTTATAAAAAAAAAAAAAAAAAACGGTAAATAATTTTATAATTTCATCTAGGTTTTATAAAAAAAAAAAGTAGATCATAACAAATAATTTTATAATTTCACT